>BGNK01000374.1:27804-232301 GCA_003297005.1 Symbiodinium sp. clade A Y106 | reverse complement strand
CTGAGCGTTCTGGGACCCCGCTTGGGACCTTTCCTGGGAACCCAAACGCCCGTGTACATGTCTCACAAAGCAAAAAAGGCCTAGAAATGTCCAGGCCTTGATTGCAGTCCATGGAGTCAACACACCCGTTTAATTGCTCCGAACAACAAACCCTGGCATCAAGTGCTTCCGTCCATGGACGCCAAACACTGAATGTCCGACTTCCCGGGACCACCCCTGGGACCCCCCAAACGCCCCTCTAGAACCTTCTGGGACGTGTACATGTCTCACTAGGCAAAAAGGCTTAGAAATTTCCAGACCTTGATTGCAGTCCATGGAGTCAACACACCCGTTTGCTCAGTGTTTACATTTTCTTTTTTTTTTTTTTGGGGGGGGGGGGGGGGGGGGCTGGGGGGGGGGCTAATAATTAGCGAGGTTGTGTCACGAGCGACACCACAACAGCATACAGTGACAAGCAGCTCATCCTGTGGCCCTGCTATGATATCAAGCAAAAACGCGGTCACAAGTTACCGCTTCCTTTTTTTCGGCAGGTGGCCCAAAATGTGGCTCTGCTGTGATTTGAAGCACGCACGCGGTCACAAGTGACCCAAAACCAGGTGGTCACAAGCGACCCAGGTGACGTGGTCACAACCAAACCAAAACCTTCAACAGTGCTAAGCCCAAGGCTCCGCCTATGACAGTCCTACAGCCAGGTTGGCAACTACAAGATCTATGACCCTAGTCCCTAAAACACGAATCCCCAAAACCCTGATCCCTGCACCTTAATCTCTAAACAATCCCTAAACCTTAAACTCTAATATCCGAAAGAACGAAGATGAAGCCTCAACTGGAAAACCCTGGGCCTGACATGAACCTCTTCGAGTCACCCCCCCCCCCCCCCNCCCCCCCAGTCTTTTCGTTCCAGGCTTTTGGGCTCAGGCCGCCGCCACTACTACTCCACACCCCTCCACGTCTACCACCAACTGCAATCCTAAACCCCGCCAGGGTTTAGGGTTTAGGGTTTAGGGTTCAGAAGCACCTGGATCTTGCACCGCGTTCAACGACTTCGAGCTCTGCGACTGCTTCCTGCAGCGGTCGGGGGCTTGCCCGTCAAATCAAGCGGGTTGGGGAGGAGATGAGGTTTAGGGGTCGGCTTTGGGCGTTCATCGCGAAATCTACGGCATTCTGGTCGCAGTGTTGGACAGCAGCGGAGGCCCCCTAAAAAGCCAAAGCTGCATTCCTTGATCGCAGGGTATCGATACCCTAAACCCTAAACCCCAACCAGGAGATCTTTCGGCTACGCCGTAACGCATACATGGAGCGACAAAGCAACTTATAAACAGTAACATCTACTACTCGATCCCTGAGTAGCCTCTTTATAATAACGGTTTCCTTTTTGCTACTATTCGGTTTTAATATGGGGACCGTAAAACAAAAAAGGGCAACAGAGGACTACTGAGGAAGCTAGTAGACCCTAAACCCTCATAGATTCCTTGTAGAACCCTTTCAGGAACCCTTAAAGAACCCTATATCCAAGGCCAAGTCGTTCTTTCAACGGTACATTCGTGTTCCCTAAACCCCACAGCTAAAGTCTCGGGTTTAGGGTTTAGGATGCCCAAAAACCTTAACCCTGAGATACCCCAGAATCTTCCTGCCGGTGATCCTGATCTGATGCAAAAGGCCCTGGGTGCACAAAGCACTCAAGCAGCATACATTCCTGATGAAAATTTTAATGGCAGTTAGTAGTGACAATCAGGAACTTTGTTGATAATAGTGGTGATACCAGTAATGGCAGGGGCTGTAGTTAGTAGTAGTCGTAGTGGCAGTAGGAGTAGTAGTTACTAATCATCATGATAAAGATAAGGCTCTCGGGGGAATATTTTCACAATTAATAATCACACTTGAGAACCAGACCCGTCAGTTAACTTGACACAACAGCCAAATAGGACCTCTAAGATAGCCAAACTGTATCTGCCTGACTCTTCCAGTACCTGGACCCTTGCGCGGTGGACCCGAAGCCCAAAACCCACAACCGTAAACCACGTCAGCACTGAGAACCCTCAAGGAGGGGTCTTACCGATAGGCCCCAAAGTAGTTCCTTTTTGGGACTACCTTATAGAATTCTAAATATGAACCCCAAAAAGGAACTACTTTGGGGCATCTGGGTAGTCTCTATGAGCCTAAAGCCTTCACCACAATCCGCAGCTCTACTTGCCAAAGCTCCGGGCCGCTCCCCGGAAGTAAACATAAACATCCTAAGGCTATGTTGGGGTTCAGGGTTTAAGGTTATGTTGGGGTTCAGGGTTTAGGGTTGCTGATGAACTGAGAATTATGCCCTACTCAACGGAGTAGGTGGATGCCTTTTTAAAGTCTTCGGGTCAAGCATATAGGCTTTAGGAGTTTAAGCACGGTTTAGAGTTTAGGGTTTAGGGTTTAAGCCCTAAATCCAACACCTTTCACCATAAGCAGCAAATCGGAAACCTGAGGCCCTAAACTCTAAACTTGAACCCTAAACCTTAGATAAGGTATCCGTGTTTCGGACCCATTGCTTTGGGCTTACCTGAGGGTCCAAGTGCCCCAGCCATCAGTTGGTTGATGGTTTGGGAAGCTTAGGATAACGGTAGCTGTATCTTGTGACTTGCTTGTCCAGTATGTTGGGAACACTAGAGGTTAAGCTTGTCCAGTATGCTAGGAACACTAGAGGTTAACCTTTGGGACTAGCTGGACTTTGAAGTAACCAGGGAGAAAAAAGTATAGACTTTTATTTCATAATGGTTCCTTAAAGGAACAGGTACCAAAAAAAAGTATTCACGTATGGTACTCCAGAACCCAGCTATATGGGGATTAGACCTTTGAGGGCAGGGTGTTGGGAGTTCGTAGGGGCTGGAAACTCCCTACTCACACGGGGTGCTCGAGCTCAAGACCCTGCCAGGAACGGCTCTATAAACCCTAAACACCTAACCCTAAATCCATAAATCCCAAACCCTAAACCCTAAACTCCCAAACCCTAAAATCTAAATCCACAAATCCCAAACCCTAAACCCTAAACTCCTAAACCCTAAAATCTAGATCCATAAACCCCAAACCCTAAACCCTTGGTTGGACGGAGGCGGACCCGTGGCCGTCAGGAAGCCGTAACAAGCATGGCACTGCTCCAATACAGCTTAAAATGATTTCGTTTCACCCATAGGCCCCAAAGTAGTTCCTTTTTGGGATAACCTTATAGAATTCTAAAGATGAACCCCAAAAAGGAACTACTTTGGGGCCTATGGGCAAACACAAAACCTACAAGGTTAAGCTTCTGAAGGGGCCTAGGGGTCTACGTCACGATGGCCTAAGCCCTAAGCCCTAGGAATCTAAGGACTCATATATGAAGGCTTTTGGGCCCAAAGACCCTACTATGTAAGGCTTTTGGGCTATTTTGATTTTTGATGCCCAGGGTAAGCCCTACACCCAGAAACCTAAACTCCACAACCTATCGTAGAGGTTGGAATAAGTACGTAGAACGGGGTTTTGGGCCGGGTAGTATAGTACATGTGACAGTCAGCGGCTGATTGTTTCTGTTCAAGCATCTGCACGGGAAAAAATCCTGAACCCGACAACCGTAAACTCATAGAAACCTCAAAGCCTACACATGCAAGCCTAGACAAGGAAGCTAAACCCTGAGCCCCTAAACCCAAAGCCCCTACATAAATCCGAAGCCCCTAAACCCTAAACCCTGAAAAATCTAAACTAACAAAACCCTGAACCCAGCCTCTTCATGCTGCCTTGTGCTCCGGCCTTGCATGCTGTAAGGATTCGGGTTTCCGTACTGTTTTTGCTTGGCTTGGGGGGAAGCAGGGGAATTTAGGGTTTAGAGTTTGGGGTTTAGGGTTTACCTTAACCTACCAAAACCTACTTTTTTTGTGGGTTCTTATTATAAACTTTAATATTGATTTTATAGGGACCCTACAAAAGAGTAGGTTTTGGTGGGTTCAGGTAGGGCTTAGGATTTCAGTCTGAGGGCTTGCAGGCGTTGGGGCTTTGAATCCCTGCAGCTTTATCGGTGCAAGTCTGCTGAAACCGAAAGAACGTGGTCCCGACATCATCCGCTTTCCCAAAGGCTCCATGTACCCATATAGTAGGTACTTAGGCCTTAGCGTACTCATATAGGGACCCCGTTAAGGCCTAAGTACCTACTATATGGGTACATGGAGTCTTAGTGTTTGGGATCTGTACCCATAACAATACCCAACTAACATTCTCAGGGAGATGTGTGAACGCTCATCGAGACCCGGATGTAGACCTCACCTCGCCCCATGGGTTCATGGACCCATGAAGTATAGGCTAAGGCCTGGAATGGGTTCCTCCGTAGGTAACGCAAAGCCAAAGTACCAGTGTTATAAACTCTTCGAACACTTGCGATCCTTGGGCTATCATGGCGGCCTTAATAATCAGCATAGGGTTGTGGTGTAGATTATGTACTATAAGTACAATAAGGAAGCCCTTAAAATGGTCCAGGCATTTAAAGGTCTCTATATAATCCACGGATCCGAACTAAAGTACCCGCAGGAGTTGCAGATCGAGAGGTTGGGTTTAGGGTTTATGGCTTTGGGATTGAGTTTAGATTTAGGGTTTGGGGCTTTAGCCCTTAGTGCCTAGGGCCAGGGTACAGGGTTCAGCACTGCAGGCATTTAGCAATTGGGATTCAGCATTGCAACACTCAAGAGTCAAGAGTATAACAGTCGTCGCCCAACGAGGAAATATGTGTGCTGGTCTAGGTGGCCACCCCTTCCACAATTGCAATGGGCTTCCCAACCTGCCCGGACATCAAGCATTAGCCGTCGCTAGCCCTTAACCCTGAAAAGCCATACATGAGCTATTCAGCTATTCCCTACCCATAGGCCCCAAAGTAGTTCCTTTTTGGGGTTCGTATTTAGGATTCTATAAGGTAATCCCAAAAAGGAACTACTTTGGGGCCTATGGGTAAGCCCTGAACTAAACCTTAATCCTTAGTTTGTTCCTGAGTTTTAGTGATTCCGGTCTGGCTGAAGTAGGTGTCAGTCGCTAGCAGGCTTCCGGTCTCTCTTGGGAAGGTTGAGTGGACAGAATGATGTGGTGGAGGGGTCCAGAGTGAGGAAAACATGGGCTTCTTTTTAAGTCACAGAGCCTATTTAAGGAAGTATAGTCCCCTACCCCCCCTCCCCCTTACGCCCCTAAGGGTCCGTATGAAAAAAGCATTATGAGGACGATGGCTTGCGATCTTGGCTGGTCTTAGCCCACAATTGTAGCTAACCTCTAGAACATCGATGATAACACCCTCAGGGGGGAGCGGGGTAGGGAGCCTTAATACCTATAATAAGGACTTAATAAGGCCTGTTTAAGGAAGTATAGTCCTCCATCCCCCTCCCCCCTGCCCCCTAAGGGTCCCTATGATACTAGAAATTCGGCACCATATCTGAAATCATCGAAGGCATCTGCCTTTTGGATCTAGCAGGGCCCCGAGGGGTGGGAGGTGAAATACATAACATTACTTGTCAGAACTGGGCACCTTGCGGATGATGAGATTCAGTTTTCAAGAAGACTCATGACCATGTCCCCCATCAATAAACCCTGAAGAACCCTAAACCTCACAATTCTTGCACTGCTCATGAGCACGAAGCTCGCTCACTGCACCATCCTTGTGATGTGTTAATTACAAGAATTTAGGGTTTAGGATCTACCACTGCTGACAAGAATAGCAACTGTTAGCGTGGGAGCGTCAGAAAACAACGGACCGTGATTCGGACCCGATATACACGGATCCATGTTCTTAGGATTTTAAGGGCCGCTCAGTAACAGACCTACGCATGTATCAGAACCCCCCCAACCAAACTTTAAGGCAGGCTGCCCAGCTCATCTGGCTCTGCAGGAAGTCAGACTGTATGCGCTCCACACTGGGAATGCTCCTCAGACTCCGTGCATGAGCAAACGAAACCTGAAACAGTCGTATCTTCCAACACAGCAAGTGCAACTGTTGGTCCTATCCTGCGAAACCAGAACCCACCACCCGAAACCCATGAAACTCCGAAAACTAAAACCCTTCAGCCCTGCATGCTGAAAGCCGCTAAACCTTATACCCTGACACCCCGAAGCCCCTACAACCCTAAACTCGTAAACCCCTGAAACTCTGAAGCTCTAAACCCTAACCCCTGAAACTCTGAAGCTCTAAACCCTAAACCCCTGAAACTCTGAAGCTCTAAACCCTAAACCCCCAAAGCTCTGAAGCTCTAAACCCTAAAACCCCCAAAGCTCTGAAGCTCTAAACCCTAAACCCCTAAACCCCAAAAACCTGAACCCCTAAAACTCTGAAGCTCTACCCATAGGCCCCAAAGTAGTTCCTTTTTGGGATTACCTTATAGATCCAAAATACGCACCCCAAAAAGGAACTACTTTGGGGCCTATGGGTAAACCGGTAAACCTTAAAACCCCCAAACTCGAAAGCCGTTAAGCCCTAAGGCTCCATGTACCCATATAGTAGGTACTTAGGCCTTAAAGGGATCCCTATATGGCTACTTTAAGGCCTAAGTACCTACTATATGGGTACATGGAGCCTTTGGGTAAGGCAGAGATGAGAGGCGCTTGGGAAAGGCTTCGCTGCTCGAAGAAGTGCTTGGCACTCAGGATCCTTGGCGCTTTAGGGATTTTTTAATCGCTTTAGGGATTTTTGTAATTGCTTTAGGGATTTACCTATAGTCTCCATTGTAGTTCCTTTTTGGGGTTACCTTATAGGATCCTAATTATATATTTGGTTAAACCAAAAAAAGGAACTACAATGGAGACTATAGGTAGGGTTTAGGGAGTAGGGTTGAGGGACTCGGTAGGGTTTAGGGTTTTAGGGTTTAGGGATTAGAGTTGAGGGTTCAAAAATTCGGGGACTAGGGTTTAGGGTTTAAAGGTTTAGGGACTAGGGTTGTTCAGGGTTTAGGGTTTAGGGGGTTCGGGGTTTAGCGACTAGGGTTGTTTAGGGTTTAGGGTTTAAGGGGGTTTAGGGACTAGGGTTGTTTGGGGCTTAGGGTAATTCTAGGGTTTAGGGCCTAGGGTGTAGGGGATACTTATCATGGTTCATACAGAAACTCCAAAAGTAAAAGTCCCACTCGGAGGTTCATGGTTACTTATAAGTGCGGTTATAAGTAGGATAACTATAGTTATAACCCATACTAGGGAACTTATAACCCCACCTATAAACCCCCATGAACCTCGAAGTAAGAGCCTTCAAAAAAAGCACCAAGGATCGGGGTGTGGCCCGTTGCGTGGCCACCTGCTGGCGCCTGCAGTGGGCTTTGTGAGAAATATACATCTACCTTCACCTACCAAAACCTACTTTTCTGTAGGTTCTTATTATAAACCTTAACATGGGTTTTATAGGGACCCTACAAGTAGGTTTTGGTGGGTTAAGGTACCTATAGTCTCCATTGTAGCTCCTTTTTTGGGTTACCTTACCAAAAGAAACTACAATGGAGACTATGGGTATATGGAAACTATGCCCAAGGATGTAAAGGGTGCTCTGCAAGGTGCTTAATGGTTTCAGGTGTGGGGGTTAAGGGTTGGGGTTTAGGGGTAAAGGTGTGGGTGCTTAGTTTAGGGCTCATTGCCTATCCTACGGGGCAAAGTCCAAATGTAAGCTTGCATGTGGGAGAATTCATTCAAAACTGAGGCGCTGCGATGCTGATTTTAGACGTCAAGGTCCAAGGGTTCTAAAACCAAGCCCTGTATGCTGTATACCCTATGATAGACTCTGCATGCAGAATAAACCCTGTCCTAGGAGTCCATGTGCCAATGTAGCTGTAAAGCATATACCGAGGCCGTACAATACTGTGTGTAGGAATCCCTTGAAGGTCTAAGTTTATACTGCTTAGGTCCTCGAAAATCTAGAATCACCAGAAATGGAAACTGGAACTGAAACTCCCAACTTGTACCAAGAGGCCGATTCAAAAGAGTCGATGCGTCCCGAGCTGGGCTGACGACTCCTCCCTCCCTTCGGAGAAAGGGTGAATGGCTCCTGATTGAGCTGAGTCTCAAAAAGAAGTTCTCTAATCCTAAACCCAAAAAACAAATTTATGAGCCACAAAAGGAAGTCCACTACTGGGCTTTTAAGTAACCAGGGAGAAAAAAGTATACACTTTTATTTCATACTGGTTCCTTTAAGAAAAAAGTATTAAAGTATGGTACTCCAAAGCCCAGACTATACTTGTCAGTGGAATTCTTCTTTCAGTGGAGTCTGGGTACTGCCAAAACATGTGCTCACTGCTCACAACAGATCACGAAAGCGTAGCAAATCCGACAGCTGGCTCAAAAATCTATGTAGGTGGTTGAACCTATCCTTGAACGAAACCCTCCAATCCACAATCCTGTGCCCCGAAAACTGGATCGCAATGCAACTCAACCCTCCCCAGAGAAGCTGTTGGGTCTTTCGGTCGCAAGGTATTTACCTATCATTCCACTGCTTTCAAAAAGCCTTGGTGACACTCAGAAGTTAATGCTTTGAGGCTTAGAGTGCTACGGTCTGTCGGGCTTTTCCGCATGGATTTCTGTGGAGGCGTCAGGGTTTAGGGTGAACCGAAGAAGGATTTGCTGCTGATGACACAACACTGCACACGTACACACGCACGCAGACGCACACACATACACACACACAGAGACAAACACAGTCCCAGGCACGGATTCTGGATTGCACACGCAGGCTCCCACTTTTCAAACTCTGAAACATGGCTGCAAGTTCAAGAGGGCGGGGGTTTAGCTTTAGGGTTCCGCGCATAGGGCCGGGGAAGCAGGTGAAACGGAAAATAAACAGTTCCGGTATAAGCGTTGCTTCTTCAGGCTGACAGTGGCGAGTGGGGAGCTGAGATCGCTTACGCAGTTGAAATGTACGAAGCTCTAAACTCTAAACCCTCAACTCTGAAAATATGTACATACGTACATACATACACCCATGCATATAAATTTGTGTATATATATGTATATGTATGATATATAATTACATATATATATATATATATACACCAGTTCGTCAAACTAAGAACTTCGAAGCAAACTAAGAACTTCGAAGACGACACTCCTACCTTGCCTGCTCTCATCATGCTGTAACTTTATCTACATACCCACTCAGCCGCGAAGGTTGAAAGGTTAGCATCTGGCAGAGTATCTGATTGATACATACTTGGACATTTCGGAATACTAAGCTGCCGGCGTCTTGTGCCAGGATCATGTCCTGGCTTAGGATGCTCTTAGCCGAAGCCGAAGTGAAAACCCGGACAGTGCAGTACATATTCCTGCAATTAAGCAGATGTCTTACGATGACTTCAGGTGAAATGTTTGAACTCTCGAGTACTGGGTACAGAAAGCCCTTCCAAGTGTAGTCGTAACCGAGCCCTGCACTAAGATCAGATCGTCGACATTGCGTGAGGATAGATGATTAAGCTTGCCATTCTTGATTCTGGAATTCTCGAAACTACACAAACAACACAGATAAGCTACACTGCGCACAGCCTTTTGCACAAGGGTCCCTGTTCAACTTGCCACACTTGAACCCTATTATACCTGCTACCCGTGACTGCGGACTAATGTGCTTACCCATAGGCCCCAAAGTAGTTCCTTTTTGGGACTACCTTATAGAATTCTAAATATGAACCCCAAAAAGGAACTACTTTGGGGCCTATGGGTAAGCCTTTTGGGCCCAATGCACGGAAAATTATCAGCTCCGTAGCACGAACCCGGCTATGCGGTGCAGGATTAGAGGGGGNGGTCGACTCCGGTGAGCAATACGGTTGATGGACTAAATCCTGCATGACCCTAAGGACCCTAAACTATGGGAATTATGGTATATTCCTTATAATGGGTAATGCAGGATTTTGTCCATCAACTGTATGTGTTGCGGGTCGGTCCTGCCAGGAAGGATTGAAGCTTGAGGGGCTTTTTGCTGGAGGGGGGGGGGGGTTGGGTTTAGGGTTTAGGGTTAGGGTTTAGGGTTTAGGGTTTAGGATTCTCCATCCAGTTTCAAGCTGTTGGAATTGGGAAGAAGAGACTAAAGCAGAACTAGAGTAGCCGGACACTGTGCCAGTCCGTATTGAATAGGTTGCTAGAAGCAGAAGGCCTTTAACACACAACCCTGCACCCTAAACCTCAAACCCCTGAACTCTGCGCACCGAGAAACACCAAGCCTTCTGTCAATTCGAGACAACTTACTCGGCTGGAGAACGAAAGCAGGTACTTTGATTCGGAAGTTAAACCCCACCACTGACCATGTTGCAAACCTCCAACGCTAATTCCAAATGTAGCTGTTGCGCAATATTCAATTTCCTACACTTTAAACCCACACCCAAAACCCTCAACACCAAACCCAATCAAATCCTAAAACCTAATGGAATCTGAGACTGAAGCCCCCGATGTCCTGGAGAAGCGTTTCCGAGACTTGGCTGATGAGCCTGTGGTTTCTGGCACCATTCGGGTCAGGTAGGGTTTAGGGCATCGGGTTTCGAGGCATAGAAGAATCCAGAAAGTTGGAACATCAATATCCTCATGCCGTTAGGGCCAAGTCTAGTGGATCTTAGCACCAATCCTCCTAAACCCATGTTCCAACTCTAAACCCTAAACCCTAAACCCACGTTCCAACTTTCTGGGGTTCACTGTAGCCTAAACATTAGCTGGCTGAAACTTAAACTCTGTGCCGGCTGTTGGGAGACTCTTAGCTCCGAACTGCTACTGTAACCCTAAACCCTAAACCCTAAACCAGGGGCCTTAATGGGCCCATGAGTTGGGAGGGTCGGGGATGGAGTAGGGTTTGCGGTTTTGGTGCAGGGTTTGGGGCTTAGGGTTTTTGGCCTTATGTAATAAAGGGGCCTTAATAATTTCAATAGGGTTTTGGGGCCCATGATACTATAGCTATAATAAAGAGACCTAAGGAATAGTATTCGTAATAATTTGGGCTTCTATAGTAACGAAACCCTACCAAGGAGCCCGAAGGAATAGTGTTCGAAATTATTTAGGCTTCTATATAGTTGATCAAACCCTACCGGAAAAACCAAGAATGCTAATGAAAACTCCCGTGCAATGCACCGGAATTCAAAACATGTGGCTGGAAGTATGAGAGGTTCTTGTTCTTCAATGTTTGAGGTGCTCTCCGTGCTAATGTAAGACTCTAAGAGTGGGGCTTCATGCTGGAGAGGCTCTACCTATAGGACCTACAGTCTCCATTGTAGTTCCTCTTTTTTGGTTTAACCAGATATATATAATTAAGATCCTACAAGGCAACCCCAAAAAGGAACTACAATGGAGACTACAGGTACAGTCTACAGGTACCCGTAGCATGGAAACGACCACTGTAACTTATAACCCTGGCGGTGTAAAGCTGCTGACGACAACAGACCAGGGCACCGTCGGCTGAGTGAGACGGAGATCGAAGCAGCGTTTTTTGTATAGAATGCTGGTGAGATCTGACGAATGATAACGATGAAGGTAGATGTGAGATGAGTGAGAAATGCTCTTGCCTTGGTGAAGACGATGATGATCCGAACGACGGCCAGGAAATGACGTAAGCACCATGGTTCACATTCCGAGTCTGTCGGCGCGCTTGTTGCCCTGTTTGACATTGCTGGTAAGGTCTGCAGCTCTCCACACCTCAACCTGAAACAAAAAGCTCGGCTTCAGATCCTTTCCAGCCTGATCTGATCATGCAGCTTCTGATGTCGCCAAGCGAACTCTTGGAGTTTGCCTTAGGAACTAGGATGCAGGAGGGGCGCACGCAACTGGGCTCTTGTTGAAGAACTTCTAATTTAATGTCCAGGATACGGATATATAGTGAATACCTCTATCGTGGTATCGGTATCTCTACCTCCGTTTCTTAACAAGAGCCCATGTAAAGCACGGCTGTCTCTTTCGTTTTGCATGCTTTCTGGTGGGTGCGGGTAGGCTGTTGGCAAGCAGTGTGGAGTACATGCCGGGGACCCGGTCAAGACTCTACGCACCTCCTTGCGTTTGGAGTTTTTGGTTTGGGGTCGAGGACCATGCAAGGTCCCTCAACCCCACATGCGAACAGTCAGGATACCCATAAGTACGAAGTTAGGTACTCGGGCTCTAAGCCCTATAAAGCCTAAACCCTGACACCTGAAGTCTAAACAGATACTTGAATCCTTTAACCCTAAATCTTGGATTCCACCTATAGTCTCTATTGTAGTTCCATTTTTTGGTTTGACGAGGTGTTTATTTAGGATCCCGCAGGGCATCCCAAGAATGGGACCAATGTAGGATCCTGTCAGGTAGCCCCAAAAAAGGAAGTATATAGGATCCTACAAGGCACTCCCAAAAAGAGGAACTGTTTGGAACCTATAAGGTATCCCAAAAAAAGATCTGCAATGGAGACTCTAGGTAAGTCTAATCGGAGCAATCGTCTGCCCTCTCGCCTTGCTACCTGCATCATGAGGCCCGTGGTGACTATAGTTCAGGGATAACCCCAAGGGTTGAACCCAATAATCATATACTCTCCCAAATAGTAACCTGCATAACTACTATCCGAAACCTAAGTACCCAATTATTGGGTCCTTTGGACCCTTGGGTAAGAGATTAGGATGCATGGCTGAGTCCTCATGGTGTTGCAGTGCTCAACCGGCACAAACACTGCGTGTATCTTACAGAACCCGGAGGTTTGAGACTGGTATGGATTTAGGGTTTAGGGTTTTTATTTTTATTTTTTAAGGGCTCCTTTTTGGGTCCGCACGAAGTGTACCAAAAACCTGTTTAGGCGAGCACGGTGTCCAGTGGACATTTCCACGACACACAGACAAAGCAAAAAAACCCTGGATTTAGGGTTTAGGGTTTCGGGTTTAGGGTAGGGGGGGACATGACAGAGCCCTCAGCTCGTACTGAAAATGCATCTGAAATGCTCTGCGGCACCTGGCAGCACCACGGCAAAACTTCTGAAGCCTACTCCTTAAGGGTCCATGTACCCAAATAGCATAACGTCCGGCCCGAAAGTAGCCCCCAATAGGTACATTAGGGCCAAAGTATATACTATTTAGGTACATGGACCCTTAGGGTAACCTACAGTCCAATACCAGTGCAGTACCTTTTGTGGATAGACGAAGTCCTGGCTCCGATTTTATTTATACGGAGATATGGTGGACAATACTTTTGCTGCCTCTCAGGGACAGGTAAGCTCCCCTCCCCTCTCAAAGAAGTTAAGAAGCATACTCGCACACCCTAAACCGCAAAGCAGCCTTAAACCCTAAACCCTTAACCCTACTTTTGCAACCCTGAACCCTAAACCCTGTTTTTAAGCCCTAATCCCTAAATCCTAACTGAAACCCTAACCCGAGACCCTAAGCCTTCACCTCAAACCGCCAGCCCTTCCAAAACAGCTTATCAGGCCCTGTACCCAGAGGGTCCATATACACTACCTATGGAATTAGGCCCCAAAAAAACCATCCCTATTTTGGTTTTTGGGACCTAATTCCATAATGCTGGTGTATGTGGGACCCTCTGGATGTAAGAGCCCTTGCAAACTCCCTATGCTCCGGGTTTAGGGTTTAGGGGTTCAGTCCAGGCCATTAAATGACCCTAAAACCCTAAATCCTCAAATCCTAAATCCTAAACCCTAAAACCCTAAATCCTACAATCCTAAATCCTAAACCCTAAAATCCTAAATCCTAAAATCCTAAACCCTAACAGGCCTAAGCCCGAAATCCTGAACTCATTGAGATAGCCAGAGGCTTCTCGACGCTTGGGGCAAAGACTTTAGGCCTTGAGGTCCTTAAATATTAGGGTTTAGGGGTTAGGGGTTTAGGGGTCTAGGGGTTTAGGGGTTTAGGGGTTTAGGGGTTTGGGGGTTTAAGGTTTAGGGTTCAGGGGGTTAGGGTTTAGGGGGTTAGGGGTTTAGGGGTTTAGGGGTTTAGGGTTTAGGGTTCAGGGGGTTAGGGTTTAGGGTTCAGGGGGTTAGGGTTTAGGGTTCAGGGGGTTAGGGGTTTAAGGTTTAGGGTTCAGGGGGTTAGGGTTTAGGGGTTTAGGGGTTTAGGGTTTAGGGTTCAGGGGGTTAGGGTTTAGGGTTCAGGGGTTAGGGTTTAGGGTTCAGGGGGTTAGGGGTTTAGGGTTTAGGGTTCAGGGGGTTAGGGTCTAGGGTTTTCAGGACTAGGATCGTTTCGTGTTTAAAACTGTAGAGGCTTTGCGTTTGAGGGTTCAGGTCTTTACGGCTTCACGGTCGAGGTGTTGTTCTCCTACGATATGTCAAGGAAGGATCCTTGCCCTAAACCCTAAACCCCCAATCCCTAAACCCTAAACCCTAACCCCTAAATCCTAAACCCTAAAATTCTNTTCACGGTCGAGGTGTTGTTCTCCTACGATATGTCAAGGAAGGATCCTTGCCCTAAACCCTAAACCCCCAATCCCTAAACCCTAAACCCTAACCCCTAAATCCTAAACCCTAAAATTCTTCAAAAGCGATCTCCGACTGTAAGACACCTCCACCGCCTGAACCCAGGACCTTAACTCCCCCAAAACCATTTTGGGAGTTTCNTAAACCCTAACCCCTAAATCCTAAACCCTAAAATTCTTCAAAAGCGATCTCCGACTGTAAGACACCTCCACCGCCTGAACCCAGGACCTTAACTCCCCCAAAACCATTTTGGGAGTTTCCGAAAATTAGGGGTACCTCAGGGTTCCTTTAAAGGGATACTATAAGGGTAACATAGGGGTTCCTTTAAAGGGGGCTCTATAAGGGTTTAGGGGTTCCGAAAATTAGGGGTACCTTATTTGGGGTCCTTATAATAAGGATCCTACTATTTAGGGTACTATTTTCGGAAACTTGAATTTAGGGTTAAGGGTGTAGGTTGTAGGGTTCAGGGAAAGCGCCCCAAAAAATTCCTCTGTGGAAGTCCGAAGTCGATGATCCCAGCCATCCCCTTGAGTCCTGGAGCCTTGAGCTTTCAAGGACTCAAGCGCCCTTCAAACCATAATACAAGTAACAGCTTCAAACGCTCGCTCGGAGTCTTGGTATAAGGAGAATTGGCATTATAATTTCTAGAAACACTCAAGGGGATCCCTGATGCCTCGCCCATGCTGTCGGTAACAGCGGCCGCCGAAAGCGGCAATGGCATTGTTGGGGACTCTGGCGACCCTCCCGGCCTTACGTCCAAATTTCTGTATTATCTCAAACCCTAAACCTTGAACCCTATCAGTTGTATCTCAGACCATGTTGGCACAGAAACTCCAGCATCCTGTCATCGGAGCATATACCCCTGCCCATACTCTCGTCTGTTTGGTTCAGTGCACTCGATGCAAGGACCTTGAACCCACCCCAAGGGTCCAAGTACCCAATAATCATACACTCTCCCAAATATGAATTTACATAACGACTATCCGAAACCTAAGTACCCAATTATGGGGTCCTTTGGACCCTGAACCAAGGACATTGAAGGAGCCAACGTCTGAAACGGCAGGTCGATAACAGAGTTAACGCTTCTCCGGGATGTCCACATCGGCTACTCTTGCTGTGTCACTGTTGCGACGGCCGTGAGACGAAGGGGACCATGGAAGTCGCGATGGCATGATGATGATACCCTCAACCCTAAATGCCCCCATGCTGCAACCCTAAATCCTAGGATGAAACCATGGGCCCCTAGTATGGGCCCTTAAGCCTGGGATCCTTATATACCTAATATATACCCTATTTGTACCCTTTAAGGTCCCTTAAAAGGGCTAAGGGACCATACTAGGGGCCCATACTTCCAACCTTAGTCTAAACCCTAAACCACTGAACCCTAAATTCTCTTTTGCTCGAGGGCCCTTTTGGTAGGAAGCTTCCTAGTGAAAGCCGACAAGAGTCAAGCATGAAACCCTACCTTGTTTTAGGGCTTACGGTATGGGGCATATCAGCTCTCATATCGAAGTCATATAGACCCTCAGCTTATGGGAACCATAATTCCTGAAAGCGAAACAAAGGCGTGTAAGGACGTGCCATCTGACAATTCGGACATGGTTTTACGCTCCACGGGTCTACAAGGTAAGGGTTCAAGTACTCGAGCCCGTTTTGGAGTACCGCCAAAACCCATTAAAAAGGACTAGCGGGTAACACTCAAGACTTCACCGCTTTTGGATTCTGGGGCCGAAGATGTTTCTTGGCGATGTGCTTACCTTGCTCGAAATTCCGGGATTTCAGACGGTAGGCTCTCTGTCACACGAGTCAGGCTTTAGGGCTTGGGGCTCGGTAAGGTCTGCTGTGCCTCCAGCAAGAACACGAAAACCCCGAACCTTACTATAAGTTGGGTCATTCCCCCTTGCAGTAACTGTTACCGCAATGGGTAATAGGAGTTATAATAGCATCCTTAATAAGCCCCTTTAAGGACAGTTACTGGGAGGGGGAATGGCCCAAACTATAAGACATATAAGCCCTGACACATAAACCCTGAACCCTGAACCATACCCAAAGATCTTGAAGGGATTTAGGGTTGCGGCAAAAGCTAAAGAACCAACCCGAAGTCGGAAACCCTGCGCACACCGCCGACCTCCGCCAGCATCTTTACGTATTGAGACCCCTGGCCTCGTGAGAGAGCCCCAAATGGTTACCCTAAATGCTAAACACATATTTCTCAAGGTTGGGTAAGGGTTCAAGGTTTAGGGCTTTAGGGATTAATTGTTTGAAGGGGCTTCAGTTTCAGGTTTAAGGTTTGGGTGTTTAGGGTTTCGAGTAAAAGTTCAGGTTGGAGAGGTCTTATCTTGAGGTGTTATGTAGAGGGTTTATAGGAGCTTCAAAATCTCGAACAATCTCGTTGCACGATGTCAGTCCAAGTGCAGAACCCTTCAAGATATGTAAGCCTTGAGAATCAAAACCTAATATTGAGGTATAGTATAGTGCAGCTGTACTATATACTCACTATATTCCTTCATTAAGGCGTCTTGGCGCCTTTGCAGAGGACTGGGGGGTTTGGGGGCAAAAAATGTAGCAGCCTTAGCAACTTCGATCAGGGTTGTTGGCGGTTTAAGGGTTTAGGGTTTAGGGCCGATCTGCTGAGAAACAAAAGGTACTCGTCAATCGATGACGTCAAAGATTCATGTATCACATTGTACAGATATGCCAAAGCCATTGAGCGGTGCCGCCCTTGTGAGCAGAATATCCCTATCCTCATACTACGGCGAAACTGCTTCTCTCGTTTGCAACGGAAGAGTACTTTCCAGAAGCCACACATGTCATCGTGGAACTGCACATCCTCGGCGATGCCTCTGACTGTCTGGTCATGGTAACCGGTGTGTTTGCAACCCACCGCACGGGAGTTTGGATCTGAATACCCAGTTACCTGTACTACAGTATGTGGTCAAGCTGCTCCGGCGTAGTGTCCTAAGTAGGAGGCCTTAATCCCCAGAATAAGGACCTAATAAGGCCTATTTAAGGAAGCATAATCCCCTACCCCCCTCCCCCTTACCCCCCTAAGGGTCCCTTTCACTAAAACTAACCCCGAAACCCTAAACCCCTAAACCCTATAAAACTAACCCAATCGGACAGTTTAAAGTTTACCTATAGTCTCCATTGTAGTTCCTTTTTTGGTGTAACCACATATATAATTAGGATCCTATAAGGCAACCCCGAAAAGGAACTACAATGGAGACTACAGGTATGGGGTTTACTGTACAAAAACCCTAAACCCTAAACCCTAAACCCTAAACCCTAAGTAGGACTTCAGGATTCGCTGACACGGCTTTCTTCTCCGTGCCTTCGAGGCTTTGAGCTGGAACTTAAGGGTTCAAATTATTCCGGCTTCATGGCTTTTAGGGTTTAGGGTTTAGGATTTGGGGTTTAGAGTTTTAGGGTTTAGGATGTAGGGTTTAGGACTTAGGGTTTTAGCTTAATGGCTCTTCATCGGTTGGAGGGTTTAGGGCCTAGGGCTTTAGTTTAATGGCTTCGATCACTTCAAACTGGTGTTAGTCCGCCGACCTAGAGGCGTGTTGGATGAGTCGGAGGTGAAACCTCCCTTTTTCCCTCCTTTCAAACCCCAAAAAACGCGCACCAGGGAGCCCGCGCAGGGGGGAGGGGGGGCACGCATTTTGTTTTTCATGGAGGACGCCGAGCCTGCACGAAGCGGCGTTGACGCTGCTGAGCGCGAATTCCGCCGTCTCTAGGCACACTTTGTTGCTGCCCCCCCTTTCCCCTTCCCCTGCCCCCCCCTGCCGTCCTATCCCCCCCCACCCCAGCCTCCCCTACTACTACTACTACTACTACTACTACTACTAGCACGCCTACTACTACTACGTCTCTTCAACCGCATCGTCCTTGCCTGCACCCTTACCTTGCCTGGACCCTTACCTGGACGACCTCTCACCCGAAACCCCCAGCCTACCTAACGCCAATCCTGGCGAACCCTCACCCCAGACCCCTAGCCTACCTAACGCCGACCCTTGGCGAACCCTCACCCACGACCCTTAGCCTACCTAACGCCTTCTTGGCGAGCCCTCACCCAGAACCCCTAGCCTACGCGANCAAACCCCCAAACCCCCAAGCGCCTAAACCCCTAAGCCCCTAAGCCTAAGCCCCCTAAACCCCTAAACCCCTCAACCCCTCAACCCCTAAACCCCTAAACCCCTAAACCCCTAAACCCCTAACCTAAAAGAGGGCGTCCCGGAAGCGACGGAGCTGGGATTTAGACTTTCAGTGCTCCCTCCGCTATCGCCGTTTCTCTGACTCCTACGGGGTCGGCGGCTTGAGCCGGAGGCTCTTAAATTACAATGTGTCGGTGCTTGTTGTCTGTTCCCCTCCCAGGTTTGGTTTGGAGTGTAGTCGCGAGGGCGCATCTTCGAGTTTAAGTTTCCGGGTAAAAGGGGGGGCGAATTCTGAAGGTTACTGACTATTGACATGGCTAACCTTAAAACGCCTGAGCACTGAACCCAGAGCCCTAAAATCCTCACACCCCAATCCCTGAATATTCGAACCTAAAGCCAGCAACTCTGAAACCTAAACCCTAACCTAAGCCTTAGAACATAAGCCCTAAATCCTGAACCATATATCCTGAACCCTGGATGCTAACAGCTAACACACAGCGAACCCCAACCCTGGATGAAACCTAAGCCACTCTAGAATTAGAAGACCCTTAAATTAAAGTTTAAGGTTTACCTTAACCTCCCAAACCCTACTTTTTTGTAGGTTCTTATTATAAACCCTAATATGGAATTTATAGGGACCCTACAAAAAAAGTAGGTTTTGGTAGGTTAAGGCGCCTTAGAGCTCCTTATACAGTAAAACCCTGCCCCCTGAAACGCACACTTCGTCGGTGTCGCATCATTGACTGGGACCAGCGTTGTATGCACCGCACAGCAAACTGGGCACAGCAAACTCTACCTGAAAGGCGGTGCATTAAGCCGATAGGAGATACTACACAAACACGTGAAGACTTAGCGGAGCGTAGGCTTTCAAACTCTATCCGAAGCCGTGGTGAGCTAAGCCTTAAACCCTAAACCCGTAAACCCATACACCCTCACGCCGCTGAACCCGCAAACCCATACACCCTTAGGTCCATTAATGACCCTAACACCCTGATCCGCAAACCCATGCACCTCAAGCCCATTAATAACCTTAAACCCTGAACCCGCAAACCCATACGCCCTTAAGCCCATTGATAACCCTCAAACCCTGAACCCGTAAGCCCATAAACCTTTAGGCCGGTTAACCCATAAACCAAACAAGCCCATTAAGCCCAGTAACCCATGAACCCATCAACTCCACAAGCCCTAAACGCCCTTAAGTCCACAACACTCCTACACCATATAAACCCTATACACCCTGAACTTCCGAAACCCCTAAGCCCCACAACCAAAACACCTAGACCGCCCTAGACTGCCTTAAACCTTCGTGGAGGCTTCCTGAGAGCACGACCGGGAAAGAGGATTGCGACCGGCAGCTTCTTGGTGGTAGACTGTGCAGCCGGCTTGGGATTTGGTTTAGGGTTTCGGGTTCGGGATTTAGGGTTCAGGGTTTGGGGGTTGAGGGTTTATAGGCTTAGAAGGCTCTATAAGGGTTAAGGTTTCGGGTTTAGGTTTTTAGGGTTTGGGGTTCAAGCTTTCGGATTTAGAGCTTAGCACAACTATGTTGCTAGTTTTGAAGCACTGCAGTGCGTGAGAAGGACCATAGGCTAACGAGCAGACCACCCTTAAACCCTATAAAGGAACGCTTAAAGGAGCCCTTTAAAGGTGCAGGGATGGTACTTCCAAACTGTATAGCACACACAGCTGGGACGCACTGCTTCCGTGCAGGCGAAATCGAATTCCAAACTGTATTACGCATGAGCCCCTAAACCGAAACGTTGAACCCAAATAGGTTGAGGGGGTAACTTACCTATAGTCTCCATTGTAGTTCCTTTTTTTGGTTTACCCAAATATATAATTAGGATCCTATAAAGCAACCCCAAAAAGGTAGAAACTAGGGGTCTCTAGGCTCAACTAATGGCGCAGACCCCAAGAAGTAGCTGAAGACTTTGGCCTGAAAGGTACCTCAGCGCAACAGTAGAGCCCTAAGCCCAAGACCCGTAGAGTAAGTTAGGGGTTTCGGCCAAACCCCAAACCCTAGAATGCAGCCGGGACCTACGAAGTTTTCAGACCTGTGTATAAGCCGAATTAACGCCTAAACCACAAACACTGCCCCATAAACCAAATTAATAATGTAGGGGCCATAGTCATTTCCATATATACTGTCTTAACCCTGCACCCGCCTCCACCCGTGCATCCACATCTGGCAGGATGATTAAGGGCGGCTCCTCGTCCAGGGGAGATGACAGTACTTGGAGGTTCATGGGTAGCTACAAGCGGGGTTATAAGGCCCCTAATATGGGTTATAGCCACAGTTATCCTACATACAACTGAACTTATAACTAACCATGAATCTCCAAGTATCTGTGGGTGTTCTGGCGTTCCTGAAGGCCTTTGAAGGCTGATCTACCTTTAAGGGTGACAAAAGTCGTCCTGGGTCTAGGGTTCAGTGTTCAGGTTTTAGTGTTAGGCATGTATACAGGACACTGCAAGTATCCTTGATGGAAGCCCATCGGTCGCGAATGAAAGTATTTCGGCTATAGCAGGATGGCAAAGCTGTCCGAGGCTTGCTCAGGGTAAGAGTCCACATGCACACAAAAGCGATACTTCGGAGTACATGGGTTCAGAAAACCATGAGTTATAGTACGTATGTATGTATATGAAGAAGTGTATATATATATATATACATATATATATATACACACACATAAAGGATTGCTGGTGGTGTAGGATCCATGCACCCGGAAGCGTTTGGGACTCAAGTCACAGCTGTGCCACTGGGGTGTAGCGTTCAGGGTTCAGGGTGTAGGATTCTCAGGGTTTAAGGCGTAGGGCCCAGGGAGTATAGTTCAGGCTTGAGGAAGCCTGTAGGTCCCACTGTAGCTTATTTTGAGCCCCAACGCTATTGTTTCTATGGTTCGGCTTTTGCTGAATGTTGCAGAAATTTTGCAAAGCCTGTTCATCTCGAGCCCTGAAGCCCACATCAAAGCCCGTCACACTAAACCCCAATTCCCAGAAGTCCTGGGCCCTGAACCCCGAAGCACTCCAGTCCTTTCTAAACCTCAGCAGGGGTCTAGGGCTACCGTGGCTCAGAGTTGGGTGTTTTGGTGATTTGGCCCGAAACCCTAAAGCTGTCCTCCGCGGCGCGGGATATAGCTTTCCGCAAGCGGTCAGCGGTCATGGAATCGCCATACCTGCATGTTGAAAAGACATATATCATCTACCTAGACCCTCCATCTTCCCTCTATTAGACCCTAAATGCCCCTAATTGGAAGCATATACCCCTATTTGAGGGTACAAGGAGGGTCCTGTTATATATATATATATATAATAACATGTTTAAGTTAGGCTTTCAGCGTACGTTATGTAAGCAATCGGCCTTGCATGTTGGATCCCTGTGGAGTGAGCTTCTGGGGGTGTACGGCGGCTTGCCGCTAGCAAGTCTGAAGTCAAAACTCAGCAATGATGTCATGCCCTAAGCATCTAGGTGCCCAGAAATGAGGCACTTGGGTTCAGATTCATGTCCGTCCTAGGAATCACGAAAGGTCTGTTAAGGATAGGCATCTGAAACCTCTGCCCTGAATCAAAACTTAATTGCTCTCTCTCTCTCTCTCTATCGCTCGCTCTCTCTCTGTCTCTCTCTCTCTCTCTCTCTCTTTCTTTCGCCAGGGCTATGGTATAGGGGTTTTACCCCTCTCTCTCTCTCTCTGCGTCCAAGTCGTTAAACGGTGCCTGCAATGGCTTCTGGCAGGCAGGCCAGCCGTATTGGCAGTCCGTAATTTCACACTGTGCCGCGCAACAGATCTGCCCCGTGCTGCTGTGCTTGAAGGGCAACCTTCATCTAGAACTGCATACATGTGCGGCTCCGTGTGAATGTTCACAACGGGAAGATCTACTAGCGCTGGGCGAAAAACGTTGTCCGTGCCTTTCAGTCTCAGTCGACAAACCAGGCACTTTGAGCAGCTGCCTAGACACGAGTCTGGAGATGTTGCCAGGCTCGCACGCAGGTCGCCCCAGGTGCGGATGCAGGTGTGCGGAGCGATTTGCTACCAGAAAGTGCCAGTTGATCTCCGCTCCCAATCGTTCCCAGTTCCCCCAGTTCCGCAGCTCGCTCAGGACTGCAGTACAGGGGCTGAAGTTTTAGGGGTTTAGGATCGTTTAGGGATTAGGGTTTAGGGGTAGGGTTCAGGATTTTTTGGGTTTAACGGTCAGCATTTAGGGTGTAGGGTGCAGGCTGCCACAGCTGCAGGAAGGTAGCACTGCACGATCCCAACTGCAAACTTTAGGCCCCTGTAACGTGAGAGAGAGAGAGAGAGAGCGTGTGTGTGTGTGTGTGTATCATGAGTGCGGTACTGATAGAGCTCATGCATCCCACCTCGCCCAACCTTCACCACCTCAAAGTAATTGAGCCCACCAGCGACCCTGGGCAACTGGTTCACCTGACGAAATAGATCCCAAAACCTTAAACCCTAAACCCTCAAAAACCCCAAGCATGGACGCTGGCAGGATCCGTATTCCAAACAACTCCGGCAAGATCGATCCCTAACTTCAAGACCCACTAAACCCTGCAACCTAAACCCTAAAACGTACCTTAACCCAGAATGACCGACCTTTAGGGTTCCTTTTCAGGGTTCCTTATGAAAAGGCAGGTTATTCCGGATAAAAGGTAAACCCTAAGCCCTAAACCCTGCCACAGTTCAGGAGGTAAGCCGCATGAGCTCAGAGGCACAAAGTACGTGAAGAGACCAAGGGAATCCTTAACCCAAGACTTCTTCTGTCTATACTTCCTTATACTATAAAAAGATATACACACATTGACATGTATACATTCATATATGTATATATACACATATTGATTTACTATTATTCTTGTTAATATAAGTAGGATTAATAGTATTACTATTCTTATCATTCTTATATTTGTACCAAGGGATACTTCCTATCCTTGTACTTCCATCAGGATATACATGTGTCTATGTTCATGTGTATATATATATACATATTATGGATGTATACACATAGTATGACATAGTAGGTACATATTTACATCTAAAAAACTCGACCCTCGAGAAGACTTTTGCTAAGCAGGCGGACTTCTGCGCCCACTGCAGCGGCGACACATCCTCGCCTGCAGAACGGCAAAAGTCTCTTATACAAAAACCCTCAATCTCAAGGTGCGGCGTTTAGAGTTTGGTGTTGTAGGATTAGGTGTTTACAAAAGTTCTAATGGTGAGGGGAAGCTCTATTCAGGGACCCTGAACCTTAGGCTGGTCAGAAGACGGCTTTTCAGTTTTGATGGCTTGAGGTTTAGGTTTATGAACTTTAGTCACGGACCGTATGTGCCTTGAACAGGGAATGCTCCCTAAACTGAGTTTACCGAAAACGACCCTTGCAATCAGAATCACACCATTTTTTGATTCGCAACCTAGAGTTGCAGAGATCTTGCGGATGCTAGTGCAAGTGGCAGCACAGTAACGCGTCAGCCCCTGCAAGATCAACCCCGTCCCTAAGCTCGAATAGTGTAAGAAACCCTAAAGCCGTAAACCCTAAACTCCTAATTAAACCCTAAACCGCACTCTATCTGGGCAAAGCGTGAGGACCACTTTGATAGCAGACATAGGTGCAGCCGGAAGCCGATGCGAAGGTTCAGTCATGATGCCCTCGACGAAGCCTGTAACTCGTCAAATAACCCATAGTATAGGGGCCGTAATAATTAGAATAGGATTTTGGGGCACATTAGACTATACTTATAATAAGGAGCCCCCAAAATTTTAGTATTGGCACTGATTTAGGCCCCTATGATAAACACATATAGGCCGAAAAATCAGAAGAGACCCTTCAATATCCTTTCCGACGTGCTCCAGGCGAGTGAACCTGAAGCCCAAACCTCTAAACCCCAACCCTCAACCAGAACCTGAAACCCCATAACCCTAAATGGGTGGTTGTCAAAAATATGGTCCCGTTTTGGGTCCTTATTATAATACGGCACCTAATATTTAGGGTACCCAAAAAGGGACCATACTTTTGACAACTACCCAAATCGGATTTCTTAAACCCCAAGAGCGTGCACCTTGAATCTTCATGACCTTCTTGGCATCGGCACCTGTTCACTTTCTGAGATACCATTTCAAGGTCTTTACGACTGCTACCTGGGTTTTCCCAAGCACCCCATAAACTGTATTTCAAGGATGCATCGGGTTCCCAGAGTGGTCGTATGTCTTCTCTAGGTATGGGGTTGGGGTTTGGGGTCTAGAACCCCTGTTTTGTAAATCATTTTGAGGTTAATAAGGGCTTTGATCGGGCTTAGTAGGCTTCTATGAGGGTTCCTGTCTTTGTCAAGACCTTCAAGATACCCCCTGAGATCCTTCATAGTGGGTATTTGGTGTGCAATGGACGGTAGCTGGAGTGTCTATGCATAGGCCCCAAAGTAGTTCCTCTTTGGGATTACCTTATAGAATTCTAAATACGAACCCCAAAAAGCAACTACTTTGGGGCCTATGGGTAGGTAAGCTGTGAGGTTTCAGGCTCTTGGGTATCTGTGTGCTTAAGGCTCGGGTTCAGGGAGGACTTCTAGCCGCTTAGGGGTTTAGGGTTTAGGGTTTTAACTTGGGTTTAAGGCTTGTAAGGGGAGTGTGGCGATTAAAGAACCCTTCCAAGGTGCGGAAAGGGTATGTCCAAACTGTGCAGCTTCGCGGTCTCACGACTTCGAGTACGTAGGGATTCAGGCCACAATGACACATGTTAGTTCTGTCGCGAACCCTTAAGGAATCCTACTGGCATGTTTTCGAGAACCCCTACATTACCTCTTGGGTTCTTTATGCGGCTCTTGTATCCCTCTCGCTTTCCTAAGGTTTCTGATAGTCAATGTAAGACATGAATAGATACCATATACCTAGACCCTCCATCTACCCTCTATTAGACCCTAAGTACCCACTATTTGGGACCATATACCCTTATTTGAGGGTAGAAGGAGGGTCCTGGTAGGCAGTTCTCTAAAATGTATAGTCTCCCATTTAGGCTCCTTATGGTAAGGGTGATGTACTATTTTGGGGCCCTTTAACAGGGACCCTGATCTCGAGAACTACCCATATAGGGTGTATGAGCCTGGTAGGCTTGATGAGTTCGCCGTGACCCGACTTCAAGCTCTTGACCACCCCTGGGAAGTAGCACAGTGTAGGAACCTGATTAAGAAACCCTATAACTCCAAAATATAAGTAATTCCTATAATAGAAGTCTAACGACGACCCAGGGTTTCTTAATCAGGTTCCTGTATGACCGCTAGATAGGAATGTCTTCGCTTCGGGATTTGCATTCCTCCAGGTTTAGGGTTTAGGCCGAGCTCGACGGTCCGAAACATGATCATTCCAAGCTTCGCTCTCGGCTTTAGTCCGGGCTTGGGTTTAGGGTGTAGGGTTTACTTGGAGGTTCAGGGGTAGTTATAAGGGTTCCTTCAAGGGTCCCTTTAAAGGGATCTATAAGGATTCTATAAGGGTATAGGGTTTAGGGTTTACTTGGAGGTTCAGGGGTAGTCATAAGTAGGGTTATAAGTCCCTTCATATGGGTTAGAAGTATAGTTACCCTGCTTATGACCAAACATATAACACCCACGAACCTCCAAGTAGGGCTTAGAGTTGCAGGTTAGGATTTCGGGAATTGGGGTTTAGGTTCAGCATAGGGTTTAGTCTGCGTCTTGGGATAAGGCTTAGTGCGGGCTGTAAGTTTTCATGTAAAGAGCTTTACTGCCATGCTGAGTAGGTCTGCACCCAATTTTGCAGCAGCATGCGGCGCCCTGCTGCATTGCAGCTGCGCCGGAAAATCGAAGACCCAACAGCTTATCGACGTCCCGTGTTTCTGGGAATGGTTACCATAGAGGCCCGCGATTTCTTCTTAAAGCCTCAACCCCACGAGACCGGAGGCTGTGGCCGTTGCATGTAGAGCGTGAGCAGTTTGTAGGAATGGCAGGAACAGCTATTCTGGAGGAGTAATTGTTTGCTTTCTTTTTAACAGTGCATCATAGATGTACTACTAAAGCCCGATTATAGCTCTGAAGGGCCCTATACTCTATGCCGTGGCCACCTGCAAGACGCACATCTCCAGACTCGCACGCCTCGCAAGCCCCACACCATGCGACTAGAGAGGCCAGAGTAATCGGAAGGCGTTCAATATTATGGTGTTGGCCCCTTCAATCGGGCTTCGAAGTAACAAAAGACTATCCAGAGCGTCCAAGTACCCAAAATAGAAACAACTGTCCTCTGAATGGTTTTGGCCGGCTAGAACACTCCGATCGGAGCACTTGCACGGTTATCAGACCTGCATAACCCTAACCCTAAACTCCTAAACCCTCCAGGATGTCTGCTTACTCCGACCCCTGCATTAGGCTTAGAGTTGGGACAGCACTTGGCTTCCTTGCTGAAGCAGTGCCCTAATGGGTCGATTTCTTGGCGCCTAGTACTTGGAGGTTCATGATTAATTACAAGTGCGGTTGATCAGTCCCTAATGTAGGCTATAACTATAGTTATCCTACTTATAAACCCCACATATAACTACCCATGAACTTTCTACAGCCCTATGATAAGGAGTGGTTGGACATTTATGGGTATTGTTACATGAGAGGCAAGGAAGCTCGGTAGATCAGGGAACTTAAAGACTAGGCTATAAGACGAGTTGGGTAGGAAGCCCAAACCAATCAAATCGTGTGGATATACAATGATAGACATATAATCTACTTGCAAACTTCCTCCCGGCCGGCAAGTAATTTCGAAGCCCTAACAACCTAAAAACTCTCAGCCGCGCAAGCCCCCTCACAGACAAAAACTGTAACAGCTCATACCTTAACCTACCAAAACCTACTTTTTTGTAGGTTCTTAGTATAAACTGTAATATGGTTTTATACGGACCCTACAAAAAAGTAGGTTTTGGTGGGCTAAGTTACTAGTAAACAAAGACCGACCCTAGGCCCTAAGCCCGCTCACGAAGCACTTCAGTGAAGAGGGCCGCCAACCTTTTTGCCTGTTGGGGCTTACCCATAGGCCCCAAAGTAGTTCCTTTTTGGGGCTCATATTTGGAATTCTATAAGGGAATCCCAAAAAGGAACTACTTTGGGGCCTATGGGTACTTGGAGGTTCATGGCTAGTTATAAGTAGGGTTATAAGTAGGGTAACTATACTTATAACCCATATTAGGGGACTTACAACCCTACTTATAACTACCCCGGAACCTCCAAGTAGTAGGGCTGGGGTTGAGGTCGCTGTAACGCTTATGTATGGCCAGAGCTTCTGTTTTGGGCGGAGTGCCCAAAGACTCCAACATCCCTTAATTAAGGAATATTCCTTAAATCATATTAGAAATCCTACTATAACTTCAGGAATATTCCTTAATTAAGGGATATTGGAGTCTCTGGGTGTGAGTGTGCGTGATGGCAACCCCTAAGGCTCCATGTACCCATATAGTAGGTACTTAGGCCTTAAAGGGATCCCTATATGGCTACTTTAAGGCCTAAGTACCTACTATATGGGTACATGGAGCCTTTGGGAAAGTCCTCTTGAAAGGCAACTGCTGTCCATCGTGAATTTCTGAACATATCATATGGTTCTTGGGGGCTCAGAAACCCTCACCATTTAGCCTAAACCCCTAAACCCTAAAGGCCCTAAAGGCCCTAACCCCGGCATAGAATTGCAAGGCTTCTCAAAACGCTGGATTCGACTGGTGCTCCGGATATTGGGCTCACAAGGTCATACTTCGAACAGCCCGTTGGCAAAGCCAGAAACTTGGACACAAACAAAAGAGGGGCCTTAATATCTTCAGTAGGGTCGATGTTATATTCTACTATTCCAGGAACTGTATCGGGCTTCTAGTATTCACTTGACCAACTAGGTTCCCCAGTAGCCCCTCAGTAATAAGGGTACCCTTTTTCCTACTATTCGGTTTTAATAAGGGAACCAAAAAGAAAAAAGGTAAAAGGGTACTACTGGAGAACCTAGCCAACCCCCCACAGGGTTGGTCGTGCCTCAGGGGCAGACTACACACAAGCCTTTCTGTACACGCTCCAACCTCTCCATGCAAGAACTTCACGACATCCTTTGACCTTGGAGTCCTGGAGAGGCTCAGCAGACAAGCCCGGGCGAAAAAGATTTCGGGTAATCACGACCCCTTTTGTCGGTTTAGGGTATTACGGTTTAGGGTTTAAAAGTTTAGGGTTGGCCCACGCCCGAAAGGCCTAAACCCCGTTGGAGACCGGTCACGCCTCATGAAGACACTCGCACGCCGCAGGACACGGTCCCCTCGGTCTGAGAAAGCCTGCAAGACAGTTTAAGGCCTTACTATAGGCCCCAAAGTAGTTCCTTTTTGGGGTTCATTTTTAGAATTCTATAAGGTAATCCCCAAAAGGAACTACTTTGGGGCCGATGGGTACTTATGGGCTCAGTCCTTTGAGGATTTGGGCCTTGAGAGTTTTGGCTCCGAAGGGCACGGGGCGAGCGAGCTTGAGGGACCGGTAGTGGTATAGTCCCGATCTGTTTTCAGAGCCTCCACAGATGGAAAACTGGGAGCGTCAGAACACTGACCTCGGTGACATAAACCACATATTGCAAGAATCCCTAGATGATTTGAGGTGCGTATTGCTTTAGTAAGGGCTTTGGAGTCCGCGGGGGAAATCAGATCTTAGCCGCTCTGCTCAAGGCGAGTCAAGAGGATCTCTGAAGGCGACGGGCCTATAGGGTTTAAGGGTGGAGAGTGTAAGGCTCCTAAACCCTAAACCCTACACCCTAAACCCTAGGGTTTATGGTTAAAGGGTTTCCGGCTTCAGGGTTCAGGCTGTGCTGCGGGCCCTGAGCTTTGCAACTTCATATATCCCGGTGCTGGGCGTCAGCTTCATTTGTGGCGGAGTCTCCATCAACGATACCAGAGCCCAGACCGTTCTACAGGGTTTTGGTGGTTTAGGGCTTAGGATTTTCGGGGTCGCAGCCTCTCTCTCTCTCTCTGTCTCTCTCTGGCTCTCTATGAAAGGTATTTGGAGGGGTCCTGCGAAGCTCTGAAGCCCGTATCTATCAATCTACTGTGGCCTGAAAGTACCGATACAGGAAACCCTCTAAGGTCAAAACATTCGACATCAGCGCTTGGACCCTTAGGGAGAGTGCGGCGTATTGTCTCTTCCCCCAAGGCTCCATGTACCTTTATAGTAGATTCAGATAGTTAAACCTAAAAGGAGTCCCTATATGGGTAGTTTAAGGTCCAAGTGTATACTATATGGGCACACGGAGCCTTCGGGTTCCAGAGTTCGATCCCCTAAATCCTAAACCCTCGGGACCCAGAGCCGATATCGAAAGGTTGAAAAGCAACCGTTCAGGTTAGGGCTTAAAGAACTTATGTAGGGTTTCCTGCTTGAGGTTTGTAGAGTTTCGGGTTTAGGGTGGGGTGCAGAGTTGAGGGTTCACGGATAGTGCTTAGGGGTTTAAGCTTTGATATGTTTTGTTAGAGAATGTATGAGGAATTTGCAAACGTTTAGAGTTACCTTCAACTACAAAAATAGTCTATAGCAATTAGGTTTTGTCCCCCCAATGCTTGTTGAACACATACTTCAGCTGAAGGTGAGGATAATACTTTACCGGCTGACAGGTCATTGTTTGGGATTTGAGAGTTGGGGGCTTTGGGTCTAACGTCGGGTTTATTATTCTGTGGGTCTAATAGCCAAGCCATTAGAATTCTTGGCCTCAGGGTTGTAGGTAAGAAGACATTTAGTCAGTGAGTAACTACTAGGTGATGAGGTAGCCCTACAACAACTCCCAATTCACAGCAAATTCCTACAAGGTTTCAATGCCTACGGGTCCCGTGCCAAAAAGGACACGCAGGCAGCGGCCAAGGCCTCTGAAACAGGTCGGAGCGCGTAGCCTTCCGGGACGAAGTTGAGGATTTGCATGGGGTGTGAGGGTTAGAACACAAGCTCCAATGTCGAATGTTCAGAAGTCGTGGCGACCTTTTAACTTCAAAACTGCAGGCAAATGTCTTCCCAACGAAACATGCGAAACGCCCCTTATAGATTCCAAAAAAGGAACCCTATAGATCCCTTTAAAGGGACCCGAATAGATCCCTGTGCAGAAGCTCGCGAATGGGATTGCAGCCTCATCCTCGGCCAGCGTCTCCGGGAGAAAAACCTAGGCTGTGCAAAATCTACTATTTCGGTAGGGTTTAGGGTTTAGGGTAAGGGTGTTACAGACCCTAATATTTTGTCGGGATATGCTAAGAAACCATGAGGAGCCATCCCTTACCCAAAGGGTCCTAGGAGTCCTGGGATTGTTATGGCGGATACTTTGCCAAATCAAAGTAGCAAGTCCTACTATAGAATCCCTACATCCTACCATGTAGGTACTCAGGACCCTCTGAACTAGCCAGAGTTGCTCCATCACTGTATACCCCTAAACACTGTCACCCTAAACCCCAATACCCCTAAACTGCTAAGCCCTAAACCTCGTCTTAATGAAAGCCCGAAGCCAAGAAATGCGCGATTGAAACACGTCAGACGCAGGGCAAATGCCCGCCAGTACAGCAAGCTGTGTCGATGTCATATGGCCCAAACCCTATACGGCTAAGGTTTAGGGTTGAGGGTTTAGGGTGATAATTCTTTAACCCCGAGCCCACAAGGAGCTGTCCAACTACCAAACAACCACCAAACATAAACCGCAAAACCCTAAACCCCCTATCCTAAACCCCAAACCCTGATTAAAGGAGCTTGACAACCCTGCCCCCTGAACATCAACATATAGTTCTTAAAGGATCCCAAACAAGAAACTCTCAAGGGAAAAACAACAAAGACATCCACATAAAAAGATCCCTGAACCCTACTCCCATCTTTAACCTGGACGCCTTGCTTCCAGAAGGAGAGAACCTTTGTCCAACCCGAAACACAGACAGTCTTTAGCAAACTCACCGCCCTGCAAAACCCAAAGAAACATCGAACGTCTCTCTATTTATTCTCCTAAGCATCCAACCGTCCGACGCCTCAACGCTCAAGTCCTTAGGCATGAAGAAACTCAGAAAGGAAAGCGGAAAGTATTACCCGGAAGCAAGCAGCTCACGACGAACCTCTTGCCTGGCGCCCGGCAACTTAAAAGCTTCCATTGCCGAGTCCCAGAAGGAGGAGACGTCGCTGTTACTGACACTCCAAGCCGCCTAGACCCTCAAGCCCTCTAGGTGTACCCGTCCTAGACAAAACCAATGATGCCCACCACCACCACGACTGGATTGGTGGCCGCCACGACAGCTCTCCCGACCTTTGTTTGGGGCGTCAACTTACGCGCCGGGACGGTCAGCCCCCTTCCCAAAGGAAGGGATGCTGCCGCGGTGTCCCACGCCGCGGCCCCCGTCGTAACAGGGAGGGTTGGCCACCCGGTTCACCCCACCGGGAAGAAGACCCAATGGCTCGCCTTCTCATTTTCAAAGCAGCAACACCCCAACAGGATCCCCTAACCCTTGCACAGAGCACACAGAACAAGGAACGACCCGTTCCCCTGAAAAGACAAAACCCGAAAACCCTGAAACTTGGAAGCCCTTCTACTGAACGCGCCAACGCCCCGAAGCTCTAGAACCCTGCGTTCCTGTAGCACCCCGGATCCTGCCCGAAGACGAAGCCCGGCCTAAGGAAAGAAGCCCTTAACACACCAACCACAGGGACAAAAAGAAGGAGAATGCGACCCTTTAGAGACAAAACCAAAGCAAATCCCTGAAACACCTTCCCTCCCGGACGCCTTGTCCTTCGGTGGCCGTGTGTTTCTTTTTTTCCGCGTTCAGCGAATTAGAAGCTCTTATAATCAAAGTGAAAGTGCAAGTGCGGCGGGACCGAAGTCCAAAACGGCACTGGAGAGACGACGCTCGTGCGCACGGAGTCGCATATGCCTACCTTCCCCCCTATGTCATGGCTAGCTAGCTTCATCCTGATTAATGCCTAATGATAACTGTGACTTAGAATGAATACAAGAACTACAGGATCTGAGAGCGACCGTCCCGAGGTGGAGGATGAATCCTAGTAAACCCTAAAAGACATTTGTATTTATTCCCCATCAGGCTTCTCCTGTTCGGCTGCACGGCGCGCCTTCCGCGGCCCACGCCGCTTGATGACGCAATTGTACGGGCGCCAAGCACTCCGGAGCACTTTGAGCTGCTCCCGCTCGAGATGGCCGCGCCACTTCCAAGCCAGGTCGCGGCAAAAATCGCGGCCTCCCTCTGGCGCCTCGACGCCGGCAAGAAACCCTTCAATAAATTTTTGGATCCCGTGGTAACCGAAGGGCCGCTCGGTGAGGTTCTTCCGCAGTCCTGATTGGCTGCTGAGGGGAGGTCCGACGAAAAAAAGAGCGAATAATACCTTATCAAGATCGCTCTAGCCAGAACGTCAACAAACGAAGTCTTGATTAAGAAGAACCAGAAACTCCCCCTACCCCCGCCCTACCCGAGCATCTATAGATTCGAACCCTCCCCGATCTAACTAGCAGTTGACTTGTTACCTCTGCTGCCCGAGGGTCCGCCGATGTAGAAGCGCGTCTGCCGCTNGCCCTACCCGAGCATCTATAGATTCGAACCCTCCCCGATCTAACTAGCAGTTGACTTGTTACCTCTGCTGCCCGAGGGTCCGCCGATGTAGAAGCGCGTCTGCCGCTTCCATCTCTGTTGGCCAGATCGCACCGGTGCGTGTGGTGCGCCTGCCGCAGAGGCGCTTAACATCTCCAGAAACCGCCCTTCGCCTAGGAAGCTAAGGAACCCAGTAAAACCGAGTGCTACACCCAACCTTGCCCCGACCTAACCTTGCCCCGACTACGCTAAAAATAAAGATAGCCTCCTGATACTCCTTGCCGGTCTTGGGGTCCCAGCAGTCGAAGACTTGCACGTCGATGTGTTNCCGACCTAACCTTGCCCCGACTACGCTAAAAATAAAGATAGCCTCCTGATACTCCTTGCCGGTCTTGGGGTCCCAGCAGTCGAAGACTTGCACGTCGATGTGTTCGTCCTCGAGTACACTATACCCTCCGTTCTGAGTTCCTATACCTATTGGGCCACCTCCGAAGCCCTAGGTAGGGGAGCAGGTCCTCGTCGATGCTGAGGAGCCCGAGCGGGTCGTGGCGGGTATCCACGGTTCCGCAGTCGCGGCAGATTAATCTGGGAACCTCCACGAAAAGATGGAGGTAGAAAACCCTAAGCTCCTATATAACTAGAAAGGAAAGAAAGCTTGCCCTCGAAATCTCTTGACTTACTATAACAAAAGCCAGCTTCTTCTGGCCTTCAACATATCCCTGGAGCTAGTTAGTACGAACCACTATAAGACCTACCAGGCTCGCCTCGTCGTAGTGGAGTTGGTTGGACCCGCACTCCAAGCATTCCAAGTCGAAATGAAATTGGAACGTCATCGCCGCGAGCGACCCTGGAGCGCTTTTCGTCTCAACAGACCCCAAAACCTAAACCCTGAAACCTAACCCCTAACTCACACCAAAAACAGTAGAATCCTACACCCTACACCCTAAAGCCCGACAGAACTATAGCCCGACAACCCAAAACATCCTAAAACCCTTACAAGGCCCGAAAACTACGAAAACCCGGGATGTTTAGAATACAATATCCCTAAACCCTAAACCCCCACAAAAAACCCTGAAATCCGATAGCCTGGATATCTAAAATCCAATCATTTTGCTGCTGGGGGAACCCCGGGTCGCCAGGACAGGCCCGAGCTGCTGGTGGAAGTCTGTCCTGCAAGCTTCCCAAAGACTCCAATATCCCTTAATTAAGGAATATTCCTTAAATCATAATTGGGGATCCTACTATAATTTAAGGAATATTCCTTAATTAAGGGATATTGAAGTCTCCGGATTACCTAAACTTAGGCTTTAGGGATATTTAGGGGTTTAGGGTTTAGGGGTTGAGGGGTTTAGGGTTTAGGGCTTAGGGTTTCGGGTTTTAGGGTTTTAGGGTTTGGGGCTTTAGGGCTTGCCTAAACATAGGGGTTGAGTACCCTGGCCCACAAAAGGTTAACCTTTCAATTATGGTAGGCTTATATACCTCAAACTGGCTAAAGGTTAGCTACTCAGCTACTAAGTAAAACAGGGGCCCTAGACTGAGGAATCGTATATCCAAGCCCCTATAGCATAGTCTCAACTGTAGTTCCCGTTTTACAAGTTGGTATTCACACCTATAGGGTTAGGATATGTTAGGATCCTGCGGAACAAAGACACCCAAACCCTAAAGCCCTAAACCCTAAAGCCCTAAACCCTTAAAGCCCTAAACCCTAAACCCTAAAGCCCTAAACCCTTAAAACCCTAAACCCTAAACCCTTAAAGCCCTAAACCCTAAACCCTAAACCCTTAAAGCCCTAAATTTAAGAACATTGACGGTTTCATTGCAGGGAGTCTCCCAGAGCTCTGCCACGGCTTTCGTTTGATAGGTTTAGGGTTTAGGGTTTAGGGGTTTAGGGGTTTAGGGTTTAGGGTTTAGGGTTTAGGATTCAGAGTTTAGGGCTGAACGGAGACTATTCGGTTCTCTTAAACCGCTTTATTATAGAGACTTTACGGGGGATCTGGAAGGGTTGAAGAGGATGCCAAGAGTTTTGCTTTTTGTTGGGTGTTCCGTGAGGGTCTTGGGGTTTGAGGCTCTCTGTGAGTTTGCTGTAAGGGCTTGGTAATCAGGTAGAACTTGGCTTATGAGGGTTTTTGGAGGGTGATCGGGTAGAGAGCACAACTTACACAACCTACAGGGAATTTAGGAGCATGTCTGAAATCGTCTTAAGCAGTACAGAGATGCTTCGGAATGTGACGATGTAGACTTCGGACAAGTGTTTGTACTACAGGGTAAGAGCTGTCCAGGCGACGCTTCGAGGGCTGAGGGCTTTAGGATTTAAGACTGTGTGCACGGACGATTTGAGAGATTGGAGACATGATGTGGTCGTGAAGTTCCTCGCACAAACCTCTCATTCAGTTGCAAAGTCTTCTGTTTGAAGCCAACCCGTGTGCGGTTCTGCTTCTTTGTAGAACGATTGTAAGGCCTCTGCTGTGCAGGTTAAGGTTGTCATGCCTGGAATAGCCCGATAAACCTACTATAGGGGCCTTAATAATTAGAATAGGGTTTTGGGGCCCATCATACTTTAATCATAATTTAGGCCTCTATATTATTTCTCCAAATTAGGGTCCCTCTTTAAAACCCCAAAACAGTACGGCACCCTCATCTAAAAGGACCCTAAAAGGGACCATAATTTGGAGAACTACCCATATGCTGTATGACTGAAATTCAACACAGGAGCTCCGAGCGTTGACTGTGGTATGTCGGCATTGTCCTGTCCTTTTCTTCTGCTCCAGTTTTTAGGACTCAGGATGCAGAACTCAACAAACAACGGGAACCCTACTTGCGAACTCCCTGAACCCAAACCCCAAGTTTTAGCCGAGGCTCGTTCCAGCAAGTGAAGGACAAATTCCGCCGAGGACTGCCTGCAGTCCCATAGCGGGGTTTACGGCTTAGGGTACGTTGTGTTGAATAGGGTTTAGTTTAGGGTTTAGGGTTTTAGCACTTTTAGGGTTTAGGGTTTAGGGATTTAAGGGTTTAGGGGTTTAGGGTGTAGGGTAAACTGAATCGACTTTCTTTTGCGAGATGATCTGCTAAGATCCAACTACGGGAAGAAGGACAACCCAGCTGGGAACTGCACCACTATTACACTATCTTATGTTATACTTTAGTATGAAAACATACTGCGAGCGAAATATTGCTGTTATATCTCACTACATGTTATCACATTATATTAAAAGCTATTAAGTTATGTTTGATCTCATGCTGTAGTCATATCTGTATTATGGCCGGCCCGTGCCCTCCAAGCTGGCGATCAGGGCTTGGGGCTCCAAGGGGTTCCGAGGCTAGGGCTTTTCGGTGCTTGCTGTATCGCGATCTCTTGCTCGGTGGTTACTGGGTTCCTGAGTAGCTCCTTTATAATAAGGGTAGTCTTGTGTCCGACTGTTCGGTTTAACAAGGGGACCCTGAAATAACTACTCAGAAACCTAGGTTACCTGAATCTTGGAAAGCCTCGCATGCGAGACCCAAGTAAGTTCGATCATAGGTACTGCTGACTCTCTGCCCGGCTAATATAGGAACCTGATTAAGAAACCTTGGGTCTTGGGTGCCTTATATGAATCCTACTATTTTGGGATAAAGGGGCCAGGGTTTCTTAATCAGGTTCCTACATTCGTCCGGTAGAGCCCTAAAGCCGGAGCGCTTGGACAGTAAAGCCCAGAGACTAATGAAACCCGAACTAACCCCACAGATGTGTGTAGCTAAGACTTGAAAATGCGAGGCTTTGTGGGCAATAAACCCTGCGCGGAACCCTAGAGCAAAACTTAGACCCCAAACTGAACTCCTCCGCGCAGACATTTACGCCTCGATAGAGACACAATCTGAACTCTTCGCTAGACAATCTATCTAACCGCCAACCAGAACCTTAGTTTGGATAAGTTGCGCGACGCAGCGCCGAAAGCTCTCCTTGGCCAATGCCAGGCAGACTTCGGCTGCAGTGCCCACTCCGACCCACTCTTTCCCAAAAGGTCCGAAGTAAGTGTATATTATGGAACAACTACGTACACACGCCTTTTGGCAACTCCTGAAACCCGACTGTGTACCATAGAGGTACTTGTATGCGCTCAGCCCCAAACTGCAGCCAGCTTACTTCGGCAGCAGAATGCCAAGCGTGGATCAAGAGTTGGGACCCAATGTCAGGTCCCTACCCATAGGCCCCAAAGTAGTTCCTTTTGGGGTTTCATGTTTGAAATTCTATAAGGTACTCCCAAAAAGGAACTACTTTGGGGATTATGGGTAAACCCTAAACCCGATACCCTCGACCCTAGACCGACTTGGTTTCGGTTTGGGTTTTGCGATCTAGGGCTTGGGGTTTTGGCTTTAAGGTTTGGGCCAGGTCGTCCGTCGGGGTCTTAGGCTTTAAGGTTCGTCTTCTGTTGACATGCAATGGAATGCAATGGGCCTTTCTTGTTTAAGGTTTGGTGTTTGGGGCTGAGGCTTTTTTGTTTAGGGTTTAGGGTTGCTGCAGTGCAGGCCGACGGCCTTGGGCAGCAGTGCGTCGTCCAAATGGCTTCACTTCCGCCTTTCGCCTGCCGCCCCATGCTCTCGCATGTGCTCGTTTCCAGTTTTGCCACTGAAGCAGCCAGGTGTCCACCAGGCTTTGGTCGGGACCAGGTCGCACAACGTGTGCCTGGCAGTTGCCACATCTCGCTGAACCATCCCACCGGTGAAAAGCTGGAGCTCTCGTTGCCGCTCTCCGATTCACTGTCCTCGGCATAGTTGCAAAGACTGCAAGACCCAGTAACTCAATATCCCCCTGGTCAAGGATCCCCACCAAACTCAATGAGTACCTACAGTCTCCATTGTGGTTTCTTTTTAAAATGCTGTGTCCAACCGCTTTTATGCGTAGGATATAAAAAAAAGTAAGCCAAACAAAGGAACTTCAGTGGAGACTAGAAGTATTCCGATTTTGGAGGCTCTGGGCTGGATATAAATATAGGGTGGGCAAACCTCCACTCCCGGCTTTTCGGCATGCTGTTGACGAAACGCGCGGGTTTAGGGTCTAGGGGTTGGGTTTGCGGCGGCTATTTTAGTCTAGCGTCGACATACCTGAAGCAGGGTTCCAGTTCAAGGGTTGCAGGTTTGGGGTTGAGGGCTTAGGGCGTATCGTATAGGGTTTATAGGGTTTTGCATTGATGGCTTGGGGCTCACGGCTTACGGTTTAGAGCTTCGGGTTCAGGGTATAGGTTTTAGGGTTGAGGAGTTAGGGCTTCGGGTTGAGTGCAAGTGATGCAAACCACTATGCAAACCCCTGTAGATCCTAAACCCCCTCAAAGGCCCTCTTCACCAAATCCCGTTAACAGAAATGTATAGAACCCTGGGACCAGGTTCGCGCCTAACCTCCCAATCCCTAAACTCTCTCTTTCCAACACCAAAGCACGTGTGTCTGCACCGCCACGCAGCGGCGTCCGTCTGAGGTGGTGACCTGCACAGAGCTGTAGAGGACTTCTCATTTACTGGAACCCTACACTCTAAACTCTAAACCCTAGGTTTTGGGCTGTAGGTCACGGGGCCTACGGGGCTACGATGTTCAGCGTCTATCGAGTCTATTGGGCTTTAGGGTTTGCGAAAGTTCCGGGTTAGATATGAGCTTCGGCAGCAGGGATCACTTTGTTGTAGGTTTACCCGAAACCCCAAACCCACCCATGGGGTCTGACAGTTGTGCCGACTACCAAAGCTTCAGCTTCAAGATCAGCTCTTGCATGTTGGGCGTACTGTGGTGTTTGCAGCGTCTCGATCGAGTCTCGTTTTTTCGTTTGCGGCTCGGCAACTTAGAATTTTGGATAAGGACTTTGGGCTTTTAATAGTGCAACCCTGCCAGTCATCAAGGCCAAAGCTCAATGTTCACCTTCAAGATTTCTGAAACCCCCAACTCCAATCCTAAACCGCGAACACCCATATTAGAGGTCCGCGCTGAAGCCACAAGTCAGGAGAATTGTGCAGTCATTTCATGCCCGAGTGACCAACTCCTATGATATCAGTAATGCCCACAAGCCAAACTGAATGTTGCCTTCGGTGTTGGCCTCATGCTTCTTTTCCAAACACTGCATCTTATGCATGCACCCTTACCCCTTAGACCATCTCCGGAAGCCTGGACGAACATGCAGGCGTAGCCTAAAGGTCCAAGTATTTACTAGCCATCTACTCCCCCAAATTCACGAGTATCTGAGACTCAAACACATTTGGGGGCTTCGCAGCCAAGGAACCTACCTATAGTCTCCATTGTAGTTCCTTTTTTGGTTTAACCAAATATATAATTAGGATCCTATAAGGTAATCCCAAAAAGGAACTACAATGGAGACTATAGGTACTTCTGATTCTGAGCAATTAAACCCTGGAGTTCGGAATGTTTTCTACGGACCTGGCCTCTACACGCATGGCGTGCGTTTCCTTCACGAACCTTGACTTAGGGACTGCCAGGGATGGCAGACGGGCTTCGCAATGAACCCTAAGCCATTAAATCCTGAACCCTCAACTTACGGTTTAGGGTTTAGGGTTTAGGGTACACTGAACCTCCGAACCCTAAACTTACAGCACCTGAAACCTGGAGTTGAAGCCCCTTAAACTGAGGAGTAGAGCTCTGGAAGGAAGAGGATGGCTTTTGGTTATACCAAATGGGTCTAAAAACCCTAAGCCCTAAACCTCATGCAAGTCCTAAGAAAACAAATGGATCTGCAAGGAATGTCGAAGGAGGAGTGAAAGTCTTGCGAATGCTTGAAGCTCTGGAGCTGCCGCTCAAGTCTGGGGGCAGGGTTTGGGATTGGAGCCCTGACCTGTGGCCAAACAACCTCATTGCCTTTTAAAAAGTATAATATATATATGTATTCATATATATATATATAGATAGATAGATATATAGAAATCAGAATATGGAATCCTGAAAAGGTAGCGTTTCTCTCGGATACCAGGAAACCCTATGTCCCTATCTATGATTAGGGCCGAAAGTCAAGCTTCCCTGCATGCGTTTTGAGGCCAGCCTCACCCATCCCCATGCGCTACGAATCATGTTCAGGCCGGTTTAGGGTTTAGGGTTTAGGGAGGAAAAGAGTTAAGGGTATGCTTTCCTCATACAGCAGAAGCCGGAAAGTTGGAACATCAAATATAGGGAATGCCAGCATGAATCATCCTAAATCTGTGTTTCAACTGCCTGGGGTTGCTTTAACTTCATGGTAATTAAGATATATGCCATAACAAGAACGACTAAATTTTGGGTATGGGTGGGTAGTTCAGGCTTCAGGTGGGCCTAAAGCTGAACCCAGAACAACAAGTCCACACTGGAAAGCTCCCAAAGCCCTTCGGGCAAAGAGAGACACCACTCCAAACCCAAAGCCCTGAACAACCCAGCCTCCTGATTCCAATATAGATTCCAAAATCAAGGCCTTGATAGTTAGAACAGGGTGATGATTGAACTCATCCCCTATCTTACCTTTGGTTAGTAGGGAATGGAGGACTGGGGTACAATTATAACTACTATTACTACCATTCTTCTATTCCCTACTAACCAAAGGTAGGCTATGCTACACTCCCAAGCGCTTTCAGTCAGGCCGCTGGTCTGTGAACCACACCATTGGCAGCGAGAACCATGCCAGCCCCTCGGAGAACCACCTGTCAAAGAGGAGGCTTGATGAGTAGACTAGGGTTCGGGGGTGCATCATAGTATTATTCTTATACCCCTACCTTAACCTACCATAACCTACTTTTTTTGTAGGTTCTTATTATAAACCTTTATATGCGTTTTATAGGGACCCCTACAAAAAAGTAGGTTTTGGTGGGTTAAGGTATAGTTCAGGCTCAGGGTGTAGAAGTTTCAGGGTTTCTAGGTGTCCGTGTGGCCCGCCATTGAGATTGCCATTAATTACCCATAGGCCCCAAAGTAGTTCCTTTTGGGGGGGGGGTCATATTTAGAATTCTATAAGGTAAACCCAAAAAGGAACTACTTTGGGGCCTATGGGTAAGTAAGGTGATCGCAATAGTGGAGAAAAGCAATCGGAATCGGATCTGGGGTATGTTATAGCATGCAGTGACGCTACAGGGGCTGCACGCTCGTATTAGATGTACATTCGATACACTTCAACAAGGGACCAAAAGAAAACATCGTTACTCCTTCGTCCGACCCTTATACTTGGCCCTCTTCGGAAAGAAGGAGTAAACGGATCCCCGCTGGACGCTCCCATACAATCCCTTACACCACAGTCGGCAAATCCAAAACATCAAAAAACAAAATGGATCCCCAAGATTGACCAGAATACTCCTAAACCCTGAGCCCCGGAACCCCTGAACCCTAACCCCTAAGCCCTAAACTCTACAAGCCTTTATTAAACTCCCGACCTCCGTTTTACAATCATAACCCGGCTCTCCATAAGCCCTGAACCCTAAACCTATAAGCCTTAACAACTTACACCGTAATAACCCATAAGCCTCAGGCCCAAAACCCTAAACTCACTTGCTGGTGAGGCCACCTCTCCTGCCAGAGGTCCCGGGGCACCAGAGCGACCAGTCCCACCAGAATGGTGTTCCTTGTCATCTTAGGGGTTAACTACAAAGTAAATCTTATGGAATCCCTAAAACAAACCCTTAAGGGATACCTACGCGGGGTAGTATAGGGTCACGATCAGGGTTCCTCAAAGGGCTCTCTTGTCAAAGGTCCTGCAAGGGTGACTGTAAGATTTCTTGACGGGATAACCCGGTTAAAAAGAGGGCCCCTATTAACGGCTCTGAAATGAGAGTTCGGGTTCTAGGGCTCTAGGGCTAAGGAAGTTTAGGGTTTCGGGTGTAGGGTTACAAACCCCCATATCCGAAATATTCACCGGCAGTTTATCAAAGTTATACTAATAAGACAAAATATGTACGTATTTTCGAACAGCCAAGTCGGAAGCCAGATCTAGTGTTCGTCTAGGGTTTCGGGGTTTTGGACAGGCTTTGGCAACTAATAGTGCTCAGGGCCGACAAGTTCGAGGTTTGGCTCAAGCCGGTGTAGTTTTAAGGATGACAATGTGCACCGCGCTTAATGTAGGGGCCTTCATAATTAGAATAGTTTTTTTTTTTTGGGGGGGGGCATTATACAATAATTATAATAAGGAACCCCCCCCAAAAAAAGAGTATAGGTAATGATTAGGCCCCTATAGTATCCCTCTGGGAGGTATGATGCTCAGCGAAGAAAAGCTCTGAAACCGAGAATACAAAAGCCTACACCAGCCGAAACCCAGCATCCCTGAACGTTACATCCAGAAGTCCGAAATCCCCACACTTTAATGATCTTGGCACAAGTTCTGGAACAAGCGTTGGATCACCCTCTGATGCGTGATCCCAGTGACAAATCTTCTAATGACGTATCTCTAGATGGGCAGTGCTCATTTTGCAACGGTTTGGGGAGGGCGCCCTTTAAATTAACTTACTGCTGGGCTCCAGCCCGGAAACCTGTTGCCCAACTTGAATATTGTTGATACAGATACGATCGTCTGTGCTGGATCGGCTGGTGGTATTAGAACGCAACACTTGAACTAGTCAAAAGCGCTGACCCATCATCAAGCGTCCAAATGCCCGGTGCTGTGCCCATTCCAGTTGAGGAGTTGCCTTCCGGAGCGCTCAGGGTACCCCTACGCAAGCCCAAAGAGCCTCAGAGAATCTAAACCCTCAACCAAAATCCAACAAAACTACAGTGTACAGTATACTAATTGCTGCAGCTTCGCCTCAGGGTGGATTTAGCGCAGCCTCGTTCTAATCTGGGTTTAGGGTCACCTGGAGGATCGCACACAGCTTCGTTCTAATATGGGTTCGGGATCACCTGAAGTATCGCACTTCTGCGGCTGCGCGAGACTGCTTCTAGATTTTCGAGGTTGGGGTCCTCGGTCGAAGGGTTTAGGGTTTAGGGGTTCAGGCCGGGTTCAGGGCTTGTTAGGGGTTCGGCATCTCAGGAACACAAAATGAATCCCGGAAGGCATCGCACGGGAACATGGAAATCCTGAGCCAGGAGATCTTCAACCGGAAACAAGCCATCAAACCCACAACCCCTAAACTGCTAGTTAAAGAACTGTGAATCTGAATCCCAGACCCGAAGCACCCAAGCCCTAAACCTCCTGTAACATCCACTTCTTTACAGGGAGGTCCATATGTACTACCTTGATGGAACTCGGTCCCAACACCCGTCACGAGGATGGTCGCTGAGTCTTAAATCCATACTGTTGATGGACAAAATCCTGCATTACTTTAAGTACCCTAAACTATGGGAATTATGGTATATTCCTTATAATGGGTAATGCAGGATTTTGTCCATCAACCGTAGCAGTGGTATTTATGGGCGCTAGACCGGCTAGACCCCCGAATCCCCACTCCCCCGAACCCCTGCACCTAGACACCCGAACACTCCAAAAAAAGAAGTGAAGCGCAATAAGGTCGGTATATGTTTATGTCCTTTTGGGGGCCCCTATTTCAAGGAACCTTTGAAGTAATCCTTATCGGACACTCAAAGGCTCCCCATCTTAAAAGAAAGCGCTAGAGGAGTACGTACATCTACAGGGATCCAGACGGAAGGCCGGGCCTGTGATGCCAACCAGCCGGGGAACTGTGCCGGCCTTGTGAGTCGTTTTTTTTAAGGAATTTAGTCTAAACCCTTAACCCGACGAAACCAAAAACACTAAAGGGTTTAAGGTTTTGGGGTTTGGGACCCTCCTGGCTCACGATTACCAGCAACTCCAAAATGTGGCTGAGGTTTCGGTCATCTCAGACGCAAACGGGAACTCTCAACTCCCGTGCGACATCTGCATCGGTTTCAGGGGTGGGGCTCTGCGCTGCTGGTAGCTGTGTCAGTTCTGAAAAGGCGTTTCTTCTAACTAAATCCCATAATTAAGCCCATCAAGAGAAAATATGACATCCGCTAATTCCTTCAACTCAACCCCCAAAAGGAACGCTAAACCCAGAATCCTAAACCTTAAACTCCCAAACCCCTAGACCCCTAGACCCCAAACCATTCGGGGGATTAGAGTTTCAGCGAATAACCTATCTTTTTAGGGTTCCCTAATATGTTTTCTTTGTATACGTATGAGCCCGACGCCTCAGGGAAAGGCCACGACCAAACGTCCCGCTCGCCCACGAACTCAAAAGCCGGGTCTGATTCCTCAGCGGCATTGGGGTTTACCCATAGGCCGCAAAGTAGTTCCTTTTTGGGGTTCATATTTAGAATTCTATAAGGTAATCCCAAAAAGGAACTACTTTGGGGCCTATGGGTAGTTGGGTTCTTGAAGGTTTCATAGGGGTTAGTTGTGGGCGCGAGCGGTCCTCAAGCTCTGTATCGCGTGGATTCCTTCATGCGGGGAGGGACCTTCAGCAAAGTTCCACAAAGGGGCACATTCACAAAGGTATCCCTGGAATGGAACTATATACATAATATATATATATATATATATATATATATATATATATTATATACACACAGGTATACAATATGTGTATATCCCTTTAAATGTATTTGTACTATATGCATTAGTGTTCTAAGATGTGTACATATATTTGGAGTAACTCTCGTAGTATCTCACGTGCTCTAAACGTAGGTCCATTACTGTGTGCTGCGCTGACTTTAGACCCTTAAGCCATGCACTGCAAGTCGCATCCAGGAAGAACTCCACACGCCTCGCGGATCTAGGTCTGGACTATGGGGACCTAAAGGCCCTTGCTGCTTGCTACCCTAAGGGTCCATGTAGCCAAATAGTATATACCTTTGGGCCTAATGTACCTATATAGGGACTACTTTATAAGGCAAAAGCATATACGATATGGGTCCATGGACCCTTAGGGCTACTGCAACGTCTCGCTTTGGGAGTTGTGGTAGGGCTTAAGGGGAGCAGCAATTGAATAATCGGGTGCTGGGCCACCTAAAACCTTCTAAGACACACAAGTACCTATATTGTACGAAGTACGGTTTGGATGTTAGGTCTTATGAGTATCGGTTGGGAAAGTCTGCCTCATGCAGTTGCTGAAAACCCGCTTACTTCTGCGAAGACCCCTACCCTAAGGCTCCATGTACCCATATAGCCTAAGTACCTACTATATGGGTACATGGAGCCTTTGGGCTATAGACTGCAAACCCGATTGCCTCAACCCCCAACAAAAATCAAAAGCCCTAAACCCTAAACCCAAACAACATCCGATCATCAAAAGCCTTCTATATTATAAACCCCAAGCCAAAACAAAAAGCGGACCTAAACCCTACTTGGAGGTTCGGGGGTAGTTATAAGTAGGGTTACAAGTCCCCTACAGTAATATGGGTTATATAAGTTATAAGTATGCTTACCCTACTTATAACCCTACTTATAACTACCCATGAACCTTCAAGTTCACCCCGGTGCCTCGGCTCTGCCCCGGCCACCCGTTGCGGCGCATAGGCGCCCCCGCGGAAGACGGGCACGGGATCACCGAAGCCGAGGTTCGTGATCCTTTGGATCAGGGTTTATTTTTTGGGGGGTGTTTAGGGCTTTTCTTTAGGGTTTAGGGCTTAGTTTGCCTAGGCTTTAGGATTTCAACAGAAACAGCGCCAAGGAGCAGCAAATTTACCGCGCCGCTACCACCAAGGCCAGCTGTGAAATAGGCGAAGTTCATGTCGCCTCTCAAGAGTCTCAAACTATCGAGACCTCAAACCTTGAACCTTAACCGCACATCTTTCGCTGCTTGCAAATTCCGACGATTTCCGAACCTGGGAGTTTCTCAGAAAGCTCGGGTCCCTTATGTCGGAGTCTTCAGAATACGGATCCTATACGGTGTCTATCCTTGGGCCCCTGTCTTCTTTCCAAGTCTTACAGAACCCTTCAAGAAGCTTGCCTTAGCCGAAGGGTCCTACTTCCAAAGAGGCGAAGAGGCGCAGAAGAAGCGTTCAGTGCATGCTGCCGCTGATCGGATTGGATAACCCGAGGGCACAATTACAGCGGTAAGGCTTATCGTGTAGGTCTATATAGGGACTACTCATAGGCCCCAAAGTAGTTCCTTTTTGGGATTAGTTCCTTTTTGGGGTTCATATTTAGAATTCTATCAAGTAATCCCAAAAAGGAACTACTTTGGGGCCTATGGGTAGAGTTTAGCTCAAGAAAATACACCCCCAAGTTGCAGGGGGTGGGAGCTGTGGGTTTCGATCAGTGACCTAGTAAGCGTATTGTATACCGTCTAAGTATCCATAGGCCCCAAAGTAGTTCCTTTTTGGGATTACCTTATAGATTTCTAAAGATGAACCCCCAAAAGGAACTACTTTGGGGCCTATATGGTAATCTACTGCTACTACCCGATACCCAAGCACCTGACTTGTGGCTACTTGTACCCTGCGGATTCAACAATCCCTTAAGAGCCGTTGTGAAACCCTATCCCTTAAGAGCCGTTGTGAAACCCTAAACCTAAAGCCCCACACCCTCGACTCCGAGCCGTAAGGCAGGGCAATGCCAATAAGCCCAAAGCAATGCAAACTATCGACTCCAACATGCCTACCACTTGAACCCTAAACCCTAAACTGGCCCCAAAAGCAGCACCCACAGGAATGCCAAAACTGAAAAGTGTCACAAAGGAAGCATAGCAAAGGAGGTCACACGAAACTCAACGCCAACACCTGTCCTGACACTGCAAACTGATGTTCGATGTATTTCTGCCTGTTGCTCATGCACTCCCTAATTCCGGCGTATTCACTTCCAGTGTTTGAGGCAGGGTTCAGGATTCCCAAAGGGAATCCTGAGTATCGTTATGGGAGATACTTTACCATATCGTACTAGCAATTCCTACTATAGAAAAGGTACGTTTTACTATATAAATATCCAGGACGCTTTGAGACTAGGATTCGGAATGTGGCGAATGTAACGTGTCGCCGCGTGTGGTGCAGGGAGATGGGTTCTCTGGTCCTTTTTGGGGGGTTGTTGGTAATACGCGTAAGAATGATGACAACAACAGTAACAATAATACCAGTTAAAACAATATCAATAATGCCAATAATTACAATGATAATAATAATAATGACAAAGTCATGCCATAATAACTGAAACAGGGTTTTCGGCTCCCTTGTAGTAGATTCAGAATAACGAACCCTGAGGAAAATGATGGCAAGTACTTAGTTAAGTTTCTGAAAGCAAAGACTGAGGGCACAGCCCTATGGGTTCCGCGCAAAACCAAGAAACAGGCGAAACCTCTCACTGACAGATGACCCGACAAGTAAACGGGACGTAAGACAATGAATCCCGATTTTGGGCTCATCTCACAACTCGGTCGAATCCTACAAAGCCTATACACATAGGCCCCATAGTAGCTCCTTTTTGGGATTACCTTATAGGATTCTACATATGGGTGGTTGTCAAAATTAGGGTCCCTTTTTGGGTACCCTAAAAAATAGGTGCCGTACTACATTAGGGACCCAAACAGGGACCATAATTTTGACAACCACCCATACGAACCCCAAAAAGGAACTACTATGGGGCCTATGGATACACCTTACCAAGACGACAGAAACCCGCCGAGGCGCGTAATTCGCAGGCTGGGTCGCCTTGACGGCTAAATGGCATGTTATGTTGTGGTGGGTGAAGCACTTACCCGAAGGATCCAAGCACTCCTTATCGTTAGCAGTATTATACTGTTGCTATGGTTAGTTATAACTATTGTTATAACCATAATAACAGTCAAAGTATAATAGGGAGTGCTTGGGCAACAACAACCACCAAAATAACTACTTGGAGCTCTGGCTTGCGAGCTGGTCTTGAGTTCTTCTGGGTCGTGAGCCAGCACCAAAGTTGTTTGCACGGTGAAGCTTGTACAGAACAAGGTGCAAAAGTGAGGCATCACGTTAAAGTCGGCAAGCCGGCTTTCGAGCAGCGAGCTCCGCTCTAAAGACTCTACCACCTCTGAAATTTCAAGCTTGCAACTTGTTTTCCAACAAGCATCCCTGCAAACTTTCTCAGGTGAGACACAACAAACCAGTGAAGACTGAACTCACACCCGCAACACATAACCCTAAATACCAGGGTCCTCGAGTAAAGACCCTTCCACAAATTAGGGAACAGTCCTCAATCAAATCGGAACGGGGATTGCCCCCCTTATCCACGAACCCAAGACCCCACACCCCAAAACCTCAACCTTTTAACACCTACCTGTATCCCCAAACCCTACAAAATAGTAGGTTATGACCCCTTAATTAGAGGGTCTAACCCCTAAAACGGTAGGTTTTTGGATCCCCAGGTAGACCCTATAAACCCTGTTGCTAAACCTTCAACCTTATAAAGGCCCAAAGCCTGCAACTCTACACCTTAGGCCCTTTTGAAGGACCCCCTTAAGAGAGAACAACTTCGACATAGCAGGCTACGCAGAGCCTGATCGCAGCTGCGCGACGCACTCCATGGCAAGGATGTTGGAGAAGCCTCACGTACTCAGAGGCTCCATGCCCACTTAGTCAATGATATCCTGTAATTAAGGTATGAAGCGAGCGATACCTGATCCTGACTGCATAAACTGCATTCGATAATTAAAGGTCTCCAAAGTACATAATTGCAGATTGTAGGCTTCATGAGGCTCTGTAGCTTTATGTCGACACCTGATGTCTGGACATCTAGACCTCCTTCCCGGATTCCCTTGCAAGGGATCAGAACAGGCAGCCTCATCACGAGGCTCTTACACATAGGGAATCAATAAGGAGTCCATTAAGCTCTGCTTACCAAAATGGCTGTCCCGCGCAATGCCTGAAAATCAGTGCAGTAGCATGCACGATCCTCCCCCCAAAAAAAATCGAAACTTTAACCGTTGTCTGTGACCCCCGAATCCAAATTCCTATCCGAAACGATCCGACCACAAGAAGGGAGCCCAAGTCAAGCCAATCCTCAGAAAATCGTTTGAGCCTCAACTGAACCCGAAACCCCAAACAGCAGATCTTAAATCCTAGAACCAAAAATCCACCTGCACCCTAAACCCAAAATCTGAATCCAAAACCTCGATTCCCAAACTCTCAACCCTAATACCTGGGTGGTTGTCAAAATTATGGTCCCTTTTTGGGTCCCTATTATAGTACGGCACCTATTATTTAGGGTACCCAAAAGGGACCTTAAATTTGACAACCACCCACCTGAATCCTCGAGAACCCCCGGCACCAGACTAGGCCTGGGAATGCCCCGGCACTGACGACCGCGGAGGTGTTCGCCTGATCAGGCGAAGCTGAGAGGGAAAGCAGCATTCGGGATATTGGGGGTTTGGGGATCATTCAGAGGTGCTTAGTTGCTGAGTTCATAAGCCCCCAAAAGTGCACACTTTCAGTTTTATAGTGGGTAATATTATCCCAAAAAGTGTAAAGTGTATCCACTCAGCTACTAGGAAAAGCAGCATTCGGGCTATTGGGGGTTTGGGAATCATTCAGAGGTGTAAGTTTAGGGTTGAGGGCCGGGGTTTGCCCAGAGGCCCCATAGTAGTTCCCTTTTTGGGGTTCATATTTAGGATCCTATTCGGTAATCCCAAAAAGGAACTACTATGGGGCCCCTGGGTAGTGGTCCCCCATCAAATAAGTCCACCTCCCGCCAAATTCTAAGCCCGACACACAGGTTCCTTAAAACACACGGCCTTCCGTTCGCACATTAACATACTCAGTGACTCCAATAGCCCTTAATTGAGGAATATTCCTTAAATCATAGTGGGGCTCCTACTATGAATTTAAGGTGGGTTTTCTGAGTTAAAAACTCAAGAACCTCATCCTCAGGATCAAAGTCGCCAAGAAAGCCAGAAATCCCTCAACCCTGAACCCTAAACCCTAAACCCGAAACCCTAAACCCTAAACCCTCCAGAAACCTTGAGCCCGAGCCATACATAGCCTGGCCTTTGGGCCCAACCCTAAAGGTCATAGGATAGTAGTTATGTAGCTTTACATTTGGGAGAGTATATGATTATTAGATACTTGGACCCTTAGGGCAAAAGCCATGTAAGATGAGTCCGAACCTTTGGGTTCGCAATGAAGTAAGATTGGCTCCTTAAAACATGGGATAGGGTTTTTAGGGTATGTTAGACTGCAGTCATACAGAAACGATTACGGTATAGTACGGGCATACAAAAAATAGGGCCTAAATAATTAGAATAGGGTTGTGGGGCCCATTATACTATAGTTATACTAAGGAACCCCCAAACGAGTGCTGGTAATTTGTTCGGCCCCATCCTGATGAAAGCCCTTATAGTAGCCCTTGTGGTGACCCTGTTGAAGGAACCCTGTGAAACCCTAGGGTATGTTAAATGCTAGTTCTCAAACCTCTGTAATACTCTGCTATTCCGGCCTCCATGGCCACTGCATCCATCGCAAGGGCTTTATCCAAGTAGCCTCGGTTTAGGGCTCCCTTGTATTACACTTTGGGTTTAAGGTTTAGGGTTCAGGGCCTAAGTGTTAGGGTTCAAGGGGTTTAGGGTTGTATGTAAGCGGTTGGTAGATGTTGGATTCACGGCTTTAGGGTTTGAGGTATGGGACTAAGGATTTCCCACTTTAGGGGTTCAGGCCTTCAGCTTGTCAGTGTCAAGGATTGTGGGGTTAGGGTTTTGGCTGCAGCTTTGTCCTTTGTGAAAATATCCTGCGGACTGACATCCGACCCGATGATTCAAGTACCGATCATTAGATGCTTCAAAGTAAGCCTAACTGCAGGTCCATAATATTTGTGTGAGTCTGTGTTTATTCGGTAGCCATCCAAGGGCTGTAGACCCAGAAGACTCTGAAGAGCATCAACTAAAACATACTAAAACCCGGTCTTCAACTGACCCTAAACCCTAAACCCTAAACCGTGGCTCGGAAGATCTACACCCTAGCACCCTGAGACAAAAGCCAGGCCGAACCTAATAATCTCTTACCGAACCCTGAACTCGAAACCTTCATCCTTAAATCCACAGCCCCGAATCCCGAAAAGCTCATAAACCCTAAACCCTACGCCAAGAAGCTCATAAACCCTGCATGAACCCTAAACCAAGAAGCTCATGGGGTCTGCGACATCCACATAAACTGGAACTTTGCCGTTTAAGGCTGCCTGGCAGGGACAGGAGACTAGGCATCTGCGAGTGAATCCTTTGGTTGATAGGGTTTTCGGGTTTAGGGGGTCTAGGGTTTAGGGTTTGGTGGTTTAGGGTTTAGGGTGAGGTTTAGCATGTGTTTGAGGGTTAGGAGGTTGATTTGTGGCAGGTGCACGTGTCAGCCCAGCTACTGTAAGGGTCTTAATAATTCGAACAAGGCTTTCGGGTATATCGTACTATACTATAATCAGTAATAATAAGGAACCCCCCAAATAGGTGATTATTAAGGCCTGTATATTAATCTCACTACGCCTTCGTAAAGGAAGAGGTGTCAAACCGGGTCATATTGTGTTGCGACAGTCAGACTTACGCCCATGGTTGTTGGTCTTTCAGTAGCCTGTGTAGAATAACGGTACCCCTTTTCCTACTATATATTGGCTTTTAATAGGGGGACCCTAAAACAAAAAGAGTGCAAAAGGGTACTACTCAGGAACCTAGATGCCCATGATAACCACTCATGTCAGAGGTTTAGGGCCCAACAGAAAAACACTGAACCCTTGACCCTAAATCCTAACGTTATGGAGCCCCGAAACTTAGTTGTTGAGTTCATAAGCCCCCAAAAGTGTACACTTTCAGTTTTATAGTGGGTAATATTATCCCAAAAAGTGTCAAGTGTATCCACTCAGCTACTAAGGAAATCCCTAAACCCTAGTAAACCCTAAAAGCCCGCATATTCAAATCTTCTACCCCGAAAACCTTTAGCTTAGACCCTAACCCTAAACCCAACACCCTAAAAACCCCTAAACCCTGAAGCGCCTGAACCCTGAACATGAAAGCCTTTAAGCTCAAGCCGTGCATCACGAAGCTTAGGCCTAAACCGTGGACCCTGAACCCCTAAAAAAGGCCTGAACCAAAAGCCCTTAAAATTCTTAAGCCCTACTGTAAACCTGAACTCTAAAACCTCCCCATAGGCCCCAAAGTAGTTCCTTCTTGGGGTTCATATTTAGACTTCTATAAGGTCATCCCAAAAAGGAACGACTTTGGGGCCTATGGGTAAACCCGAAAGGCCTGAGAGCTTCGAGGCAACCTCCAGTATAGAACCGTGAAAAGAGCCGAAAACCCCCCCAAACCTTTCTTAGGAAGTCCCTAAACCCCGAAACCCTAAACCCCCATAGATCCCTTAAGGGAGCCCTTCTTATTAGTTATTCTTAGTTGGGCGTCCTTTCCCAAATGGAAACTCAAGGGCTGAAAATGGACCAAAAGCTGGGTCCTTTGGGCCTTGGGAAAACTTGGGCTCATGGCGCCATGCCTGACTTAGTCGTTGAGTTCATAAGCCCCCAAAAGTGTACACTTTCAGTCTTATAGTGGGTAATATTATCCCAAAAAGTGTAAAGTGCATCCACTCAGCTACTAAGCTTTAGAGCGGCCTTTGCAGAAATCCTTTAAAGGAAACCTCAACTATACTAGACCCCTATAGTCCCAAACAACATACCCTAAAGCCCTATAGAACCCTTAGACAAGTTAAAGGAACCCCTTGGGAGAACCCTCAAAGTCCATGCGAACCTCTAAGACCCGTGGTTCGGCGTCGAACGGGCCGGCCTTTCAGTGGCAGGGGGGGTCTCGTGGAGTTTGAATAGCCTATGTGGGAGTTTCCGTAATTAGGGGTACCTTATTTTGGGGTCCTTGTAAGAAGCATTCTACTATTTAGGGTACCATATTAGGGTCCCCTATTTTCGGAAACTCCCATTTCGGTTTATGGTCCATAAGGCTTGGGTTTAGGGCCTTGGGGTTTGGGAGTTTAGGGTCTAAGGTTTAGAGTTCAGGGTCGAGGGTTTAGGGTTTGGGGTTTGGGAGTTTAGTTTAGGGTCTGAGGTTTAGGGTTCAGGGTCGAGGGTTTAGGGCCTTGGGGTTTGGGATTTGGGAGTTTAGGGCCTAGGGCCTAATTTAGGGTTTAGGGTCGAGGGTTTAGGGTACAGGATGGCATGAATTTATGAGTTTAGGGCCTTTTGGTTTAAGCTGGTGCAAGGCCATCTGAAAGAATACCTCCGTCAGGCCCGCCATACGCGAAATCGACACCATGCCAGAGACAACCGAATATTGGCACGAACTTGAAGTGCCAGAATAATGTAGCATGCGCGAAGGACAAGTTCACAGACTCAGCTTGCTTGCAAGGGTCATAGGTGTCGGTGAGTGTGCGTTCGAAGTCCGGTCTTGCAATCCCTGGCCTTCCCAGCCGGACCGCTGGCGATCTTGTCATGGTAGCAGACATGGCTCCTAGCTCGGCCTCGGTGAAGTCGGCCCACGAGGTAGCCCGTAGCGCCTTCTGCTCTCGCGCCCGGTTGGGGCTCGTCCCTCTAGCGAGCCACTGCCTCGTGGGGCTAGCTCCCCTGGCTAAACCCTAAACCTTAAACCATATAAACCCTGTGAACCCTGAACCTTCACCACCCCGCTGATTTGGCCGTGCTTCGAACTCCTAAGACCAATGAAGACCTAACCCAGAAAGCCCAAGAGAGGAACCGTAAACCCCAGGCCCATAATCCCGAAGATCTTCGAATCCCTAAACCCTAAACCCTAAACCCCTAAACCCCTAAACCCTAAACCCCTAAGCCCCTAAACCCCTAAACCCCTAAGCTCTCAATCTTTAACAAAGCCGCATCCCCACTCCCGCAACCCTCTCCGAGACCCGCAACCTGTCAATCCTCAAGCGCTGTTGCAGAGTCTTCTCTACCCGTAGGCCTCAAAGTAGTTCCTTTTGGGGGTTCATATTTAGAATTCTATAAGGTAATCCCAAAAAGGAACTACCTTGGGGCCTATGGGTAAGCTTTCCCTAGAACTTCCCAAAACCGAAAACCTCAAAACCGTAAACCCCAGACCCAAAATCCTGAACCTGAAGACCTGAACCCAAAGCCCTGAACCAAAAACCATGAACCCAAAACCCCGAACCTAAAGCCCTGAACCCCAAAATCCAAAGCCCTGAATTCGAACCCGCGGATCGCGCACGTAGGATCCCCAGTAACCTAGAACAAGGACTCCCGTGTTGGGTGCTTTGGTAGTTTTTATATGAGGGATGGACCCAAGACCACAAAAAGGGACAACAAAAAGGGCAAAAGGGCCCACTGACCCTAAACCCTGAATCCTAGGCATTGCAGAACACTCGCAACACTCGCTGGCCGTGTGGAGCAGGGCTGTCGGGCTTTGCTCTGAGAGCAGAGCTTGGAGCGCCCCTTGCCGCGTTTAACTTTAGGGCTTAGGATTTTACCCATAGGCCCCAAAGTAGGTCCTTTTGGGGGTTCATATTTAGAAGTCTATAAGGTAATCCCAAAAAGGAACTACTTTGGGGCCTATGGGCAAGGTTCACGGTGTAGGGTTGGGCTTCAGGGATTTGGGAGTCAAGGGTGTAAGTTTCAAAGTTTACGATTCAGGGGTTTAGGGCTCAGGGTTTGGGATTAAGGGCATGACAGAGGGCACCACGATACCTATTTCACTACTACCAAAGCTTGCTAACACACTAGTGGCAATACGAACATCAACGGGACCTAGCCCGGGGTAGCGCCTTTATAATCACGGGGATCCTAAAACTAAAAGTGCAAAAGGGTACTACTCAGGAACCTAGGTCATATCAGGGATCCCAAAGTTCCAAAACCTTGAACGCCCTAAAGCCTTCTCTAAAGCCTCATCAACCCCTGTAATCCCTAAAACCTACACCCCTAACAGGAATACGCCTCAAGATAATGTAAAGGAACAACGTAAAACGAACCCCAAGCCCTGTAAAGCCCTTAACACCCTAATGTACGCGCTTTCAGAAATGGAATAGGGTTGGGGGCAGAAGCCCTCAGGAAAAGGTTTTCGTGGTATACTATAGAAGGAACCCTAAGGAATAAGGAAGCGATGGTTTTGGGGTATAGGTATAGTGCTGTAAAGATACAACGAGGAGCCCCAAATAATCGCAATGATATGGATTGAGGCTTCCATGATCAACCCCTCTTCTAACAGTAACCCACCCTTACAGACCCCTAAAAGGGACCCCGACAGTAGAGGCCCCTAATGTCGGAACCTGATTAAGAAACCCTGGGCCTATAACCCCAAAATAGTAGGATTCATATAAGGAGCCCTAATGGACCCAAAAAACTTCAATCTATCCAAGATGGTTCAAACATGTAAGGCCAAACGTATAATGTTCTCCTATTGGCTATTGAGCATAATGTACCTATATTGGGACTACTTTAAGGCCAAAGCATGTACTATATGCTTACATGGACCCTTAAACCCTAAACCATATAGAACCCTTTTGGAACCTTCATAGTAAGCCCCTTAAAGGAACCCCTTAAAGGATCCCTTTTTGGGCACATGGACCCTTAGGGTAAGTTTAATCGTAGAACCGGCCTGGCTCCTGCCAGTCGACCTGACGGTTCTGGAGACGAAGGCTCCCCCAAAAAAGGGGCTTAGCGTTTAGGGGTTTACGGTTTGGGGTACGAGTTGAGGGTTTCTGGTCTAGCCCTCAACCATAAAGCCACCCTAAGCCCTAAACACTAAACTTTCCTAAACCGTTCAGGGGCAGAGGGTGGTGGAAGGCGTTGGTATGTTTCAAAAGGGCTTTGGTAGGACTTTACAGTTGCTGTTGTTGATGTTGGCGGCTTTATTTTGACTGGGAACATTAGCTTAATGATACTACTATTGCGGCCGTACATGAAGGGTCGATCTCTGAAAGTCTTACAGAGCTTTAAGCAAGACTTGGATCAAGGCTTCAAGGTTGTTCGGGTTGATTTGCTCCAAATAGAGCCCCTTGCAGGCCTTAAAGTGTGAATTGTGGATGTTCTGGAGGGTACTTTGGGACGGCGGTTCTGAGTTTCTGGTGAGCTACTGTCAGGCTGTTTTTGGAAAGGGGCACTATCAAAGGGTCACCCCGTAAGGGTTACGACAAGGGTTGCTATATGCTGTCCCCTACCAGCAGTACTGTATACACCCTTTCTTAAACCCCTGCTTTGAGGGCCCTGACTTGAGGATTTTAGCCATAGCCCTTCCAAAGGGAAAGGGCTCTTCTAGTGAGGCTTCAGCATTGAAGTATCATTAAAGGGCGTGGCTGTATGGGATGCATTTCTACATCTCACTCTTCAAGCTTAAGTATGCATGATTTATGTCGTCGTTGCGGGCGTCCGAAATAGCACCTACCATCGGGTAGTGCGGCATGCCCAAAATCCCCAAAACCTTATTCGGATGCTCTTGTAACTCTTCTTTGGGTACAACCCCAGCCTAAAAAACCCTAAACCGCAAAGTCAAAAGAAAAAACCCTAAACCCGCAAAGTCGCAAGAAAAAAACCCTAAACCGCAAAGTCCTCGCAAGCAAGCCTGGCAGAAAGAAAGCTGATGCGCGCAGCTTGCATCCACCTGCGGGCATCATCGTCCCTAAGAAACCCCCGAAGCACAAACCCGACATAAACTGTAAATCTACAGACCTGAAGCTCAAAATAGCCGAAAGCCCTTCATACTTTGTGGTCCTCGGGGGCCCGAAAGCCTCAAAGTAGAAGTCCTTAGAGCACTTCAGCTGCGACCCTTTGTGCCAAAATCTGGATGTTCGATGAAATTGTGTAGGTCATTGCATTCCTCCCATATGCTCCACTGACCCATGGCTTCCTTAGATGTCTGGCATCTGCCTTTGGCGAAAACCTCGCACTGAACATATCCATGGTCTGCGCAAACGTGTTCCTGGGAGTGCCCGGTCCTTCTGCCAGGCATGCCTTCTGATCATTCAAGATGAAGCATCGAAGATCCTCTGCAGTTTTCCTCAATCTCACCGCCCAAATCCTCCACTCCGCCACTCTACCCTCTTTCTTGGCATATGCGGCGTCACCCTAAACCCTAAACCCCTGAACCTTCTTTGTGCAAAGAAGGCTTTGAGCCAGGCGACTTCCTTCGGCTCGGAGTTAGAAAAAACAGAAAGGTTCTGGGTCATGCGGGCCCCTCGGGCCCCAGTTCCCTGAATGGGAGGTCACAAACCATATGTTACCCTAAGGGTCCATGTAACCAAATAGTACATACTTTGGCCTTAAAGTAGTCCCTATATAGGTACATTAGGGCCAAAGTAAATACTATTGGTGTACATGGACCCTTAGGGTTATACTGTGTAACCCGGTAACCCATGATTTAGGTAACTGGGGCCCCAAGGATTCTATGGTCACAGCAGGAACCCTAAGAAAGAGTAGTCTAGGTCTCGATCAAAACAGTCCCCAAAATTATTTACAATTCGAGCTCTATATTAAATCATAAACGAAGTTACAAACTATCCCCAATCGATACTGGTACCTGGGAGTTGTTCAGGCCCCGAATGAGGCCTGGTATACCGAACCAACATGTCCTAGCTGGCTCCTCAATCCTATACCCGAAGCAAGAAACGGTATAACACCTACAAGCCCTAAACAACAATAGACAACTTTAACTTCCGATCCGTGAAACCTGCAAGCCGGATGAAATCGTACCGTAGAACTGGGGCAGGTAACATACAACCTGCCCTAGGCGTCTTCCAAGCCTTAGATATTCTTCCCTGGGAACCGACTGATTAAAGCATCTATCGTTTAAACCTTCTGAAAAACCCAGAATAACTCCGCCTTTCCTTGCTGCAAGATCCTTTGTTACATCCCTCATGCAATAGAACCTCACAGACCCCTTACAGATACTAAACCCTAAGCTTTAGAGATTCTTTGGCAGCCAGGCGTTGGTATCCAGGGAAATATTTTTTTTGGTTATTTTTTCATCATTTTCTCATCGTTCTGCATCTTCGTTCCCCTCCCTCTGGCCGCGCCCGCATCATCATTATTTCTTCATTTTTTCTTCATTTTTCCTTCGTTTCTAGGNTTTTTCTTCATTTGTGTCATCATTTTTTCTTCATTTTTGAGGTGTCGCAGCCCCAGATCTTCATTTTTTTCATTTCGTTTTCATTTTCCCTGGAGGTCTTCCCAAAAATCTTCATTTTTTCTTCATTTCTCTTCCCGCCGTCCTTGATACGGGCGCGGCCAGAGGGAGGGGAACGAAGATGCAGAACGATGAGAAAATGATGAAAAAATGACAAANTCTTCCCAAAAATCTTCATTTTTTCTTCATTTCTCTTCCCGCCGTCCTTGATACGGGCGCGGCCAGAGGGAGGGGAACGAAGATGCAGAACGATGAGAAAATGATGAAAAAATGACAAACAATTATTTTCATGGACCTCAGTGTGTGGCTCTGAGAATCTCTAAACCCTAAGCCGAAAAGCCTGAGCCCCAAACTCTTCATGGACCCTTTTAGATTCTACCCAAAGGCCCCAAAGTAGTTCCTTTTTGGGGTTCACATTTAGAATTCTATAATGTAATTCCAAAAAGGAACTACTTTGGGGCCTATGGGTAGACCCTTAGAGATGCCTACTTGGAGGATCACGGGACTTAGCAGGTAAGGTTGCAAGTACCTCAATTCGCACTATAAACAAATAGAAGTATAATTACCTTCTTTATAACCTTACTCCCACTTACAGATTCTACAAAGCCTAAACCCTATACAGCCCATACCCTGCTCTAGATCCTTCTAGACCCCCTACCCTAAGGCTCCATGTACCCATATAGTATATACTTAGGCCTTAAAGTACCCATATAGGGACCCCTTTAAGGCTTAAGTACCTACTATAAAGATACATGGAGCCTTTGGGCTAGACTGGGTTCTTGCCAAGGAATTCAGTTTACGTCAACTACCATAATAAAGAAACCCTATAAACCTATTCTTTCCTATAGACCCCGATTATGGTAACTTCAACTCAATTCCTTAACCAAAACCCAGTATTTGGAGGTTCATGGTTAGTTATACGTAGGGTTATAAGTAGGATAGCTATAGTTGTAACCGATAATAGGGGACTTGAACACCCATGAACCTCCAAGTAGAGATCACTACTCTAGAGATCCCCGGCCTCAGCTTCCACCTCGGCGACCGCGGCGGCACCTTTGGCAGCACTCCGGCCGGCGAGGACGACCTCTTCTTGGTCTTCTTCCCGGGCTTCGAAGTAACCAGAAAATAAAGTATGGCCTTCTATTTCATAGGTTGATTCGCTTTAAGCTTTAGCCAGGGAAAATAAAGTATAGCCTGCTATTTCATAGATTGGTTCCTTTTAGGTAACCCAGAGACTCCAATATCCCTTAATTAAGGAATATACCTTAAATTATAGTAGGGATCCCTACTATAATTTAAGATATATTCCTTAATTAAGGGATATTGGCGTCTCTAGGAACAGGTCGCAAAAAAGTCTTGAAGTATGATACTCCAAAGCCCAGTCTTAGGTTTCAAGGACTGTTAGGGGATTGGGCTTTGGGTTCATGGTTTTCGGGGTATGGGACTTTAGGGTTTGGGGTCTGGGCTTACCTATAGTCTCCATTGTAATTCCTTTTTTAGGTTACCTTATAGGATCCTAATTATATATTTGGTTAAACCAAAAAACGGAACTACAATGGAGACTATAGGTAGGGTTTAGGGGTGCGGATTTGGGTTCCGGGGCTATACAGGTTAGGGTTTGGGGCTTACCCATAGGCCCCAAGGTAGTTCCTTTTTGGGATTATCTTATAGAATTCTAAATATGAACCCCAAAAAAGAACTACTTTGGCGCCTTGGCGCCTATGGGTAAACATCAAACCCTTTGACGCTTGTCGCACTGTTATAGACGCCGCAAGTTCAGGATTTGCAGCATGTTATGTTTGATGCTTGTCGCATTGTTAGACGCCGCAGAAACACGAACGCAACCAGCCCAATTCCATTCAGTTCCGACAGGCGCCGCAGCTGAATTTGCAACAAAAGCTATGGGCCGGGTGTCTCCCAGAGCGCGCTCCTCTCCAGCAGCTACTTGCTGGGCATACGTCGGCATGCTGTTGCCATTCTGGTAGCTGTCAGTTGCCTGCCATGAGTAGTTTGGAGCTGCTCTTCGCAGTTCGGGGCCTGATACTACAAATGGTCCATCCTTCTCTTCGTAAAAGAGCACGAGCTGGCGATACTTCTCTTGCAAGCGCCTACTGACAGTCCTTTCTCTGAGACATGCGTCGGCATGTGCTCGCCAAACAGTTCCTCCTCGCTGCTGCAGGCAGCTCCGCAAAGCAGACACGACACCGGTTCCAGCACAGCGGCGCCACGCTCGAATGTATGTCGCGCTGTCACATCCGAAGCGAAAGCATTTCCGCAGGACCAAGAGCTAGGGAGTTTTGCAGGACACCAAGTGGAAGACAAGAGACTTAACCATGCACTGCTACTTAAATTAATATATGGAAGATTGCCGAAAAGAAGCCAAAACTCCGGGAATATGTTCTTCCAAGGGCTGCCTTTGACCCCAAATGTCCGGGCCCAGTGCTTCCTCCACATACTGGATATCAGCTCAAGCCTAGACTTTTTAAAGTCTCTACATCCCAAACCGACAAGCTAAATCCTGAGCCTGCATGAAATCCAGGGGTGCAGAACGGGGTTTCTGATGAATTATTCTGTTTTAGGGTTAGTTGAGGGTCTAGGGTGGGAGCAGTATCGCTGGCAACTTGGCTTCTATAGCTGCCTAAATCTGCAACTCTCCGGATCTTGAAAAGCTGCCCGGGAACCTTCCAGGCCCTTGTCGTAATTGCCCGTCCAAGCCCGAAGCCCCACCAACAGACCCAACAAAACCCTAAAAACCAGATTCTGGTCCGGGTTCAAAAACATCATAACAATAGTGATGATAACAATAATCATAGTAATAATCATGGTAGTACTGGTAATCGAAAAATAGCAAGTTAGTTGTGGCCCCGATAGCTCTACAACGGGACGGCCGGCTGGGCTCAGCTGAGAAGCCTTGAAGCATTTAACTGGGTTTCGGGTTTAGGGTTTTTAATGGCGGGCATTGCGCCAATACACGTATGCAACTCAGGCGCGATCACGGGATAACGGAACGACTTTTAGCAGACGTCCCTAAACCCTAAAATTAAACCCTATAACCATTTACCCTAAAAGCCCATTTAAGCGCTACAAGCCCTATGAACCTTGCAAACCCTGCACTAACCCCTAAACCCGAAACCCTATAAACCCTATAAGCGCCAAACCCTATATAAACCCTACAGAAACCCTAGACCCTACAAACCCTTGAAGCCCTAAACCCTAAACCCTACAAGCCCTAGAACTACAAACCCCAGAAGCCCTAGACCTTAAACCATGATCCCCACGGGCCTCGAGTGGCTCCTTCGATCGTTTGAGGAGGTGCACGGCCGCAGCGGTCCCGATACGACCGGCCCCTGCATAGGCCCAGGGTTTAGGTGTTAAAACAGCTTATAGACCTTATAGGGTTTATAGGGTCTAGCATTTAGGGGTCAGGATGGGTTTAGAGATTGTATAGATTACAGGCCTTATAGGCTGTATAGGGTCCAGGGTAGCGCAATTGGACTACACCGAATGTGCTCAGAGCTTCATGTCCCGAGCCCCTAAATTCACCCCGTGATGATCTCCCTTGTCCCTGAACCCCATACCAACCTCTACCTGACTGAATGAATTCTGCCCAGACTATGCCACACTCAAAACTTAGTTGCTGAGTTCATAAGCCCCAAAAATTGTACACTTTCAGTTGTATAGTGGGTAATATTATCCCAAAAAGTGTAAAGTGTATCCACTCAGCTACTAAGCTTTAGAGGGGCCTTTGCGGAAATCCTTTAAAGGAGACCTCAACTATACTAGACCCCTATAGTCCCAAACACTATACCCTAAAGCCCTATAGAACCCTTAGACGAGGATCCGGAAAACCCTTAAAGGAACCCCTTGGGAGAACCCTCAAAGTCCATGCGAACCTCTAAGACCCGTGGTTCTAAACCCCTTAGCTACTAAGGTTCGGCGTAAGGCTTCGCTAACTACTAAGATAATTAGAAGAGGGTTTTGGGGGCATATTATACTATAACTATAATAAGGAACCCTATAGGAAATATTAAACCCTACGTTTCGGCGTAAGGCTTTGCTGTATGCGGCTCCCAGTGGTTGCGACATGTTTCGGCTTCAGGGCTTAGGGTGATCAAGCCCAAAGGGTCCGAAGTGCCTACCCATAGGCCCCAAAGTAGTTCCTTTTTGGGGGTTCATATTTAGAATTCTATAAGGTAATCCCAAACAGGAACGACTTTGGGGCCTATGGGTATATAGTTAGGAATCATTATTATGATGTGGGAAAGTATCCCCCATAACAGTACCTAGGAGCCTTTGGGAAGTTCAAGAGCTTGGGTGATTTAGGGCAGCGCTCCCTTTAGCTTGCGCCATGAAACTGGCTTGACTTTATCGCGCAGCCCGAACACTATCTGAAAACAAACTGACACTTGCCGATAATATCCTCTAAACCCTAAACCCTAAACCCCTAAACCATGCAATCCTGAGATCGAAACTGACTGAATAAGCGCCACGCTCTGAACCCCAAACCCTAAGAGTCCATGTCCCCAACTGGTAGATACTCTGGCCCCAAAGTTCCTATATGGGAGTTTCCGAAAATGGGGGACCCTAATATAGTACCCTAAATGGTAGGATCCTTATTATAAGGACCCCAAAATAAGGTACCCCTAATTTTCGGAAACTCCCATATGAGTACATGGATCCTTCGGGAAACCACAGGCAGCGACCAACGCGGCCTCCAAGGAGAAGAATCCGTGCCGCACGTCGAGCCACGCGGGTTCGGCCGCACGCCGGGCTTGCGATGAGGCCAAGAGAGCACCTAGGGTGTAGGGTTTTTGTTTTGGGGGTTTGGGGGGTCAGGGTTTAGGGTTCGGCGGACCTAGGGTATAGTCTAAGGTTTAGTGCTTTGGGCTTGGTGTTCGGGATTAGAGTTGATGGCAGTTGAGGGTTTATGTCTTAGGCTGATGGGCTTTGGGTTTCCGGTTTGGGTCTATTTGTCGTAAAGGTGGGGAATAGCGAAAGTGATGTTAGTCCCTGCTAGTGTGCACTTACCACTTCACCTATGACTCACCTACTAATCAAATCCTGTTCGCTTCGAAGTACATCTCCACTGCATCAATGTGTGCAGGCATGAAGGATACTATCCCAAGCCCAAGTACATCATTTTCGGGTATTCCTTCAACCTTAAGCTAATGCTATACCCCGGTGTCCTGGAACCCCTAGACGCGAAACCCCTTACACCCCCCAAACCGGTAAAGCTCTGAACCCCGGTAATGGAAGCCAGAAATTGGAATATGACTATCCTCATGCCCTTTCGGTCAAGCACCCAGAGACTCCAGTATCCCTTAATTGAGGAATATTCCTTAAATCCTATTAGGGATCCTAATATAATTTAAAGTATATTCCTTAATTAAGGGATATTGGAGTCTCTGGGCATAAGGGATACTTGCACATATCATCTCCAACCCATGTTCCAAAATTTCTAGGATTCGCTGTCTTTGTTGCTGAGTTCATAAGCCCCAAAAAGGGTACCCTTTCAGTTTTTATAGTGGGCAATATTTTCCCAAAAAGTGTAAAGTGTATCCACGCAGCTACGAAGCTGTAAACCAAGCCCTGCCCTTTAGCCCTGGAACCCCTCCTCTGAGCAACCAAAACTCTCACAGCCTCACAGCGTTTAAAGCTCGGAAATCCTACCGAACCCCAATTCTATACTGACCCTGGTACCCTTGCAGAAATGTTCTCGTATATAGCGGCGTAGGGATTGCAGGAACCAAGAATCAAAGCCTGATTCCACGTACCCCTAAGAGGTGGGAATCCTTACGGAACCCGCTGTCGCTTGCCCTGAAGCCAATCCCTAGACCCTCAACCCAAAACCCTAGTACGTAATCCCTACCCATAGGCCCCAAAGTAGTTCCTTTTTGGGATTACCTTATAGAATTCTAAATATGAACCCCCAAAAGGAACTACTTTGGGGCCTATGGGTAAACCCTTTAAAATCCTCGGACCCTACTTGGAGGTCCATGGGTAGTTATAAGTAGGGTTATAAGTAGGGTAACTATACTTATAACCCATATTAGGGGACTTATAACCCTACTTATAACTACCCCTGAACCTCCAAGTAAGATCCTACACCCCGAACTCCATCTTTCATCCGGACACAAAGCGGCTGTCTCGAATCGCCTTCTCGGCCTGGGTTCCGGCCTGCACCTAGGGGTCTTTATCATGAGACAAGGGTCTTGGGGTTCAGGGTTCAGAGGTTAATCCTAAACCCTAAACCCTATTCTTATAGTACATTGCCTCAAAGGCCTGAAGAAACTAAATTAGACTAGGGTTTTGGGGATTACTATTAGCATAATTCTGCTTAAGGAAGCCTCCATCGGGCTCCCGGGGTTGGGGTTTTGAAATTTCTGGTGACCTCGTAGGTTTTTTTTTGGAGCTCCTCGTAGGGTTTAGGGTTTAGGGCGAGTCAGAAACCCCAGACAGATCATCGTGTTCGCCTCCTTCTGACCTTCCAAGGAAAGGCTCCCAGCATGTCTGCTAGTGCAACCAGGTGGTTGGGCCCTACTAACAACTCAAAGTGTCCAAGTACCAAAATAGTGGATACTTCACGGCTACTTGTGCCCCAAAAGTTTGTGCTATACTATTACTTGGACCCTTTGGGCAACTAAAACCTTGGACTCAAGGACACCGGTATTCATGAATATTCAAACTCCCGTGCTGTGGAAACCCAGGATACAGGATCAACACTTAAATCTCACGTCTTCATGCTCGTGAGTAAGCCCTCCAAGATGACGTCCGGACAACCCCCAGGACACCTAAAGTAACTTCTAGGGCTAAGGGTTAGCTGAAGTGTGAGATTCCGTTTGTGTGAGGGTTGCTGGGCCCAAACATCACCTCTCCGAAGAATAGGTTTACAGGTTTACATACGCCAGGGTCTGAAGCATTGAACTTGTTGAGACGCAACTCCTCAAACTAAATGCGATCAAGCACACCAAAACCCTAAACCCTCAAACTAAATGCGATGCAGCACGCGAAACCTTAATCCACAAATCTTCAAAACCGAAACGCAGCGCTGCCTCAGGTCAGAAAACGCCTGGGAGCAGCGTGCCTGTGGCAGTACATGGAGGTTGAACGACCGTAAGCCCCAAACCCTGAACCTTAAACTCGAGTTCCTTTTCAGGGTCTTCTACCATCTTAGACTTTGTAAAACTATAATTCTGGAACCAAGGCTCCTCCCGAAAGCCTATTCCCCTACACCAATGTTGCCTTGAACGTGGGTTACGCCTTAGAGTGCAGGGATGCGACATGAACCCAGAACACCAGACTCATATAGATCCTAACCAACTGATGTAGAATAATTAGAAAGGATTTTGGGTTCGTGTATAGTTCTAGTTATAATAAGGAAATCTAGGACCAAGATTGGTAATCATTCAAGCCCAATTTAGGCGTTTACATTACCCTTCATCTTTTCATATATACTGACTGTCGAGGGTCAGACGGGCTCCACAAAGGGTGCCTGAACAATTTGAACAAGTTTTCGGGCGTAATACAGTCCAGTGTACATAGGGCGACTGAGTATAGAGACGTCCAAAAAGCCCCCATTCTAATCCACGAGCCCTAAACCTTAAACCCTAATCCCTAAACCCTTACTAAACCCAAATCACTAATCCCTAAACCCTAAATTAAACCCTAAACCCTAAAACCCTAAACCCTAAACCCACCCGGAGAACCTCTAAACCGTGAACCTTTCGGAGCCCCTCGAGAAGCTCAAGAGACCCTGAGCACTAGACCCATGGGCCCAAAGTAGTTCCTTTTTGGGTTCCTATTCATCTGTGTACTATAAAGGCCCCTATACCCATAGGCTCCAAAGTAGTTCCTTTGGCTCCGTTATAGTATTTTAGCTAGGTTTTGGAACCTTAGGGAAGTAAGATTGGTTTTTAGGCTTCCATATATCTACCCATTGGCCCCAAAGTAGTTCCTTTTTGGGGTTCATATTTAGAATTCTATAAGGTAATCCCAAAAAGGAACTACTTTGGGGCCTATGGGTAGACCCATGGGCTGCACTACAACCTACCGAGTATCACTACCCTCTGCCCAAAATCCTAAACCTTGAACCCCAAAACCCTAAAGCCTATAGCCCAAAGTGTCCTAGGTACTGTTATGGGGGGGCTACTTTCCCAAATCATAATATGGATTCCTAATATACAGACCCTACGATATGCTGTACTTTTTAGGTACTTGGGACCATTTGGGTAGGGTCTTAAAAACTCCACATGGCAAGCCTCTGGACCCTGATTGCTTGGAGGCCTGCAAGGGTGGGGTGAAGGTAGGTAGCATTAAGGATCCCTTATATCAGCACTCTTCTCTGGGATACCTTCATCCCACCGTTTGAGGCCTCTGAACTGCATGTTTCGTTTTGACGTTACAACAGCACGTAAAGCATGGTTTTCCCCACAAAACTTTAAAACCTGGTCCACAGCCCAATGGGTAAACTCTGAAGCCCCTGAACGCTCCGTAACGCCCGATGAAGCCCTATAAGGACCTTAAACAGCAAGCCTTGTGTAAATGCCGCAATACCCTTAATAATAACAATAAGAATAATCATTATTATTATTATTGTTGTTTTTATTATTCGCTCCGCTTCTCCCATCAACTATATCGCTATATGGTAACATGATACCTTTATAGGAACAGCTACTAACCCAACCCTTAAGGCTTAGCTTGAACCCCTGAAACCCGGCGCCTGGCAACTCCAGGAGCGCGATGGGAAAGCAGGTGTCAGCGCCATGTCAGATGAAGGGGTATGCAGCGAACCCAAGATTCTTGCTAGGAACCTAGGGATTGTAGAAAATTAGGGGTACCTTACTTTGGGGTCCTTATAATAAGGATCCTACTATTTAGGGTACTATATCAGGGTGCCCTATTTTCGGAAACTCCCATATGGGGTTCTGAGAGGTCCAAGGTGAAGTGTTCCGGATGGTGAAGAAGCAAGCATTTTGCTTAAAGGTCCTTAGTTGCTGAGTTCATAAGCCCCAAAAGTTTACACTTTCAGTGATATAGTGGGTAATATTATCCCCAAAAGTGTAAAGTGTATCCACTCAGCTACTAACGGTCTTAGGTGGTTGGATACTTTGGTTTCGGGGTTGGGAGGTTGGATTTAGGGCTTCGGCTTTCGGTTTTAGTGGGGGTGCGGGAGGTGCTCTTCCTACTTGTCCAGTATCTTAGGGGGACTGCAGGTTAACCTTTGGGATCATTTAGGGATTATAGTACCCCAAAAAGGTTAAAGGTTACCTACCCTACTACTAAGTCTTAGGATGGCAATGATGCTTTTCTGTGGGCGTGGAGATTGGTGAGGCGTGCGATGTTGGGTTTTGGGTGTACGGTTTATGTTCGGGCTACCCATAGGCCTCAAAGTAGTTCCTTTTTGGGCTTCATGTTTAGAATTCTATAAGATAATCCCAAAAAGGAGCTACTTTGGGGCCTATGGGTAAGTAAACAACATGTCTGTAAAGCTTCTGAAATGGCGCTACGCATAGCCACGGAATAGGGGTGCCAGCAGTCCAGTGAGGTATGGTCTTCAAGGGGTGGTCTTCTCTGTTTCGGGTTGCTGATGACATCGGTAGTTCTCTTAGCTAGTGTCCCGTCTGGGGTCCCCAAAATAATACGGCACCTTTGTTAAAAAGGCCCCGCAAGGGGACCCTAATTACCCACTAGGGATCATAAGGGCATAGAAGCTGAGACAGAACCCTCAACACACCGAAATACATCTTGGCTTGAAACTTCTCTCGGCTCACCGCTAAACCTACAGTGAAGCCCAGAAAGTTGGAGCGCGGGTTTAGGACCAGGATGATTAGTGCTATGATCCCTTATACTTGACCTTAAGGGCATGAGGGTAAGACTGTTCCAACTTTCTGGCTTCTACTACAAACCCTCAAACCCAAAACCCTAAACTCTTAAACCTAAATCAAAAACCCTAAACCTTCAAACCCCAAACCTCCTTTGGCCCAAAGAGAACTCAGCAATCTTGGGCCCGAAAATGTGCGGTGCTTATTAAATCAAAGGCCCAAAGCGGCGGGGCCTAACCTCTAGGATGTAGGGTTTGAGGGTTTAGGGGTTCGGGGTTTAGGGTCTAAGGGTTTAGGCACTAGGCTGTTGGCTTCAAGGTTGAAGGGTTTCAGAATGTCGCCTGACCTGCAAGGTGTTGTGTTGGGTTTCTTGGGTTTTTGGGCCAAGGGTTTGGGTGTTCAGGCTCAAGGCTTAAGTTTTGTAGCTCAAGATTCGTCACTCAAGAGGCCCTAAACCCCAAACAGTTTGGCGCTAAAGGTGATTATCTGGGCTTTTGAAGTAACCAGGGAAAAACGTATAGACCTTTATTTCATAATTGGTTCCCTTTAAGTAACAGGTCCCAAAAAAGTATTTGAGTATGGTACTCCAAAGCCCAGTTATAGTCCACCCTAAGGGTCCTAACACTTTGAGGAACCTCAACATGTAGGATTTCTTGAGACCCCAAAGAGACCCAAGGGCTCTCCCTGGGAGATTCCGGACCTTCCTAAGGAGATACCTGGACGCTTAAGACAGGGGCTGGGGCTGAAACAGCTTCGAACTTGTACGCTTGGAGTGGCTGGACTTCTTGCCACGATTGAAAACGGCTACCCGTAGGCTCCATAGTACTTCCTTTTGGGGATTACCTTATAGGATTCTAGAATATGAACCCCAAACATGAACTACTATGGAGCCTATGGGTATCGGGGCCTTTTTTTATACAAAGATGAATAGGAACCCGAAGGAATAATGTTGGCGACTATTTAGGCTTTTATATTACATGCAGCAATCTATTCATGACGCTACATGAACCATGCCACGTCCCACCATGCTAGACTAAACCCTAAACCTGTACTACACGCAATACCCCAACCCAACAAAGCACCTTGTAAGATCAGGTACTCCACGAATTCCAATCGACTCTCTTTCTGTGGATGCTGCGGCGAGCACCTGAAGAGGCACGTTCTGCAGTCGAGCTCCGTTGAAGGGTGTAGGGTCTGGGGTTTGGGTGGCCAAATGGATCTAGCCCTAGACCTTAAACCCTAAATCCTTCAATGTAGGGTCCAGGGCTTTTGGTGAGAAGGTCTTCAGGTTTAAGATTGAGGGCCTGGCCTAGTTATTGGATCCTTAGGAGAGGGGGGGTTTAGGGTCGACGGCTTTAGGTTGAGAGGGGTTCCAAAACAAAACAACCCCACAAACCCTTATTCTCCCTAGACCCCAAACGCCCTAAACCCATAAAGGAAGCCTTTAAAGGAAACCCTAAGCCCGGAAACTTGCTCCCTAAAGTTCCCTTTGGCTCCTTACCTTCCCCCGGATCTCGGGGTTCAGGTTTCGGGGACTGAGGGTCTACACCCTCAGCTTCCATGTACCCAAACAGTATATACTTACAACCATGCCAGCCGCGATGCCAGACCAGGTCCGGCTCCAAGGGGAGCTCTCCAGAAAGCCCCCAAGACGGAACTCGCCACCAGGACTCACTAGCGTGCACCGGCTCCGCAAAGCGGCAAGTCAAATCATCGCCGGAAGATGCACGTCTCGTTCGGAAGAAGCATCCCAAAAAGGATGAAATGAGTGCAGCACTACCTGCCGGCGAGCCATCTCGGACCTATGTGATTGAACGGCGGCTTTACATCAAACCCTGAGTAGTTCTCGAAATAGCACCCTTATCGAAGGACCCTAAAAACCCCTAATTTAGAGAACTACCCACGTGCGACACATTTCCTCTAGTCGGATTGCCGAACAAGCGTCTCAGGGCGTGGTGTTTAGGCTTGGGGGTTTCAGGGTTTTGGGGGCTAGGGTTTAGAACCTGAAAGGGGCTGGGGGACTATTTCAAACGGGGTCTGGATGAAACTCGCACCCCTTTGAATAGCTTGACTCACTTTAATCAACATCCATCCTGGACCCTAAACCACTCTCGATAAACCCTAAATTCCAAACCCTAAGTCCTAAACCCTAAACTCTGAAGCCTAAATCCCCGAACCCAGAGACTCCAATGTCCTTTAACTAAGGAATATACCTTAAATTAAAAGTGGATCCCTAACATGATTTAAGCATATTCCTTAAATACGGGATGTTGGAATCTCTGGGAAATCACGCACCCTAAGCCTGAAACCTCCAAGTCGCCCTCACAAGCAGGACTCTGCCTAGCGGTCCTTTTTTCAAGCGCTGCTCCTGGGTTTAGGGCTTAAGGTTGCATAGTGTTTAGGATCTATGGCTTAGGGTTTCGCATTAAGGATTCAAGGTTTAGGGAAGCCGCACAGTAGTGCAACTCAGTACTGGCTACTATGCAAGGGGAGGATATAATGCATTCATATACAGCCGGCTACGGATCATCGAGATTCTTCTCGAGCTTTTGCTGTATCATCCTTGAATGCCAAATTAAACCCTCTATCACACAGGGTCCGAAGTACCTACGTAGTACAATGTAGGGCTTCTATATGAGGAATCCTTAGTATGATTTGGGAAAGTATCTCCATGACAGTACCCTATTCTTACCTTTGAAGGTGGCCTATTTTAGAGCCCTGTGGTACCCTTTAAAGGTATTACCCTTGTTAAAAGTACCTAGGACCCTTTGGGAATATATGTCAGCACTCCCAGATCAAGGCGCTTCGAGGACGTCAGCAACGCCCTTGGCAAGTCTGCCTGCTCTGAACCCCTAAGGGTCCATGTACCCAAAGAGGGGTCCTTCACGGGTTCCTTTAAGGGTTACTATAACGGCTCTATAAGGGTTTAAGGTTTAAAGGTTTATGTACCCAAATCGTGCACACTCTTGCCCCAACGTACCTACATAGGCACTACTTGAATTAAGGGTAAAGTATATACTATTCGGGTACATGGACCCTCAGGGCAATAAGCGAAAGGGGAACGCTGCAGGAGATTTCGGCTGGACTCTTTAGGACAACAGCTTAAGTCGCATAGGGCTTCTGGTTGGCTTAGGGGACCACGTACGTCACCATCATATACCCTCATGATAAGCACTACCCTGCAATTACTACCATCATTATCCAAAGCACTTCGAACTACTAGGTTCAGTGGATCCTGGCGATTATGGTTCCGGGGAGGCTTTTGATTAAGGGCTGTTGGGGTTTCTTCATGTGGGTGGTTGTCAAAATTATGGTCCCTTTTTGGGTCCCTAATATAATACGGCACCTAGTATTTAGGGTACCCAAAAAGGGACCCTAATTTTGACAACCACCCATGTAGGGCTCTAGGGGGCCGCTTGGATTCGAGACTGAAGGACTGGCGTTTGGGGCTGCCAAAGTATATAATATTTGGGGCATTTCGGGTTTTTTTGGCTTTTGCCTTCAGGCTCTCAGGGCCGTTGGGGGAGAAGGTTTAGGGTTTAGGTTTCTTTCCAAGAGGGTCCATATACACTAACATTATGGAATTAGCTCCCAAAAGACCATCCATACTATGGCCTTCTGGGACCTAATTCCATAGTGGTAGTGCATATGGACCCTCTTGGTAATATTTGGGTACATGGACCCTCAGGGTTTTCGACAAAGGCACCCCAAAAGAGTCAACTGGGCTCTAAAGCAAATGAAGCTTTCCGGAAATAGGGGTTCAGGGTTTAGGGCTTAGGTTTTTTTTCTTTGTGAGCTCCTCGTTCCCAAGAGGCTGCAGGGCTTAGGTGCTTAGGGTTTAGGGTTTAGGGGTTCAAGGTGAGGGGACAGCTGTCCCGAAGGCTCCATGTACCCCAATAGTATATAATTTGGCCCCAAAGTACCTATGTAGGGACCCATTTAAGGCTTAAGTATCTACTATAAAGGTATATGGAGCCTTTGGGTGTCAGGTTTCCTAGAGGCTTGCAGCGCAACTCAGCACTTAGATTGCGACTGTAAACTCACTGCCGTTGCCTTGCACCTATATCTCTACCAAGAAGAACCAAACACGTACTACTTACACTGCTGGAATTAAACCGAAAAGGCAATCCCCAGTAGCGTGGCTGTTGGAATCCAGTAGGGTAATACCCAAACGCTCCATGCACCCATATAGTAGCCACTTAGGCTTTAAAGTACCTATATAGGGACCCCTTTAAGGCAGAAGTACCTACAAATGGTACATGGAGTCTTAGGGATAGGAGTATTTAGGAGCCCTCCGGGGTAGGGTTTAGGGTTTAGGGTTTAGGGTACAGGAAACCAAGTTTCAAGGCAGATTCAGCACTAATTACTGTGCTCTCTGAGTTCTGAAGGAAGTCTGACACGTACTTTCCCTCAGGGTCCATGTATCCATGTATAGTATACACTTGGCCTCAACATTATCCCTATAGATACGTACATTAGGCCCAGAGTATATGCTATATTATATGGGTACATTATGTCCCTGTAAACCCTAAATCATAAACCCTGAACCCTCAGAGTTTATTCATTCAAAATGCAAGATCGGAATCGGAGCTGAAGGCCTGAATTTCAGGTGGGCAACTCTCTGAGGGTGAGAGAGTCAGGTGCCCAAAATTCCGTGGCGATAAACCCTAGGACCTTACTACAGGGGCCTTAAAGCTTAGAAGAGGGTTTGCGGTGACTCTTAAAGGAACCCTTATAGAGGAATCCTAAACCCGATGGAAAAACACACAACAAACGGAAGAAACAAAAAACACCCAACAGGATGCGGATTAGAGCCTGGAAGCAGGCATAGTTGTACTCCGAAACGAATCGCGGCTGCATCTGCCTGGGCAGGGGCTATCATTAAATCCTAAACCCTAAACCTCAAACTGCCTCAAACTCTTACAGTTTAGGTTTCGAGCAGGAGTTTGGGGGCCTTGGGCGTTTGCACACACACACACACATTCTAGTCAGATGCCAAAATTCTCAATCCTAAACTCTGGCTCCGACACATAAAGCGCTAAAGTTGAGGGCTTACAACTTTCGTCAGGGTCTAGGTACCAGTGGAAAGGGCTCCCTTTCAGGATGGGGCTTATGGGAGTTTACATCAGGGTTACGCAGGGTATCTACGTCGAATATACGTTGGAACGACATGGGTTCGAGTTCCATGGCTGCTAACAAGCTCCACCTCTACGAAAATCAATCCAGCGCAACGGTCTAAACCCAAAAACACTCTCGGACACGGATGTGGCATGACGAAACAAATGTTCCCTAAACCCTAACTAAACGCTAATGCCTTGAAACCATGAAATTCCGCTACACCAAAACGTACTCTACTTTCTAAACAGTAAATCCGATCCAACGGCTCTGAAACCTGATTACCAATGCCCTAAACCTGAAGGCGCAAGTACCCGATTGCCACATAGTCGCCAAGACACTAACTTACTCACCACTATCCTCGACTGAAGCCGAGCTTCTGGACCCTAAACGCCGTAAGCCACACACCCTAAACCCTAAACCCTTAACCCACCAAAACCTACTTTTTTGTAGGTTCTTATTATGAACTTTTTATAGGGAACCTACAAAAAAGCAGGTTTTGGTGGGTTAAGGTAAACCTTGGACCCCTCAACCCTATGAGTTCTACACCCCAAAGCCCTTAAAGCACCCAGCCGCGAGATCAATCTGCCCTAGACAGTTTACCCAAGAAGCTCAACTCCCCAAAACGAGCTTGCATCAAATCTTGGCTTTAGGGTTTTGAAGGGGTAGGCGCAGGATTTTCTGCTGTTGGGATCTCTCTTTCTTCCGCATGTTCTGCACCCCAGCGTTTTTGGGGTTAGGGCTTTAGGCCTTAGGGTTTGGGGTCTAAGGCTGGTGGTCTTTCAGGGCCTCTGGACCCAAAACGCCGCTAAAACATGAGCAGTTCTCCCTAAACCCCAACCCTTTAAACCCTAAACCCTAAGCCCCTAAACCCTAAACCCTAAATCCTAAACCCCTAATCCCTAAACCCCTAAACCCCTAAACCCTAAACCCCAAACCCTAAACACCCTAAAATTCTTACACCCTAAACCCTAAACCCGAAACGCCCTGATGGGTGATGGTGTTCGGAAAAGTTTGGCCAAACACAGCCTTGAGAATTGAAAACATGCCTAAATGTGGCCGAAAGCCCCTTGACGCTGCCAAGCTCGAGCCCACCAATAACGAATGGAACAACCTAAACTCTAAAGTAATACGTCCAACTAAATTGTAATTCGTGCAAAACATCTCACCTTAAAAGCTTGACTCTAAAAAACTCCGGCGTTGGGTTTAGGCTTCATTTGGGATTTAGACTCAGGGTTTAAGGCAAAGTTTAGGGATTGAGGCTATTACCTGCTTGAAAGCAAAGAACCCCAAACCGCCCACAAGACAGCCCATCCTCACCTCCAAACCCTAAACCTTGAACCTTTTCCCAAAGCCACACACCCTACACCCCTAAACTCTGGACCCGTAAATATAAGCCCTAAACCCCTAAATGCTGAACCCCTTAATGCCCTAAACCAATTCTCTGGCGAGCAGGGGGCGCATGCGACTTCCGCTCAGGAATCCAGAGCCGGCGTCGGCGGAATACGGCGTGTCCGTATGTTCTGGGCTTTTATACGTGGGGTTTAATTTAGGGCTTAGGGTTTATGGTAGGATTTCAACTCTCTAACGAACTCGCGTTCCCTTAAGCATCAACCTACAAGTATGTCTTTAACCCCAAAACGAACCCTAAAAGACCTGAGATGCCAAACCACTTGGAAAGCCTAACATTTATGTAATGCCATCGGTTTTTCTTGTGGGGTCACTGTGTAGCTTGCGGGCTGAGTGGGCTTTGGGTTCATAGGCCTGACGCTACAGCAACGGCGCGGGCTTGACATTGAGAGCTTGGCGGTGACGGATTATAGGGGAGTTTCGCATGTCCGGCATACCCTAAACCCTAAACCCTAAACCCTAAGCCCTAGTACTGAGCCATGAGATGCGGGCAGCAAGAGGTCAACATGAGCCGTCGTAGGGCAGTCAGCCCCTTGGATTGGTATCAAATCTGGCCGACAGCCCTAAACACGGTTTAGGGTTTAGGGTGTGCTCCAATTAAGCAACATCAAAAACGCCAAGAACCATCGACTGACTCAAGCTCGTAAGATCGTTGATATGGGCAGAAGGCTTTTCGGCTGCAATGGCGTGGAGTTGGAACCCTCAACTGAAAAGGCCACCCCATGTCCGAGAAGCTACAAATAGGCCCTATACCCTAAGACTCCAAATAGTCCAAAGTAGGTAGTATTTACAGACTTTAGACCCCAAAGTAGGTACAATTCATATACTTGGAGTCTTAGGGATAGTAGTTCCTTTTGGAGCTTTATATGCAGAATCCAATACCTAGACCCTCCTTCTACCCTCTATTAGACCCTAAGTGCCCCTTATTTGGGACCATATACCCCTATTTGAGGGTACAAGGAGGGTCCTGGGAAGGTAATCCCCAAAAGGAACTACTATGGGGCCTATGGGTACTGACAATTTTGGATCTTCTGGGGTTCAGGGCTATAGGTTTTGAAGATGTAGGGCTGGACCGTGAAATCTCAGGATTATGTACTTGTCCCGGAATCTTGACGTCCCAAATGCAGCATTCCAGTCCGAAATACCTGAATAGTCCCGGAAGGCAATGTCCCTACCCATAGGCCCCAAAGTAGTTCCTTTTTGGGGTTCATATTCAGAATTCTATAAGGTAATCCCAAAAAGGAACTACTTTGGGGCCTATGGGTAGATCCGGAGAGCCCTCAATCCCGAATGCCCCGTCGCAAGGAACCTTTCATTTCTCCTCTCAACACGCACGGACATTTTGTTCCCCCACAACCCGCCTTTCCCCATGAAAAGGGCTGGGGTCTAGGGTTTTTCCTGCCTTGCATGGCACCTTGTTGTGATTTCCTGACATAAGCCCTCCTCGGTCATTTAGGGTCCAGGTAACATCGTCTGGATATTTGGGTCCCTTTGCTCAGCACCCTTTCGGGACTCGAGCCCGGACCGGGACCAGACGTGGTGCGTCAGGCCAAATGGTTTAGGGTATGGGCTTGGGTGTTGCAGCATTGTATATAGTCGTGCTTCAAGTCTGTGTTGAGCGGCTTAGGACTTCAGGTCTGCATCGCACATCCAGACCGCTATGTCCGCTATGTGGTCTTTTCTGATCGCAAGCACCCTGGATCTTGAGAAACTCTGATTCACGGGTTGTTTTGAGTTCTGGTTTGGGCTGTAAAACTCACATGTAGGACATGACCGGAGAATCTCGTGGTGGTTCATCCGCAATGTCTACCCATAGGCCCCAAAGTAGTTCCTTTTGGGGATTATCTTATAGAATTCGAAATATGGACCCCAAAAAGGAACTACTCTGCGGCCTATGGGTATAGCTTGAACCGCTAGACCCTGAAGAGTAACCGGCAAAGGCGAAACAAACTTGGCAAACCCAATCCCCACCAAGGGCTCCCAATGACGAGTGTGACCTTAGTACTTGTTCAACTGAAGGGTTTCGAGGAATCAACGACTAGACTAGGGTCTTGAGGTATGTTAGTATAGTGATAACATGATTTACGTACTACGTATGGGCTAAGAGGTGATGTTTTAGTCGCCATTCAAGCCGTCATATTCGGATTTGGGGGTGCAGAAACCCTAAAGTAGGAGTTTCGGGTTCTAGCTCTCGGGCTTCTGGCATAAAGGTTTACGGCGGATTCTGTGGGAGTGGGCGTAAGGCTGCGGATGAACAAAACATAAGCCGAACGACTGATAGACTACTGTAGGGGCTTTCGGGTTTAGGGTTTAGGGTTTGGCGTTTTGGGGTTTAGGGTCGAGGAGTTTAGGGTTTACCGAATGCTGACAAACCTTCGGTAGAGGCCCCGAACTCAGCCAGTTCAACAATGGCTCCTGTAGAGAGATGCAGACCTTCCTTCGCCAAGGGCAAAGTACACATAAGTGACCCTAACATACAGGGCCTGAACACTTACAACAGAGTTGTGGGGTATCTTATGGTATTACTCACTGTATTACTGTATTGAAGAACCCCACGGAATGGTACCAGTAAATATCTGGGCTCTTCTGCTAAGCTTCACTCAACTATTGATGTCCCAAGCCCTCATGTGGAAGACCTGCACCACCCTTAGCCATACTCTGTTCTGTGACAGTTGCGTGCACCCTTCGTTTCAAGTCGCCGTGGATTTTAAAGTTGACTGAGCAGATAGATGGGCACATTGCAAGGCCTAGAACACGCACATACCCACTCTTCACGGCCCCAGAAAGCCCACACCCCGAAGCCATAAACCCTACACTCTGAATCCGTACTACAGAGGCCTAAATACTTACCAACACTAATTTTGGGGGTTCCTTATCATAATTATCGTCGGGGGGGGGGGGGGGCAAAACCCTATTCTAATTACTAAGGCCCCTATATTGCCATAGATCCCTAAACCCTGAATCCTAAACCCTAAATCCTAAACCCTAAACCTTAAACCCTCAATCCTAAACCCTAAATCCTAAACCCGTACCTCAGGGTCCTCGTAACCTAGTCTCATGGGGAGCTGTCTTTGAGTCAGTGCCGGGGATTTCTCGTTGCCAGCAGCCAGACACCGTAAGCTAAAATCCTTAGGGTTTAATCAGGGTCTAGGGAACCCAACCCTAAGGGTCCAAGTACCTAATAATCATATACTCTCCTAAATATTGAGCTACATAACTACTATCCTAAACCCGAGTACCTGATTACTGGGTCCTTTGGACCCTTAGGGCAAAGCATCATTTACGGTATGAGGTCAAGACTTTGGGGACCTCGAAGTCTTTTAGTTCTGGGGTTTAGGGTTTAGGGTTCTGATCTTGGGAGGATGCACGCAGGTGGCTGCATAGCTAAGTAGCTAAACCAGCTACGACATGAGCGCAGTCAGTGGCCACCCCAAGGGTCCAAGTACGTAATTGCCAATCATACACTCTCCACAGTACCAAGCCAGAGTTGCTACTCTCCAACACCCACGTGTCTAGTTGTTGAGTACTGTGGACCCTCAGGGATCGATTCCGCAGAAACCTTCATGTTTTCATCACGGGAGCCGGAAAATCTGACCACGTTAGCAAATCTCTTCAGCTGTACTGCAAAGCAGGCTGAGGTGTGCCAACCATCGAAACGCGATTCGGAACTTCGTCCACTCCGAACACCCCAGCACAATCTCTGCCTGGCATAACCACCCCTACGACCCCATGTGATAACCTGCTTTCTGGTTAAGCTCATATTACAGGAAATAAACCCCCAGAAGGTGTATATATGTATATTATCTGTCTATATATATATATATATATACACACTACTGGTTGGAACTAGCTCCCCAACACCATAATTAATAAGGATGGTCTGTTTGGGAAAGATTACCCCAAAAAGGCTCTACAATAAACTCCCTACATAAGTCCAACCGACGTGTAGAGACCGACGGGAACAACACCCTCTTGCGTGAGCGCTTAGGGGGGTTTAGGCTTTTTGGGCTTAGGGTTTAGAATTGCGATTGTGTGGGGGCTCCTTATCGCGCAACTGCTGTACAGGTCTGCAAGCACCCAACAGCTGACGCCTACCTGCGCCCCACAAGAGTCGAGGCAAAACGGTGCCTTCTCAGAGCCGTGACAGTATAATATAGGTGCCTCACTGATTAGAGCAGGGTTTTTGGGCCCATTATACTATAAGTATAGAACCCAAAGTATTTACAGTATGAAAAGAGAGACTCTCAGACCTAGATAAAAAAAAAGGCGCCGGATTCAAGTTAGTCCGGAGCGACACCTCGATTCGAGGACTGCGCTTTTATCATGCTTGCGCCGTTTGTTTTAACCGATAGCGGTCAACGACGGCAGAAGGCTGACTGACAGACCTTCAGCCCACCGCTGGCCAGCCAAGCTATCATACCAGCTGCAGCACACCATGTGAGTGATGCGGCCAAGCTGTCTTTATATGCCCAACGTCCGATGTAGACTCCGCAGAAGACGAACGCCAAGAACACGGCGTAGAGCACAATAGACCTTCGCGGTCCGGTACTTGAGTTCACCACATGCGTCTATACTCGCAACGTGTTTTTGATGCAAGACTGACGGCAAAACTCTGGGGCTTTCGCGCGCGTTCTGGGGGGGGTGGGGGGTGCATGTCCATACAACAAAACACATGTAAGCTAGACTGTAGGACCCCTGCGCCCCATCTCTGCAAACTGCACCCCCGCACCAAGAAACCGAAACCGTGGACTCCGTACCCGTGACCAAGAGACTGTGCCAGTCCGCATGTGCTGCTTTTTGGCAGTGGGAACCGGCCAGCCAGAAACATCGCGAACCTGGCTTCACAGCTCTGTGTCTCTGTCTCTCTGTCTCTCTCTCTCTCTCTTTCTCTCTGTGTCTGGTTTTTAATTTATGTCTATGTCGGAGCTTCTGTCTCTTGGTGTGTGTGGTTGTGCGTGTTTTGGTTTTGGTGTTGGGCTTCGTGTAGTGGTCGCTGTGGTGAGGTTCACATGTTCAGCGACTGCACGGGCCTAATTAGGCTTGAAGGTGTCCACAACACCAACACCCCGGAAGAGTCAGGCGGAAGCCACCACGGCTTAAAGGGTTGCAGACGGTCAACACGATCTGTATCTATATAAATGTATTATGTGTAACTAAATTATATGATACAATATGAGATGGTCTGCTAATATACGATATGACATGATATGTCATATTATGGAAGTATACGGTATGATATGATATGACTATGATATGCTACAATATGATCTGCTATGCTTTGCCATCGTATAATATGATACCGTTCCGTATGATGTGCTGTGGTATGGCATGATTTGTTGTGATATGATAGAATGAGCTGTGATATGGCATGGCATGGTATGCTGTGATAATATGTATGACATGATATGGGATGATATATATATATATAGATAGACAAGGCATGTATGTATATACATATGTATACACACATCTAGATGAACACATGCATATATCATATGCGTATGAATATATGTTGAAGCCTTTTTATGTATATCTACAACCATCTCTAGGTGAGTGTGTGTATATATGTATATACACATATATATATATATATATATGTATGTACACATGTATGGGTAGTATAGGAGCTTATCCCATGGGGCCACACACACGGAGAAACCATATTATCGCGACGTCGTGCGCTGCCTCAACTGACTCAAATTCATGCACTGATAGCTATGAGGACCCAAAGCTTGGAAAACCAAGCAAACCCAAGATACCGGCTTGAACACTTCATGCAAACAGGTAAACCTACATCCCTGGAACCTGAGTCGTAAGCCCTGAATCAAGCCTCTACGTGTCCCTCGAGGCTGCACAAACTTGTAGGGCTTAGGGTCCAGAGCCCCGAATTTTCTGGAGCTGCATTGGAGCCAGGGTCTATACTGGAACTTTTTGCTGTGCAAGCCTCTAAATCTCTAGAACGCCAAAGCCCCCAAACCTCAAACCCCTAGCCCCTACCCGAAAACCTTCGCAGTCATGGTAGGAGTATAATATAGGAGCCTCATAATTAGAAAAGGGCTTTGAGACCCATCATACTATAATCACAATACGGTTGATGGACAAAATCCTGCATGACCCTAAGGACCCTAAACTATGGGAATTATGGTATATTCCTTATAATGGGTAATGCAGGATTTTGTCCATCAGCAGTACGGAGCCCCTAAAATAGTATAGGCAATTCTTAAGGCCCTAGGTTATGGAACCCTACTATAGATGATCCCTTATAGACCCCTGTAAGGATCCCTTTAAAGGGAACCCTTAGGTAATTATTAAGGCCCCTACAGAAAACCGAGGAGGTCAAGGGCTGCCGAGCAGCTGCACACCGACGATCCACCACAAACCAAAGAGTCCGAGGCTCACCCCGGAGCCTTACTTAGGATTTGGGTTTAGGGTTTAAGGTTTAGGGTTTAGGGTTTGGGGTTTAGGGCTTAGGGGTTAGGGTTTGGGGTTTAGGGTTTAGTTTAGGGTTTAGAGCTTACAACTTAGGGTTTAGGGTTTATGTTTTGAGGTTATCCTTTGTCCTACTACTGTTCAGCTGTGATAGTCAGACTCGAAAATACAAAGGGCAAAAAAATACTACTGGGAAGCCTAGCAGCCGTAGGACACCAAATTGTGAATGGGAGCCGCTGCTCTTACTTGGGCTGCCAAAGCGTCCATTCCTGGTTTAAGGTTTACATTGCCACATGCAGCCCACCAAACCTACAGTTGCCTGGCTCCTAAATATAAATGCCGGGGCCGCATACATATATATATATATATGATATATATATATATATATGTATACGTAGATATGTATCCATAAATATGCAATTTGACATTGAAGCTATATTTTATGAGTAGGCCGAAACGGATACTGGCTCAGCATTCCCTTATCGGAGCACAAGCAAACATCCTAAGGCCCTTCACTTGAAAGCAAACCATGCTCATTGCGGCGGCTTACCTAGCGTCATCATTGGAGTCGCGATGAGCAGAGCATAGTTCCAGGGAAGGCCAGTGCCCAAGTGATTCGCCAGCAGTTCGTCACGAAGAGGCCCTCGAACATGGGCCGTGAAGGCGTCTAGGCTTCCTCCAGCTTTCCAGATCCGACGTTCATTAAAGGCTTGCTTAGATTTGAGGGTCCCTTTTTGGACGTCCTCTTAGGAAAATTCGTTAGCGGCTTGCTTAGAGTTGAGGGTCCCTTCTTGGACGTCCTCTTAGGAAAACTAATACGAATACGGGATTGAATACGAATAGGTAAAGTATCACTACATATACAGATACACACAAACACACATATATATATATATATGTATATACATGTGAGGTGGGTTGTTTGGACTCATCTTTTATGTGCGTAACGATACCTGCAAATTACTTGTAGCATTACCAATACACAACACAAATGCACATGAATTCATACGCGTATGTGTATGTGCACGTATGCGTATGCATGTAAGTATGTTTATGTATGTATGTATGTATGTATGTATGTATGTATGTATGTATGTGCGTATGTATGCACATATACAGGTATGTACGTATGTACGTAGGTACGTACGTATGTATGTATGTATGTATATGAGCATGTATACGTTTGATATACTTTTCTTCCATGTATACATACGTGTGCATGTACAGGAAGCTCAGCACCGTAGATCTGCATTTATGTTTTCTGCAGTTTATGTATGCATAAAGTTGCCTGATCTCGGGGGGGCAAGGTTTATACCCGGGGACTCCAATATCCGTTAGTTAAGGAATCTACCTTAACTTGTAGTGGGATCTCTAATATGACTTACAGAGCATTCCTCAATTGAGGGATATTGGAGTCTCTGGGCATACCCTAAACCCTACCTATACTATAATATAGGGGCCTTAGTAATTAGAATAGGGTTTTGGGGTATATTCTACTATAGTTATAATAAGGAGCCGCCGAAATAGTGTAGGTAATTATTTAGGCCCCTAAGTTATATTTTGTGTGAGGCTTCGCTGTACTGGCTGAGTCAGGGCAGACGACGGCACTCGCAGCAAAATGGTTTTTCGGCACACCAGCCCTCAAAGGACACCATGAACACCAGCACATCCCACAGTTTCCAAGGTGCTTGGGGTCGTACTGATGAGAACATTGGGGGTATATCAGTTATAGCATAACTGTCCTGCAACACCTAAACCCTAAACCCTAAAGCCTAAACCCCTAAAGCCTAAACCCTTAACCACAAGGCCCTAAACTCATCAACGTCAGATGCCTGCCCTCGTCGGCCACAACTCCCTCGACCCTGAACCCCAACCCCAAACCTACCTATAGTCTCCATTGTAGTTCCTTTTTGGGGTTGCCTTATAGGATCCTAATTATATATTTGGTTAAACCAAAAAAGGAACTACATTGGAGACTATAGGTAAACCTGAACCCAACTCAAACCTGGGCCTGCCTGAAAGCATAAGTGGTAGATTTCTAGCGGTCTAAGGATTGTTGGGCATTTTAGGGTAGGGGTTGAGGATTTCGTGCTTTAAGGGTTCGAGGTGTAGGGTTCAGGACTCAGACAGTACCCTTGGGCCTAGGGTTTAGTGTCTTTAGGGCTTCAGGTTTAGTGTCTGCGGCCTGCATGTGGGGGCTTCAGTTTTCAAAAACCGAGAAAATGCAGGAAACAGTGCATCAGCCATCCGCTAAACCCTAAACCCTAAACCGGTAACTTGACAGGGCCACCTGCCAAGTCATTGTGCCTAAATAGGGGTTTGGGGTTTAGGGTTTAGGATTTAGGGTTTAGGGGTTTAGGGTTTAGGGTAATTCGGGCCCGATTGGGATCTTGGGATGCTGTTGGACGGTTTGAAAAAATGTCACGCTGATTGACGCATCACCTCCATTTCCACAATGCCACAAGATCACCTCCAGCCCGTAGTAACCCTTGCAGTAAGCCTCATAGCAACCCGAAGTAGCATCTCTGACTATTGTAATAATGGTAAACCTTTTAATACCCGTATATTAACGCACCGATCTGTTTCTCACTGACTGATTGGCCCTCCCTTAGCACACAAACTTAAAACTCTAATTGACCCTAAAGCCCTAAAAACCTGAAGCCCTCAACACTCAAGCCCTAACTGTCGAGTTGCACAACCCTTAAACCCTAAAGCCTAAATCCCTGACTGACTGTGTCGAGCTAGCGCTACACAAGCCTTCAACCGCAGGGCCCTAAACCCCAAAACCGTGACTGTCGAGCTGCCCAAAAGCCTTAAACCCTTAAACCCTACCTGCCGAGGTCCTCACTAAAGCTCATTTAGCCCAAAAATTAAAGTCCTAAGAGCCAACCAGAAGAACGCCAAGATACCGTACCACTTGTCGATGGCGGCGTAGATGAACTCCTGGTCGCTGGCCTTCCGACATTCCGCGGCCGAGAGCTCAAAGGTGGCCAAGTCGTAGAAGACCTAACTTCTGGTTTAGGGTTCAGGGTGTTAGGGTTTACCTTGACCCACCAAAACCTACTTTTTTGTAGGGCACCTAAAAAACCCATATTAAGGTTCATAATAAGAACCTACAAAAAAGTCGGTTTTGGTAGGTTAAGGTAGGGTTTATAGGGTTTAGGGTTCAGGATAACCCGAAACCTGCTTATTCATTGAAATTTTGTGGCAACTTCATAGGAGACCTGGCATTATCCAGACGCCTTGTGCATAGACCTCCCTCCCCATGATGGTACAACTCCTCCCCCAAGCGGACATGCACCTCGCTGGCTGAGACTGCTATAGAGGTCTGAAACGGATGGGAATGCTGTTCCCTTAAATTTTGCTCTATGTAATTATCCTTCCAACTACACTCAAATTATTGAAGCCCCTGCGTTGCAATACACACACCCAGCCCGGAAGTTTAAATTTTTCGAGCTTACAGTTCAGGCCCCTATCTCAGGACACAGTATCCCTAATCCGAACATGCTGTATGCCGTACCTTACATTACATAACATTACACTACAGTACAGTATATTGCAGTAAATTGCAGTAGATCACGATCCGTTGCATTGCGGATACACTACATGGCCTTACCTTACATTAAATTAGATTGCGTTACATTACCTTGATCTGAATAATGGCATCATGACATGACCTGCCGTGCCATGACGTGGTGTTCGCATACGTTCTATTTCGTTGACATGTACATGTACAGGCATTTGCATTCTTAGTACGTTACACGATTACATATACATACAAAAAGGACAGATAACGAACACGAACTAAATAGCTGATCTGCACCGTTGCTTCTACATGTATACCTTTGCATTTGCATTCACGAATACATACTTACGTACATACGTACGTAAGTACAGACATACTGTACAGATTATGCATACATTGTACATGCGTGCATACATACATAAATACATACATACATACATACACACACATATACATCCATCCATCCATCCATCCATCCATCCATCCATCCATCCATCCATCCATGCATCCATCCATGCATCCATCCATGCATACATCCATACATCCATACATCCATACATCCATACATCCATACATATACATACATACATACATATTTAAATACATAGATACATACATACATACATACATACATACACACAATCATTAATAATACATTAATAATACAGCAATAATACATTCAGTAAGAAAACACATACAGACAGACCGACAGACAGACAAGCAGACGGACAGACGGACGGACGAACAGACAGCCAGACAGGCAGAGAGGCAGAGAGGCAGAGTGGCGGAGAGGCACACAGAGAGACAGAGAGACAGCCCGACAGCCAGCCAGACAGACAGACAAAAGACGGACGGCCGGAGGGACAGACAGACGGACAGACAGACAGACAGACGGATAGAAGGACGCAGACATACAGACGGACACAGACATACATCATCCACATGCCCTTGTTTGCAACCTCAAACTCAAGGGGCAACGTTTCACCTGAGTTGCAACCCTAACCACCCACCCCTGGCGTTTGAAAGCAAAGATCGCCAGGCCTGGCGCTTTTGAGACAAGTTCTTCCGGAGCAGGTGGAAGACGACGAAGAAGGGAACCAGGGCAACCAACAAAGTAGTGAGACTCGCCAATCCTCCCAATCGGGATTGGGTTTCGGGCGCGGGGTCTGGGGGCTTGGGATTTACAGGGCATTTCGGGTTTTTTTGGCTTTTGCCTTCAGGCTCTCAGGGCCGTTGGGGGAGAAGGTTTAGGGTTTAGGTTTCTTTCCAAGAGGGTCCATATACACTACTATTATGGAATCAGGTCCCAAAAAACCATCCGCATTATGGTTTTTGGGACCTAATTCCATAATAGTGAATATGGACCCTCGGTTTGTTGGGTTCACAATTCCGACATCCCGACAAGAGCCCTTTCAACCCCCCCCCTCCGCAAAAGAAGCGGGGGTCCTTCGTTTTATGGGCCTGTTGCTTTCTTGACCGATGCTCGGAAAGTTCAAAGCCCAACAGGTTCGAGATTGAAGGTTTGACAACTAGTTCTTGCCACAATACCCATGGGAACAAATCCTTTCGTTTTCAGAATACATTCAACGAATCAGAACACGGAAGTACATCCTAAACTCTGCACCGGGTTACGACTCAGGTATGGGAAAGCCAAGATGGATTGCGAAATGTACGGTCTGAGTTTTCGCTGTGTTTCTAACGGCAGGGCCGATAGTGAAGGGCCTTTTGGGGTGGTTCGAGTTTAGGACTTTTCTGGTCTTGGGCATTCAGGGCCTTTGATTTAGGGTTTAGGGTTTAGAGGTTTACCAGCATTCCGACAGATTGCCTCGCCAAAGCCTTTAAAAAATTTAGGTCATCTGAACAGTGGGTACATAGATGTGTTTCGGCCAGGCAAAAGGTACCTAGATGTCAAGCTACCCGAACTCTAAATCCTAAGCCCTAACACCCTAAAGCCCCAAAACGCTAAAACCACCCCAAAACCCGACCAATAGCCCGAAAACCGTAAACCCCAAACCCAAGAGTCTAACTTTCTGCGACTTGGATTGGAGCTTAAAGCGACGACATCCCTGCCCAAGGCCTCCTTCATCAACCAACTGTGTGGTCCGGATCCTATACAGTAGTACCTATAGTCTCCATTGTAGTTCCTTTTCTGGTTTAACCATTCTTGTATGTATTCAACTAATCCAAAAAAGGAACGACAGTGTCATGGAGACTACCGAAAGAACTCCGCAGCCTGTGAATCCTGCGCAAACCAAGCCTAAGCCCTAAACGCTAAACCCCTATAAACCCTAAACCCTGAACACCCTGAACCCTAAGCCCTGAACCCTAAACCCCGTAAACCCTAAACCCCTAACCCCCTAAACCCAACCTGCAAAGCCTAACACCGGAAATCCCTGCAGCTGCCTAGGGTAGCGATCACGAGTACATAGATGACAAGGCCCACTGTGGCGCCCAGCCAGACAGAGGCTACCGCGGTTTCCACGAACCTTGACGGATTGCAGTTGATTGCAGGGTTTAGGGTTTCGGGTTTAGGTTGACGGATTGGCGGCTTGGGCTTTTCGACTAGATTCTCAATCAACTGCTCACAAACCATGGCTCCCACAACTCAACTTTACCCACTAAGGAAGCACCGGAACAAAGCTAGAGTAATAAATGGGAACAAACTGGGGCCGCATTCCAGCTAAGATTGCGAAAAGGAAATGTTGGTATTCAGTTGATGTACGTACGCAAAGCATGCTGAAATGTTGCTCGACAACAGAGGAAATATCGTGCAAAGGCTGCTTCAGAAACACTCTGCGGTTGCTTGCGACGGTCATTGCAACCATGCATCGGACAAATCGTGAAAGCTTGCACTCGTTCATCTGTTCTGATCTGCACATTGCACACTGCGGTCTAGACTAGACTTGTCACAGTGCTTCTGAGCCCTTCCACCCTGAACGTGAAACCTTGAACCCCGAAGCCCTGAACCCTGAAACCCTAAACCCCTAAACCCTAAGCCCCTAAACCCTAAACCCCGAAGCCCTGAACCCCAAAACATGATCATCGCGTCAAAGGGGCAAAGGAGCAAAGCGGATCCTGCCGATGGGCTGAGACTGAGACTTGAGGGTGTTGGGGTTTAGGGTTCAACTTGAAGGTGTGGGGCTTAGGAAAAAGGCCCCAAAGTAGTTCCTTTTTGGGATTCCCTTATAGAATTCTAAATATGGACCCCAAACAGGAACTACTTTGGGGCCTATGGGTAGGGTTCAACTTGAAGGTGTTGGGTTTGGGAAAAAGGCTTAGGGTTTCTGTTCATGTTTGCTTTGCGGGTTGCTTGGTTGCTTGGTTGCCTGTTTGGATCCGCAGCGACAAAAACTATCATTGGGACAGGCCAGCCCGGATTGGGAGACGAGGCATGTAAGGGTTTAGGGTTTAATTTGGGGCTTGTTTACAGGGCTCCTTAAAGGGGTCCTTAAAGGGATCTATAGGGGTTCCTTTAAGGGATCTATAGAGCTGTAGGGTCTTAGGGTTAATATAGGGTTTAGCGGCTTCAAGGTCTCGAGCCCTCAGCCCCGGAATCGTAACCCTGAAAAGCACTTGAACCCCAAACCCAACCTGTGCCAAGGTCTGTTCCTAAACCGGCCGGTCTGGGCACTCCGTTGTCCAAGAATGGCTATTAACAGCTGCCACTACAATGCGACCTGGGTCAAGATGAGACAGCGTTTACGAACATGCAATGTTGCGGAAATTGTAACAAAGTTCCGTATAAACTCATACTGCAACCCCCCTAGAATCTTTAGCACCCTTGGTTCCCCAAACTCTACTTTGGGGGTTTAGGGTTTAGGGGTTTAGGGTTTAGGGTTTAGGGCTCAGGCTGAAAAAAACAAAAGTCGATCTGAGGGTCAAGGCCAGCATGACCCGGAAACAGTCCTGCCGGACGGGTTGGCCTTTCGAAATGCAGCCAGCTCGAAGACACACCACAACCTATATGGCTCAGAGTTTAAGTTTCGGGTTTTAAGGCTTATGTAAGGTTTTCTGGTTGGGGTTTCGTGTGAGTTTGCGGCTGGTAAGCAAACGGCAAAGATTGCTGTGGCATGGCCCGGCGTCCCGGCTTTCAAGTAACTCTCCAATAATGTCCGGGCTCTGATAGTTTGAAACAGGGATTTGAAGTAGTTGCTGGCCAAAACAACAATACAAGGACAATAAGGAAATATTATCGACACATGCCGGCCCCTATATGATACCCACTCTCGTCGAAGTGACATTGCAAAACCCTGCCCAACCTGCTTGAAAACACCCAAAAGACCTGAAGCCTGAACAAGCAGTCTCCAGAAGGCAAAAAGGCTTTTAGCCCCACACCCTAAAATCCTAAACTGCGTAAACTTGCCATGAACACTGAACTCAACAACTCGAAAACTCTTTACTCACAGAATGCCCAGAGACTCCAGTATCCCTTAATTAAGGAATATACCTTAAATCATATTAGGGATCCTACTATAATTTCAGGTATATTCCTTAATTAAGGGATATTGGAGTCTCTAGGTGGCCTGGTGAGGTAGGGCGCGGAGTATAGGATCCTCAGCTCCTGCAACTTGTTTCTGGTTGACTTGGCTGACTTCTCAAGCCCTCCTAAAAGTTAAACGTTTAGCCTCCTTATTATAGTTCATATGGAAACCCAAAAAGTTAAAGTCCTAAGAGCCAACCAGAAGAACGCCAAGTTAAGGTTTCGGTCTTACAGCTCCGGTCGCGGAGTTGCAGGATTTCTAGAACCTGTTCGCACAAAGATGAAGTGCGGAGACCCTTACACTATCACATATACCCATCTATATATATATATATATATATATGTATATATATATATATGTGCATATGGCCACCCCCCCTCCCAAGATCTGCACCCTATCGGTTCCACTCTCTGATTCATACCACGATGTCTCCCAGAACACCAGGATCTGGTTCCAAAAACGATCCAAAGTCGAAGTGGCTATGAACGAACAGAAGCGAGATTATTTGTGTGGCTGGAAGGGCTGTGTGATAAACATCTGCACCGTACAACCTGTACAATACAACATGTTTAGAATTCCCAGAGTCCTGGAGGGCTGTACAGTGTTTTTACTTTGGGTTTGGCTAAGGCCAAATTTAGGGACAGTACAGCACTTTGAAAGCTCCGGTGATGTAAAGTACTCAGCTGTCTTTCAAATTTGGCTTTTCTGGAGGAACAGAATTTAGGGACCGTGCAGCACTTCAGGGCAGGGGCCGGGCAGGGGGGCCTCAAAAGTGCTGTGCTGTCCCTACATTTTGGCTTCTCCTGGCCAGAAATGCTTGTTCCGTCCTGAAGGCCTCTGCAAAATAGGGTTTTTGAGAGACAGCACCGCACTTTTGACTTCCAGAAGCCAAAATTTAGGGAAAGCATATTACTTTTGAGGTCCCAGGGCTCTCAAGTGCTGTGCTGTCCCAGAATTCGGCCTTTGGATCAGCAGAATTTAGGGACGTGTGCCGAACTTCCGTTCCGATGTGGTGCTCGCCATTGTCTGGCACGACGACCAGCTGCATGCTGTAGGCCAGCTCTACAGAGCCCCTGGGTCGGATTGGCTCAGGCAGGCCGACATACCGCTGCTGTATTTAAGAACATGTGTTCGATGATCTTAAAATCGAGCTGCCCTTCAATCACGACATCCATTCAATACCTACTACGTGCTCCTGGCGACGACAACGACCAGTAGTACCACCACCGCGACGACTAGTATTAGCACTACTACTACTACTACTACTACTACTACTACTACCACGACTACTACGACGACGACTACTACCACGACTACCACGACGACTACTAACTACCGCGACTACTGCGACGACTACTACGACGACTACTACGACTGCTATGACTACTACGATTGTCACTGCCACTGCTACTGCTACTGCTCCTGCTGTTGCTGCTGCCGACCTGCTACTGACACTTCTACTGCTACGGCTACTGCTATTGATACTTCTACTGCTACGGCTGCTGCTACTACTACTACTACTACTGCTTGCTACCAACCACTCAACACTACCTACTAACTATTTACTGCTAGCCACTAACCAGTATCTACAGTCTACTACCAGTAGCAACTGTCAAACACGAACATCACTACTAGGGCTACTGCTGCTACTCGTGTTCCTACCCCTCCTGCTCCTGATACTTCTCCTCCTCTTCCTACTACTACCCTGCACCTGAAACCGCAGACCAACGTCAGCGTGAAGCCTGAAACCTTCTCGCAAAGGGATACTACGGTTGATGATATAGATCCTGTATTACCTTAATGGCCCTAGACTATGGGAATTATGGTATATCCCTTATTATGGGAATTATGGTATCTTTCTTTTTATGGGATAATGCAGGATTTATATCATACCCTGAACCCTGAAACCCTGTAGATCCCTTAAAGCAAGCCCTTAAAGGTACCCTCAATAGATCCCCTAGGTCCCTGAGCAGCCCCTTTGTAACAAAGGGCACCCTTTCTGCGGCTATCCGGTGTTAATGGGGACCCTAAAACAGAAAAGGCAAAAGGGTACTACCCAGGAACCTAGTAGACCCTAAACCCCATAGATAATAGATCCCTTTAAGGAACCCATTAAGGAGCCCTTTAAGGAACCCTAAGCCCTAAACCCTACATCCGTTAAAAGCTAATGCAGGATTTATATGGGGTTCCGAAAATAGGGGGCCCTAATGTAGTACGCTAAGTAGTAGGATCCTTATTAGAACTTACTATAAGGACCCCCGAACAAGGTACCCCTAATTTTCGGGAACTCTAAACCCTTACAGGCCCTTTAATGGAACCCTTATAGTACCCTTATAGTAACCCTTTAAAGGACACTAAATAGAAGGTAGGATCCTTAGTATAAGGTACCCCTAATCTTCGGAAACTCCCAAACCCTAAACCCTAAACCCTTTATAGAACCCTTATAGGTCCCTTTAAGGAACCCTTATAGATCCCTTTTACGGTAACCCCCTAATCTCCGGAAACTCCCATATCATCGACCGTAAAAATAGGCTTGGTCTCCTTGGACGCGCTCAGGAAGCCTCCAAGCCCTTAGCCAGGACTTCTTTTGGGTTTAGGGGTTTAGGGGTTTAGGGTTTAGGGTCAGTCTAAGGTTTATAGTGAACCCTAGAAAGTTGGAACATGGCTTTAGGAGGATTCGTGCTAGGATCTCTTATACTTTACCTTAAGGGTATGAGGACAACCATTTTCCAACTTTCTGGCTTCTACTGTAGGATGATCCTAGGTTTAGGGGTTTAGGGGTTTAGGGGCTTAGGGTTTAGGGCTTAGGGCTTAGGGCTTAGGGTTTAGGGCTTAGGGTTTAGGGCCATACTCTCCTTGTCTCAAGTTCCTGGGCCTTGCACAACCAAGGATCCATAGATTCCCTGCCGCATCATCCCGATGTCTCCTTGGTTGATGCTGACCACATCGAGGAAGCAGGAGTCCTTGTTGTCCCCGATGTCCTGGCAGTTCTTGGAAGCCCTGAAAAAAAGCGTTGATGCTTCGTAACCACACACTTGACCAAAATCACAGGAACACGGTTTCAACACGTGTCAGTTTACGACATCAAACACAAAATAAATGCCCATAGTCTCCAGCGCGGCTCCTTTTTGATACAACAGCTTTTATACCCAGAATCAAAAATTGAAAGGCAACCTCGAACATTGAATACAATGGAGACTATAGGTATACCCTGAACCCTAAACCCGAAATCCTTGTCAAAACCCTAGATCCCGCAAGATTCGAGAACTAAACCGTAAACCGAAACCTTATGAACCCTCAAACCTAAGCCCTTAGCACGCGCTTCGAGTGTCTGGGAAGTACGGAGCAAGGAAGAACGTCAGGACAGACACTGGCATCGCTACCAATAGGCCAAGGCCACCTGGGTTCGGAATTCTGATGATGATGATGATGCTTATCTTTATTACTGCTATCACTATGATTACTGCTACGACTACTACTACTACTACTACTACTGCTACACTTACTACTACTACTACTACTACTACTGCTACTGCTACTGCTACTGCTACTGCTACTGCTACTGCTACTGCTACTGCTACTGCTACTACTGCTAATGCCACTACTATTATGCTTACTACTACTTCTACTATTATGATTATGAATATGAGTAGTACTATTATTATTAGTATAATTAGTACTACTAGTATCATGAGTATTCGCAGTAGTGTTATTATGGCCTCGCCATGAGGCTAAGGCCACCTTTCATTTCCTCTACTTTCGGGGTTAGTTTAGGGTTTCGGGGTTTAGGGTTTAGAGGTTTAGGGTTTAGGGGTTAGTTTAAGTGAAAGGGACCCTTAGGGGGGTTGGGGGAGGGTACTTCCTTAAATAGGCCTTATTAAAAGTTCTTTTCCTCTAATTTAGACGTCACCTATAGTCTCCATTGTAGTTCCTTTTTTTGGGTAACCAAGTTTATAGTATAGATTCCTAACCATAAAACTGCAAAGAGGAACTATAGGTAGTTCTAGGGTTTAGGGGTTTGGGGTTCCGTGTCAGGGCTTAGGGTTCCAGCTTGGCTGGTAAAGAGTTGGGCTTAGGGGTTGAAGAATTAAGGGATTGAAAAGGGTATGAGATTTGGGAGGTTCCCAAAATAGGGGACCCTAATGTAGTACCCGAAAAAAAGTAGGCCTAAGTTTCGGAAACTCCCATTTAGGAGTGAGTTTAGGACCAATTAAAATTGAGCATTCGCGGTTAAAGGCTCTAGTGCCTTACGTTGTATTGGTGCAGGTACGTAGGGTCAAGGGCTTTCGGCTGTACCCACCCAAACCCTGAACAAGTAAATGGCTGCTTGTCCTCAGCGCTTCCCAGCCGCTGAAAGGACACTCTTGCCTGAAACCCTGGTAGCTGAACCTGACGGTGCCCATCGCCGGTACCAGGGCTAGACAAGTCAAGAGCCTTGGTTGCTGAATGCCAGTGGACCAGAGCCAGAAAACCCTAACCCAAAACCCCAAACCCAAAACCCCAGACCCTGAAAAAACATGAACTCCTGAACCTGAAGTCATACCTGCTAGTTCTGGCAAAAAGATGCAGAAGCGCATACTCTGCAAGAAACACTCTTAAACTGTACGCACATAGCCATTCCGGACCTCCCCTAGTTAAGCTTAAGATGTTGCTAACAAAACCACGAAGCCTGTTGAAACAGAATCTCTACCCGGAAAGACTTGGACTTAGGGTTTAGGGCTTAGTGCTTATGGTTTATGGATCCCTCATCCGATTGGGAGCTCCACAACCACCAGCACCAGCAGCCAAGTCAGCAGAACATAAGGCCAGGCGTGCTGGAAACTGAGTGCCAAGTACCTTGATTGACGGCTTAGGGCTTGAGGGTTTAGAAGCTAAGCCTATATCCCAAACCCTGAACTCATTAAAGGATTCTGGTTAATGACAGGGCACAATAGCTTTCGGTCCCGCTCAAGTTCCCGAATCAAGAGGTGAGCCGACCCCCAGCACCTCTGTATCCCAACCCTATTGGCGCAAATGTTTGAAGTCCATGTTTATTCATACGGTATATGTATAAATACATACATATATATATATAATTATTTATGTATACAGATATATACATGTGTACATAGGTATGTGTGTGTGGGTATGTATGCATGCATGCATGCATGGATGGATGGAGGGAGGGCGGGAGGGAGGGAGGGATGGAGGGATGGAGGGATGGAGGGATGGATGGATGCATATGCACACGTGGATATATATATAATACATTATATGTGTTATATATATGTATCTACCATATACATATCAGCACATCGACTATATATATATATGTATGTATGTATGTACGTATGTATGTTCATGTTCATACACAGATGTATATACATACATGTACGGTTAGGTGCGTATGTACATATATGTATATAGAGCACGCACACACACATACACGCCATACACGCATACATTGAATGGCCCTGACGAACTTGCTGTGTTATATCTCTGTCTAGGGCTTAGGTGCAGTACTTGCCATTTGATGTACTTGGGCGGTCATGCGACTGCTGACTAAATCCCATAACTTCGGCCGTGGGTGCTTCCAACGCCCATGGGTGGCCCACGTGTGCGACAGAAATATGTGGAACTTGGCGACCTGCATTCAAGGCAAAAGATGAGTAGAGACCAACGAAGAGATCGTAGGATTAGGTTTGGCCCAATGCTCACACGAATTGGCGCCTGAGCAGCGTATTGCGAGCCCCAGAAAGAGGTCATGTTCGGGGCGCCAACACAAAGACAAACATGTGCTAGCTCAGCATGACCCACTAGGAAACTGGCCGGTAGGTCGAGCTGACCTGAACCTGTAGCTCGAGAAAATCCGCGCAAGCCTTGCACCCAAACACCCAAAACCCTAATTAAACCGTCGCTCTAAACCCCTAAATCCCTAAACCCACCCTGAGCCCTGAATTGTAGACTCTATAAACCGTTGACCTGAAACCTTTGGCGGAAAGCCCCTGCGGCCTGTCTGGAACGAGTCCAAAGGTTAGCTCTCTCCTGCACAGTCGGTTTTGAGTTAGGTTCAGGGTTTAGGGGTTGAGGTGTTTAGGCGTTGAGGGGTTTAGGTTTAGGTTTAGGTTTAGGGGTTTAGGGTTTGGAGCTTTGGATTTGTAGGGTTTAGGGGTTCAGGGTGGGATTTCGGACTTTGGGTTTCAACATTTTTTGACGTCTCGCTGTCGTGAGAGATGATCAGGGCCGCTGTTTTGTTCCGGACTATGTGGCTCTATGTGGGAAGTCTGTCAGGTTTGCAGCTTTTCGGCGTTTCTCAAGACTTACGGTGCTGAATCCTAAATACCCCAAGGTAGTTTGGAACCTCAAAGAGCCGGCTAACGCAGGAACAACACATGCGGCTGCTAATTGGACTATAGATAGGGTTTGGGGTACATACAGCCTTACATATTAGATAAAACTGGCAGGGAACTCTAGTAATACTAGTCATCTCAGGCCCCCATACTACTAAGCCAAACTGGAACTGAAACTCCGCTTGGCGCCCGCAGACTTGCACATCTACCCACAGGCTCCACAGTTGTTTGGGGCTTTTTGGGGTTCATACTTAGAATCCGAAAGGTAATCCCAGAAAGGAACTACTGGTAGGGCCCAAGCGAAAGCTTGTTTGCATGTCTTCGGCTCTAGGGGAGACCTCAACAAAAACCCTAAAAACATGCGGCGAAGTCTGGGTGCTGCTTTCGTCATGCCAGCTGCATGCCCCAAACATAATGTAGGGGCCTTAATAATTAGAATAGAATTTTGGGGCCCATTATACTATAATTTCAGTAAGGAGCCAAAGTAGTATAGGTAATTATCAAGGCCCCTATATTACACCCAGATAGGGTTGAATTTGTGGGTTGTTGGAAACACAAGTCTGGTGATTCGTCTGGCTTTGGGCATGGAGAGTTTCAGTGGCATGGTCCTGGAATTTTCCGAAGGGTCCATGTGCCCACATAGTAGATACTGTGTGCCTAAAGTACCTAAATAGGGACTATGCTAAGTCCAAAGTGTATACTGTTCGGACGCTTAGGGCTTAGGGCTGGAGATGTTGGATGGTTCCGGAAATTGTGCTCCTTGTTTGGGTTCATGACGGCCCGCGAGTAGCAAACGTTGTGATGTTTTATTGCCTCACCCCTCCAATCCCCCCACTCCAACCTCCCGCCTCCTCCCACCCACCCTCCCGCACAAACCCAACAACAAAAAGCAGAGCCATCAAATGGCGGAATTGCACCAAAAGGCAGAGGTTCTGTGCTGAGTAGGGCCGCAGGCCAACTTAGAACCCGCCCCCCCAACCAAAAAAAAAATATAACATAATATTGTTGGAGGATTTTGTAAACTACTAGTTCATGGTTGGGAAAGGAATAAAAATGTTCTTTTTTATTCCTTGTTGGGTTTCAGCACCCATAAAAATGAAAATGTTACCCAACTATGACAAAGTCTAGTTTTCAGGATGTTCATCCCTGAACCCGGCTTTCGGGTAGAAATTTAACGATAGTCACAAAAAGGAGCCCTCCGGAACTGTTTGCAGTAGAAGCGCAAAAGTTGGAAACCCCATAGCCTTAATCCTTAACAGTAATGTATAGGGAAGCCCAGCACTATTTGGCCTTAATCAGGTTTCCAACTTTATGGGGTTTACTATAAGCTGCTAAACACTGAAACCCCAGACCGCGAACCCCAAATACGCCGCCCTACGTCCCAGACTCTATATTACAGGGGTCTTAATAATTAGAACAGGGTGCCCTTTAAAGGGATCATAAGGGATCCTTAGAGGGGGTCTATAAAGGATCTATAAGGGCTCTTGTTTTTAGAAGCCTCAATCATTAGACTAGGGTTTTGGGGCCCATTATACTATGATTATAATAAGTGCTATAGGGGCCTGAATAATTCCCAACACCATTTTGGGGGTTCCTTATTATTTTTCTAGTATAAGATACCCCAAAACCCCATTCCAATTATGAAGGCTCCTACATTAATCTCTGAACACTCTATTGAGAACATTCAAAAACCACCGCACAAAGCCCTAAACCCTATAAACCCTAAACCCTAAACCCGAAACATAAAGCCATAAAGGCCCCGTAGGCCCGAATACCCAATCCGAGCTCCTCATGCGCGAAAGCACGCGAAGCCCTAGCAAGTTGAAGCCTTTGTTGGGTAATATGCAGTGAAAGGGTTTAGGGTTTTAGGGTTTAGGGTTTTAGGGTTTAGGGTTTAGGGTTTACGGTATATGGGTGGGTGGTTGTCAATATTAGGGTCCGTTTTTGGGTCCCTATTGTTATACGGCGCCTATTATTTAGGGTACCCCAAAAGGGGCCATATTTCAATATTTTTGACAACCACCCATGCAGTGAAAGGGTTTAGGGTTGAGGGTTTAGGTTGGAACATGGTTTCGGGATGGTTCATGCTGGGATTCCCGCTGCCTTACGTCAGGGGCATGAGGATAATGGCATTACAACTTCTGGCGGCCTGAACAATTAGAACAAGAATTGGGTTTGGGGATCCATCAACATCTATTTTGGTTGGGCCTCGACAGAGATATCATTGGCTGATACTTCATGCTACTCCTGTAGACTAGACCTTGATCCCAAATAACCTAGCTTTTTAGGGCTCCATGTTGTGATTTCCTTGTACTAACTGTAGGGTCAAAGGAGTCCCCTAAACAAACGCTAAACCTGGACACTGAACGGCTCTCAAAAGGACATTGGCAGATTGAGAGAAACGAATATGGACATGGCGTCGTCGCAAATGGCGGACACTACAGGAACGCCAAACCCTAAATTAAACAAGGACCTAATAAGCCCTATTTAAGGAAATAGAGTCCCCTGCCCCCCTCCCCCTACCCCCCTAAGGGTCCCTTTGAGTTAAGGGAGGCCCCTAAACAACCCCGAAACCCTAAATTATAGTAGAAGCCAGAAAGTTGGAACATCAATATCCTCATGCCCTTAAGGTAAAGTATAGGGGATCCCAGCATTCATCCGCCAAAAACCATGTTCCAACTTTCCGGGGTTCATTTTAAACCCTAAGAGTCCTTCTCCGGCAGATCGATCGGGGATTGCCGCCAGAGACGCCCCCAACTCTGCAGTGTTTCCTTCATGGAGATACCTTCGGCTTCTGGGGCTTAGGGATACACGGGCCTTAATATTTAAAATTTAGAATAGGGTTCCCTTTAAAGGGATCCTTAAAGGGATCTATAAGGGTACTATCATATAGGGGCCTTAATATTTAGAATAGGGTTTGGGGGCCCATTATACTGTAATTATACTTAGGAACCCCTAAAAAGAGGTATTGGTCATGATTTAGGCCCCTACATTATGGCCCTAAGCCCTGAACCCTAAACCCTTTTTGGGTCTCCTTCATGGAGATACCTGGGGCTTCTTCGGCTTCGAGGTTAGGGGGTTTCTAATGGTTTTTGATAGAGATTCCTAAACCCCAAACCCTGAACCTTAGTAACTTAGAGGCTTAAGGATCTGGGACTTGTATGGGGCTTCTGGGGGTTTATGGCGGCATGTAGGGTTCTGCTACATATTGCCAGACTTTTGAGGACTTCTTTCAAAAAAAGAAGCTAGAGTTTACTGCTGCAGCGTTAGGGTTAAGGGACTTTGCGACTTTGGGTCCAGGTTGTCGGATTTGAAGTGATGTGTTGTAGGTTAGGTTCCTGAGTAGCGCCTTCATAGTAAGGGTACCCGTGTTGCTAATATTCAGTTTTAATAAGGGGACCCTAAAACAAAAAGGGCAGAAGGGTACTACTCTTGAACCTAGTAGTTTACAGTTCTTCGGGAAAATTCCGCAGTACAGCATAGCATTGTATACCCCACTTTGGCTCTTATTCTGATCTTTAAGACCCCTACAACGGCTTGTTTGGAGTCAAACCCTAAACCCTCAACCGCCCGAACCCTAAAGCCTAAAACCCTGAAAACCGAAAGCCTAAACCTTCAGTCCCTAAACCCTGAAGCCCTAAACCCTAAACCTCTAAACCTTAAACCCCTGAATCCTTAACCCCTAAGCCCTAAACCCTTACCCCCTAAACCCTAAACGCCTAAGCTCTAAACCCTAAGACCTAAACCCTTAACCCCTAAACCCTAAACGCCTAAGCTCTGAACTCTAAGCCCTTAACCCCTAAACTTAAACCCTAAACGCCAAAGCTCTGAACTCTAAGCCCTTAACCCCTAAACTTAAACTTAAACCCTAAACGCCTAAGCTCTGAACTCTAAGCCCTTAACCCCTAAACTTAAACCCTAAACGCCTAAGCTCTGAACTCTAAGCCCTTAACCCCTAAACTTAAACCCTAAACGCCTAAGCTCTGAACTCTTAAACCCTAGTTGTTTAGAGGTTGCCTCGCATCAGCTCGGTGCTGGTCACCGTCAGGATCCTCAGTTGCTGAGTTCATAAGCCCCCAAAAGGCATGAATTAATATAAATCCTAGGGTTCCTTAGAAGGGATCTATAAGGGTACCTTTAAGGGGTTCCTTTGAGGGATCTATAGGGTGCTAGGGTTTAGGGTTGATGATATAAATCCTGCTTTACCTACAATCAGGAAAATACCATAATTCCCATAGTCTGGGGCCATTAAGGTAATGCAGGATTTGTATCATCAACCGTAGGGTCTAGGGCTTAGCGGTTCTGTGCATGGGGGATGATTTATATAAGCTCCAAAAAGGTTTGAACTACTAAGGTTTAGGGTCAGGGTGCTTTGTGGGGGATTGCGTTGTCGCGAAAAGTGTAAATCACTAGGGTTGAGGGTTTAGGGATTCTATGAGGGATTTCGTTGTCCCAAAATCAAAAGTGTAAAGTGTACTCGCGCAGCTGACAAGGATCTTGTCGACACGCAAGCGAGGTAGGGACTCGGATTCGTCACTCTCACTACCTGGTACACCACAAGCCCGGCAGCTGCAAGGTTTATGGGTTCAGGGTTGCGGGCTTTGTTTTTGAAGGCCCTTTGTCCGACTGCAACTCTAACTGTTCCCAGCAAAGAAGCTACGGAAAAGGGTTTCGGGTTTAGGGTTTCTGTTGCTGACTTCTGTATATGGCCCTGAAACAAAGTCTGTTGTGCTATAGGTACGGCTGTTGTCGCAGATCCCACCATCGGCTTCAGCTGCTTCAACATCAGTGTCCCCCAGCTTCTCTTCGTCACGGCTGCAGTTCTTGTAGGCTCCAACCTCCATACTTTGCATCGCATCGTGTATATGAAGGATCTCGACGTTGGGTTTCGCTGCTTCAATACCCAGTTTATCCGGATCACAGTGGTTGCAGCTAGGTCCCGCCCCCATGGTTCACAGCGGAGCTTTGCACTCAACGCGGCATTCGGGGAGCAGACACGCATGCTCGAGCCCAAAAGATGGGTGCAAAAACATGTTAAAATCCGCAATACGAGCTCCAAAACATTCCAAATCATTGGAGCCCTAAGCCCTTTAAGGCTAAAGCCCTAAGACCATTGTCTTGAAGCCACCAGAACCCAAAGAACTAAGCCATAGCCGTGGGATGGTTTACTAAATTCGTACAGGTCTGATTGCTGACGCTGCAACCCTAAACCCCTAAACCCTCAAGCCTGTAACTCCAAACCTACATCGTAATGGGGTCGAATCGTATAGCGTAGCCGTGATTTATGGTTCAAGCTTCGAGGGTGCGAGCTCGGTTTCAAGGTTACGAGTTCTTCGTCGGGTCGGTGAGAGTTCATGAACCCTGAACCCTAAACACTAAACCCTAAACCCTGAACCCTAAACCCTAAACCCTGAACCCTGAACGCTAAACCCTAAACCCTGAACCCTAAACGCATAGCACCCTGAACCCTCGACTTGGGAAAACAGTTTTCATTTTCGCGTGCCACCATGTTGTGCAGACTCCGCAGACAATGTGAACAGCAAATACCGCAAGCAAAGCTCTTTACTTGCCAGCGTTGTCCCTTCTGCACCTGTGAAAACTCGGTTTGAAAAACATCAGGAATCACGCCCCCCCGTTGACTGAATACACAATAACCTAGAACCCTGCGCCCTTGACACTGTTCACTACTTAAGCGCCCTTACAACCATGATCAAACCCATCCTGAATTTCACCCTGGAGTTGTATTCCAACAAACATAAACAGATAATTCTTGAGAGCACCACAGATGCTGGATGTTGCTTTTTCGGAAAATCTCATCACCTCACGTCCTCCTCCTGGCTCGAGGGGGCTCAGGTTTCTGCAGGTCCCCTAAACCCTGAAACCTAACACACACGCACACATATATATATATATACACACACACAAATTTTTAAAGGCACCTTGAGTGGATAGGGTTCAAACGTGGAAGGCTCGATTGGCAACAGTGCACGGATCATGATGGATCTCTTTCTTGGAACGAGACCCCTAAACCGCAAGCCCTGAACCCCAAATGTAAATTCATAGACCGTGTTGGTCAAGAGAAGGATCCTTCCCCAAAGGCTCGAAAGCAGCCTCAAAGCCATGTAAAGTATGGTCTAAGGGCCCAAAACCCAACAAGACATGTCCTTACGGCCTTATACGAGTACTGTGAGGCGCCCCGTTTTAAGCAGCTGCATAGCAGGCACGCGGCGCTTTTGGTTGAGGTTACAGGAAAGGGGCTGGAAAATTCAGGATTGGCTTTCGCGGGTAATGTAGGAACCTGATTAAGAAACCCTGGGCCTATAACCCCAAAATAGTAGGATTCATATAACCCGAATAAAGGCCCAAGGTTTCTTAATCAGGTTCCTACATTATGTTAGATGATAGGTGTGCGAGGACTTTGACTGGAGCCGAGGGTAGCAGCATAGGGTTCAGAGCTCAGGATATTTTAGGGTATAGGTCCGACAAAGGAAGCCTTGTATCCGACCCGAAGACTCCATATATCATGTAACCAGCCGCAAGACAGTTAGAATAGGCCTTTCTTGAATCTCTACTTGCTAAGGCATACCTACGGAATAGCCCGAAATCCCTAAATTTCGGGGGAATCTTGACTTATGGTAGGATCCCTAACATGATTTAAGGTCTTCTCTCAACTAAGGGATCTTGGAGGGTCTGGGTAGCCTACACCCTAAGCCCTATAGATCCCTTAAAGGAACCCTTAAGGATCCCCTAAAGTAGCCCTGAAGGTCTGGGTACCAAACAATGAGGCCCCTACGGTTGATGCTATAAATCCTGCATTACCTTCACGACCCTAAACTATGGGAATCTACGGTATATTCCTTATTATGGGCAATGCAGGATTCATATCCATAAAACCCTAAACCCCAAACCCATAGATCCCTTAAAGGAGCCCCTTAAAGGTACCTCAAAAGAACCCCAGGATTATTATAAACCCTAAACCCTAAACCCTAAACCCTAAACCCTAAACCGTAAGGCTGGCTACAGCCTCGCTGGCCTGGGTCATCTCCGTGCTTTCAGAGACCGCCTGCGCCATGTGTCTGTGGCTGCTTTGCTTCATTCAACTTCAGAACCCTGTGCTCGGCTCCAGGGTTTAGTTTAGGGTTTAGAGTTGGGGGTTTAGGGGTTAGAGTTTAGGGTTTAGAGTTGGGGGTTTAGGGGTTAGAGTTTAGGGTTTAGAGTTTGGGGGTTTAGGGGTTAGAGTTTAGGGTGTAGAGTTTGGGGGTTTAGGGTTTAGAGTTTGAGGTTTAGGGTTTAGAGTTTGGGGTTTAGGGGTTAGAGTTTAGGGTTTAGAGTTTGGGGGTTTAGGGGTTAGAGTTTAGGGTTTAGAGTTTGGGGGTTTAGGGTTTAGAGTTTAGGGTGTAGAGTTTGGGGGTTTAGGGTTTAGAGTTTGAGGTTTAGGGTTTAGAGTTTGGGGTTTTGGGGTTAGAGTTTAGGGTTTAGAGTTTGGGGGTTTAGGGGTTAGAGTTTAGGGTTTAGAGTTTGGGGGTTTAGGGTTTAGAGTTTGGGGTTTAGGGTTTAGAGTTTGGGGGTTTAGGGTTTAGAGTTTGGGGTTTAGGGTTTAGAGTTTGGGGTTTAGGGGTTAGAGTTTAGGGTTTAGAGTTTGGGGGTTTAGGGGTTAGAGTTTAGGGTTTAGAGTTTGGGGTTTAGGGGTTAGAGTTTCGGGTTTAGAGTTTGGGGGTTTAGGGGTTAGAGTTTAGGGTTTAGAGTTTGGGGGTTTAGGGGCTAGAGTTTAGGGTTTAGGGTTTAGGGGCTACAGTTTAGGGTTTAGGGGTTAGAGTTCAGGGTTTAGGGTTCGGGGTTTAGGGCGCTCCCCGCTCCCGTATTCGTACTTCCAAAAGTCCTCTGCTCAACCCTAGACCCGTGAATCCTGTGCTCCATAGCGTTTCGGAACGGTGGGTTTTCGAATCCAGAGCACCCAGAACACAGGTTTCGGCTGCTGGACCCTAAGCCTAAAACCCTAAGTACAAAACCCCTAAGTCACTCTAAACCCTAAATCCTGAACCCCAGATGCTAAGCCCTAAATCCTCAACCCTATATATCCGGTAAACCCTGGACCTAAATCCTAAACCAAAGCCTCACACCCTAAAAGCCGGAGGGCCGAACCTTAAACTTCTAAAGGACATCCTATCGAGCCCTTAAAGGAGCCCTGAAGGGAAGCCCTATAGATCCCTTAGACGAATCCTCAAAGACCCTCATAACCCCTAAACCCTAAACCCCTTGAGCCCTAAACCCTAAACCCCCTAAACCCTGAACCCTAAACCCCCTAAACCCTAAACCCTAAACCCCCTAAACCCTTACTACCTTTACCCTTACTAAACCCTAAACCCTGAACCCTAAACCCTAAACCCACTAAACCCTAAACCCTGAACCCTAAACCCTAAACCCTAAACCATGCACCGCTGCATCCCCAAACCCAAGGCCTTCGAAGACGGCCGGGAGCCTCTGCCTGCAAGAGGAGGCTCAGGCGCTTCGTATTTGGGTTTGGATTTGGGTTTGGGTTTAGGGTTTAGGGCTTAGGGTTTAGGGCTCAGGGCTTCGGGTTTAGGGTTTAGGATTTAGCACTTAGGGGTTAGGGTTTAGGGCTTAGGGCTTAGGGTTTAGGATTTAGGGTTTAAGGCTTAGGGGTTAGGGTTTAGGGGTTTAGGGTTTAGGGGGTTAGGGGGTTAGGGCCCAGAGCTTCCAAAATGCCTTAAGTCAGGAATATACCGTAAATTATAGTAGCATCCCTAGTATGAGCTGAACTATAACCCTTAATTCAGGGATTTTTGCCTTAATAGTTGGAATTGGGGTTTTGGGGCCCCTTGTACTATAAATATAATAAGGAGACCCCAAAATAGTATTGGCAAGTATTTAACGCCCTATAGTACTTATTATCATCATAGTATAATGGGCCCCAAGACCCTAGTCTAATTTCTGAACTATATTCCTTATTAGGGTTTAGGGCTTTTTGGAAGGTCTGGAGTGGGGGGATCTTTCGGCTTTCGATTCTTGTAGGGGGGAGCATCTGGCGGTTGTACTGGCGTTACCGCGATTTTAAAGGGTTTCAGGGATTTAGGTTCCCCAGAGACCCCAACATCCCTTGATCAAGGAATCTTCCTTAATCCTTAAAGCATATTAGGGATCCGACTATAGATTAAGGTATAATCATTAATTAAGGGATATTGGAGTCTCTGGGTCTTCAGGCGCTTTAAGGGTTGGGGGCTTGAAGTTCGAGTTTCGCAGGGTTCTCGGCCTTCTTGGGGGCTCTTGCTTGGAGGCTCAAGATACTTTTTCCTGCATGCTCGCGACTACTTCTACTTAGGGTTTAGGGTTTAGGGTTTCGGGTTTAGGGTTTAGGGTTTAGTGTTTCGGGTTTAGGGTTCAGGGTTTAGCGTTTAGACCGAGTCCCTCAATCAGACTTAGCTGTGCCAGCCTCGGTTGTACTCGGGTAGCATATGGCATATGCACTTACGAGTTGGTTATCAATACCTGAAACTCCCTGCACCCCCACCATCCCAGAGACTCCAGTATCCCTTAATTATGGAACATACCGTAAATCATATTAGGGATCCTGCTATGATTATGATTTAAGGTATATTCCTTAATTCCCTTATGGAACCCTCATAGACCCCTTTAAGGAACACTTTAAGGAATCCCAGGGTATGTTCCGGAATTAAGGGATATTGGAGTCTCTGGGATACGGAGCAGTAACCCAAGAAGCAAAACGATTCGGCCAAGCAGGACGGCAGAGTCCTTCTCTCTAATCCCTAAACCCCAAACCTTAAACCCTAAAACCCGAAACCCTCCAGGTCCGGGTCTAGGGTTTAGGGTTTAGGGCTTAGGGTTTAGGGTTTAGGGCTTTAGGGGTTTAGGGTTTAAGCTTTAGGGCTTTAGGGGTTTAGGGTTTAGGGTTTAGAGGTTTAGGGTTTAGGGTTTAGGGAGGTCCCTGAGTAGCCCCTTTGTAAGAAGGGTACCCTTTCTCCGACTATGCGGTTTTATAAAGGGGACCCTAAAACAAAAAAGACAAAAGGGTACTACTCAAGAACCTAGCCCTAAACCCCATGCCCTAAGCCCTAAACCCTAAACCCCAAATCCTAAACCAAACCCTAAACCTTAAACCCGAAACCCTAACCCTCAGCCCTAATGCTCAAGGTTACGGCTGATTCTCCACACTGTGTGCGTACAGTTTCTCTAGACTACATGTCTCATGTCCATAATTTGGGGCCTTGATAATTCGAGTAGACTTTTTTGTGGGGGGAGGGTAAATTTTCCGATAGTGATGGAAGGGTATTCCCAAGCGATTCAGGCACCTGTATTGTGTGTGCGCGGGCCTGTCGCCGTCTTTTGGATGAGATCGGGATCCAGAGTCAAAGTTGATTTTTGGGGGTTACCTTTTAGGCTGCAAAACGGGAGTTTCCGAGAATAAGGGTACCGGTATTTTGGGGTCCTTATCATGAGGATCCTACTATTTACAGTACTATATCGGGGTCCCCTATTTCGAAAGCGCCCTTTAATGTAAAGCTGGCAGAACCGAAGAGGAATTGCAATGGAGACTACAGGTAGGAGTTAGGACTTCGGGTTCAGGATTTTAGGATTGTGGACGTCGGGTATGGTTTATGTTACTAGTATCCCCATAATAAAACCCAATATATACACTCACCAAAATTCAGAAGGAGGCCTATCTACACTCACCAAAACGGTAATATAAACCCATCTTCACGTGAGAGAATGCAGGACTCCGAGATTCGGGTGTAAGGTCAGAGATTTACGACCCTTCAGCCTTAACGCCAGCCCCTAGAACTCCCCAAAACCGAGAGGCAACAACAGTCCAGAAACTAACCGGCAATTCTTTTTGCATGAAAACTACTCATAGGCTCCAAAGTAGTTCCTTTTTGGGGTTCCCTTTTAGAATTCTAAATATGGACCCCCCCAAAAAGGAACTACTTTGGGGCCTATGGGTAGGCCCGAGGGGTCAGGGCTGAAAGCAGATTCCCGGCACCTTCCAAGATCCTTTAACTACTAGGTTCCCCAGTAGCCCCTTAATAATAAGGGTACCCTTTTTCCTACTATTCGGTTTTAATAAAGGAAACCCCAAAAAAAGGGTAAAAGGGTACTACTGGGGAACCTAGACTATGGATTAAAATACTAAGGATCCTACGATAACCTGAGGAATTTTTCCCCCAATTCCGGATGTACTGGGTTTTGAGGGTTAAGGAAGTAGAGCCGGTGGAATGCAGCTCTTAAGGGTTATAGGGTCTAAAGTCTGTCTAGGGTGGAGGGCTTCGGGCTCTTCCTCAATTATCCCCGTCTGTCTACCCCTAAGGCTCCATGTACCCATATAGTCTATACTTAGGCCTTAAAGTACCTATATAGGGACCCCTTTAAGGCTGAAGTATCTACTATAAAGGTACATGGAGCCTTTGGGTACGCCATCGAGAAGAAGCCATCGACAGGCGACACAAGATAACGTGGACATCAACCTCAAACTGGAATCCCGCAAGCTGTTCAGTGCCCAATCTCCAAATCATATACCCACCCATAGGCCCCAAAGTAGTTCCTTGTTGGGGTTCATTATTTAGAATTCTATAGCGTAACCCAAAAAGGAACTACTTTGGGTCCTGTGGGTAAAGCCCCAGCCCTCGAAGAAGCGCTCAGCCAGAGGATTCCTAGAGATGTGCACGGAACCTGTGCCCTCACCTCTGCCTGTTCTTCATTGTAGTTCCTTTTTTTCTCTCTTCTTCAATAACCGGGGCCAAAAAAGTTTAAACTTTCTAAGATAGACCAAATAAATAAGGCCAAAAAGTTTAAAGTTCCCCAATGGCTATCTAAGTTGGGGGTTGCCTTATAGAATCCTAATCATAAATTTGGTCAAACCAAAAAGGAACTACAATGGAGACTAGAGGTGAACCCTGAATCCTGAACCCTCAACCCTAAATCCTAGGCCTCTGTCTTCCGCCGTGCTAGGACATCAAGGCTTCGAAGCGACATCGCCGGGATGCCTTGGTAGCCATGTATCTTTGAGGGTTCCTTTAAGGGTTCCTTAAGGGTTCCTCTAGGGGTTCCTTTAAGGGTTCCTTAAGGGTTCCTCTACAGGTTCCTTTAAGGGTTCCTTTAAGGGTTCCTTTAAGGGTTCCTTAAGGGTTCCTCTAGGGGTTCCTTTAAGGGTTCCTTTAAGGGTTCCTTTAAGGGTTCCTTTAAGGGTTCCTTTAGGGGTTCCTTTAGGGCTTCGCTTAGGAGTTCCTTTGAAGGATCGTTAAGGGTTCCTTAAGGGTTCTTTAGGGGTTCCTGTAAGGGTTTCTTTAAAGTGTTCCTTCAGGGCTAGGGCAGGAGGTGTGGGCTTGGAGATGAGTCTCACACAAATCGAGGATCCCCTCTTCATAAAAGCATGCCAACAGGCAAATCTTGGACAGCGGACCGCCAGCCAGCCAAGAAACTGTGGTGGGAAGGGGTGCAATGCAGCGCAAGCTGGAGGTCTAGTGTTTAAGGGTTGCGGTATGGGTACTAGACGGGTTACTGTACAGGTGCGACGTCTAGTCTATACAGTCTACAGTCACGGCGGCACTTCACCGTCGGCGACTTCCGTCAGCCCGCAACTGCACTCGAACTTCTCTGGCCAGATGGATTCGTACCGCACCCTGTCCGCATCCGTGAGAAACTCCACGAAATAGGTTCTGCCGCAGAAGATGCACAGGTCGGACCAACTGAACAACTTCACTTCACTCTCCACTGTCACGAACTTTTTCTGGTCTCTGCCCCATCCAACTCAAAAGCGTCGTCTTTAAAGAATCAATGGTGTAGTTCAGCCGAGCACTCTCTTGCACGGAAGATTTGCTGTGCTTCCAAGGCAATGCAATAGCATGACGAAGATGTTTAAGGGCTGCTGCACAGCTCACAGGCTGTAGTGGGTAGATGGGCATCCCATCCGAGCCCACCGACAATAGTCGGCTAAATGGGAGTGGGATGTAGAAGGGTTCAGGGTTTTGGTTTTAAATCTTGCAAGAATTAAGTTTCGGGCTTGGCTTGTAAGAAATCAAACTTTAGGTCCAGGTTTTTCGGAGTTCAATGTTTGGGGTGTCGGGTGTGGGGAATTAGAATGCGTGGGGTAGGCCTGGACACCGAAACCCGCGTGCGATTGCAATGCACGCCAGCTACTTGAATCACGCGGGTTAAGCACCTCAATACCCAGCAAAAGTCAAGGTTTTCACGGCCACCAAATATGTAGACCCAGAGAGTATAGGCTAGGTGTCAAATCATGCGGAGCCGAATTCACGAAAAAATCCTGAAAACTACAGGTTCAACCTCGATCTTGTATCCCAGGATTTGGAGTTTGGACTTCGGAGGATTGGGGTCGAGCTCGGCCTCTCTCAAAGGGTTTAGGGCTGGGGCCTGGGGCCTAGGGTCTAGGCTTAGGGAGGGTTCAGGGTTTGGGGCGATCCCTCAAACCCCAAGGTGCGTACTACTGGAATCCCTCAAGACAGAACCGTGAAGCCTGAACACTTTCAAATCCTTCACTTATAGCAGGTGTCCTCAACAAGGAACCTGCAAAATTCGCGTATACTACACTTTACAGCCTCCCTTTCAACCTTTCCTAGACAACCCTAAACCCTTCATACGACCCTGTCATTCTAACGCCCTTACTAAGCCTTCTCGGCCATGCATCGAAGCAGAACCTACGGACCTATACTTCCCAGGCCCTAAACCCTAAACTGCCAAACTGCCTAAGGAACCTTGAAACTTAGTTGCTGCGTTTATAAGCCCAAAACAGTGTAAACTCCCAATTTTCAAGCAGGTGATATTGTCCTAAACCCTAAACCCTAAACCCCAAACCCCAAACCCTAAGCCCTAAACCCTAAACCCTAAACCCCAAACCCCAAACCCTAAGTCCTAAACCCTAAACCCTAAGCCCTAAACCCTAAGCCCTAAACCCTGTGTAAAGCTTATCTATGCAACGTCTCAGGAGGAACCTTGGAAGGCACCCTTCGAGGAACCCTCAAAGGGGACCCTATTATTATAGAACCCTGAAGTAGCTCCCAAAAAGGAACCCTNTATCTTAAACTCGCCCCCCCCAAAAAAAAAACAAAAAAACAACAAACAACCCACAAAAGATACCCGTGAAGGAACCCCTAAAGGGAACCCTTGAAGGGACACCTAGAATCTAAATCCTGCACCCCCCCTAAACCCTAAACCCTAAATCCTAAACCCCTGAACCCCTAAACCCCTGAACCCTAAACCCCTAAACCCCTAAACCCCTAAACCCTTAGCCCTAAACCCTAAACCCTAAACCCCTGAACCCCTAAACCCCTAAACCCGATTCAGGGATCCTTTTGGAGGAACTCCAAGGTTTGTCCAGATGCTACGGCGGAAAGTCACCGCCGGGTGGCCTCTTCCTCGGGGCATATAGAAATACAGTAGTATATTTTGTTATGGATAAGTGTATGTTATTATACTATGTTACTATACATTTCTCACCACCGTCTTTTAAATCGACCTTACTATGTGTTACTATATCTCACTATATACTACTATATATCACTATGTTATACTATAGTATACATTGATATATATATATATAATATCTTATACGATACTATGTTGAAATATACTTTATTATGGCTAAGGCGGCTAAGGGCCAATAACCCGTGAGTCCCATGAATACTAGCACATGTGGGTAGTTGTCAAAATTATGGCCCCTTTTTGGGTACCCTAAATATTAGGTGCCGCATTATAATAAGGACCCAAAAGGGACCACCATTTTGACAACCACCCATGTAGCAAGTACAGTCAGAACGAGGGTAAGTGTACTGACTTGTCATCTAGCTTAAGGCCCAAATTAAGGCCCATAGTTGAGCCTGAGAGACAACTTTTGAACCTCGTGATTTCGAGATGCAAGGCTTCAAGGGCCTGTTTGGTTTTAGGGCCCTGTGCGGCTGCACAACTTTGCTTGCCGCTTCTCCTTCCACGTCATCTTTGCCGGAGCCTTGCCGGCTGGAGGAGGACCAGGTGGTCCCTTGGGACCCTGAGCTTTTATTCCAGGTGGCGCCATCATACCAGGACCAGGTTGACGAGGTGGTGGTGGTCCTGGTGCTGCAGGTGGCGCCATCATACCAGGACCAGGTTGACGAGGCGGTGCTGCAGGTGTACTTCGCCACGGCGGCGTCGGAGACGCCGACTTCTCAGTTAGACCAGGTGGCAGTGGACCTGGAGGGGGTCTAGGCGGCGGGGGCGGTGGAGGCAGCCTCCACCCTGCATTGTACCCCGGAAAGCCGTCCATGAAGGGCAAGGATGCAGCTTTCAAAATTTCATCTCATTGATGTCATTAGGTCTGTACTCATGCAGCTGTGGTTTGCAACGACGAAAGAGGTCTCTCATAATAAGAACTGACTTCCTCACCTTATATTTGCAAGCACCTTCCAAGAACACGTGCACCCGTCCGGCTTTGGGTTTCGGGTTTAGGGTCCCCCAACTACACTCCTAATTGCCCCAATATGGGGGGTTTCCGAAAATAGGGGACCTTAATATAGTAGGATCCTTATTATAAGGACTCCCAAATAAGGTACCCCCTAATTTTCGGAAACTCCCATATAAAGGACGATAAGGGCTCTAGTAAAGGGCACTTGATGTTTGGCTTTCGGGGCTCAGGGCTCTTAGGGTTTAGGATTTGTAAGAGCTTTTAGGCTCCAGGGGTCTAGGTGCCTCCCTCGCCTCCCAGTGTTGTGCAGGCCACATCTGTCGTGGCACTGATTGACTTAGGGTTTAGGTTTAGGGTTTTGAATGCCCTCATAATATAGGGGCCCAATAATTCAAATAGAGTTTTGGGTTATGCTATACCAGAACTATATAGTCAGAAGACGTCAAGAATAATCTTACAAGTACTAATCGTCCAGGCTTCTACATTGCGAAGTCGTGAAGTACTGCATGCATCATTCGTGCAACTTGTAGGTTTAGGGTTTCGGACCTCGCTCGATAGTTTAAACCCTAAATCCTCAAGAGAACCAGCTTGCACCAAACTCACCACGTAAGAATTACCCATACTATTTCGGGGGTTCCTTATTTGATTATAGTACAATATATCCCCAAACCCTACTCTAGATCCTTCGGCAATCAGCTGTCCAGCCATTACCTCCTGTGTTGGAAGCACCTGTTATGTAGTCCGACAGATGCCATCTTGGTCGGTGGAAGCGTCGTCGGTGGTTTGCTTCCCATGTATTTGAGCAAAGTTTCGACAGTACCAGCTATGGAACCGTAGATTTCCTCAGGTTGCTTATTAACTCCATCATCTGTAAGAGCCGCGTCAAGGTTGCCAAGCTTTGCGATTGTCCTCTCTACACGTGTCTTTAAACAAATGGGTTGAGTTCAGTATTCCTGCAATGACTCCATCAATAACGCGGTCCTCGCACGCCTGGACAACAGAGAATGTCTCTACCCATAGGCCCCAAAGTAGTTTCTTTTTGGGGTCCATATTTAGAATTCTATAAGGTAATCCCAAAAAGGAACTACTTTGGGGCCTATGGGTAGAGTGTGCGGAGGTAGAAACCCTGAGGAGGATCTTGAAGAGAGGGTCGTTCTGAGCATACCCCAAGTCACTACTACTCTGCTTGACAAGCTCTCCACGGAGAGTGCCCCAGCAAGTCATGAGGTCCCAGACTACAGGGTTTCGGGGTCGGAGGCTTAGGGTTTAGGGCTTCTTAAGTTTGGGGTTACGGGCTTTTTGATTTTCGCGTTAGATCCGTTCGAGGCTGCGGCATGAGTAGAACAGAAGACGTCTGTACGGTCTGCAGAAATTTGATCTGCTCTTACAAGGGTTAAGCAGACGTCTGTGTTTTGGGAAGATTGCCAAATTATATTTTCATAACCCTACAGCAAACCCTCAACCGTAGGATAGTGGTATCCATGGTATCCGGACCCCAATTGCTGGGAACCATATGCAGTGCTAAGAACCTTAACCCATGTCGCAGATCCGGAAGCAGCATATAATGTCGGGGTGTGAGAATCAAAATTTTGCTACCTTGGTACAGCGCCCTTTTAGTTATAAAAGTCTGCTAATCATTGCGGCCCCCATGCAAACCTCCCCTTGATCCGAATCTTCCAGAGCAAACAAGTCGCGAAGGAAGAAAAACAGCTTCTGCAGCTCGCAATACCTCCGCTGAGGGTTGGCTTCAGGGATTTGGATTGTGGGTTTAGGCTTGATGGCCACGCCGCTCAATGAAACCCCAAACCTTGATGCTTTGGTTGACTGGGACCACCGGAAAAGCCGGCACTTCAGAAATTGGGGGCCACCCGGATCCAAGTGCGCAGTCATCGTGTGCTCCCGTTGATATTTTACCTACAATAGTAGCTGCAGCTACTGTTATCTCCAAATTGCACGTAAACTCGTAAGCTTCAATCCCAAACCGAAAACATTGCAATCCGAAAACCCTTTAACCACATGTGCTGCGCTTCTTGACTAAAGACTCGCACATTTTGAAAATCCTAAGACCCACCTTACCTTTTGTACCCTAATATGGAATGTATAGGAACCCTATAAGGTTTCGGCAGGTTCAGTCAGGTATGTGCTCGCCAAGCTGCAAAGCCTGCACATGGCGTTTTCTGGGCTTCGCCCAAGTCTTTGGAAAACGCTTTCCAAGCCTGAGAGAATGAAGCGTTGAATGTAGCCATAGGGGCACTTCGTCGTTAGAATAGGTATACATTGTTGCAGAATGGTATTGAGTTTCGTCGAGTTCTGACATTTGGCAAGCTGAACTATAATTCGCAAGTCCAAACCTGCATCCTCGTAAAACGCAAAAGCCGATTTGCCTTAAGCAAATCAGTCAAAGGCCACCCCTCAACCCTAAGCCCTAAGCCCCAGCCCCTAAACCCCAAACCCTAAACCCAAACCTCCGAAACCCCAAGCCCTAAACACTGACCCCGAAGACCCAAACCCCTAAACCTCCTGATGCCTAACCCCACGCCCCTAAGCCTCAAACCCTAAACCCCCAACCCCTAAACCCCGCAAAACCCCAAGCCCCTAAACCCTAAACCCTAAACCCCAAACCCCGAAACCCCTAAATTCCCAAACCGCTCCACCCCTAAACCCTGAACCTAGGAGCACCAAAGTGCCCCTGAATAGAGCCCTTCCCAGAGGGTCCCACATACACTACCATTATGGAATTAGGTCCCAAAAACCAAAATAGGGATGGTTTTTTGGGGGCCTAATTCCATAGTTAGGGTATATGGACCCTCTGGGCTTATGGTCATTAATCGTGGGTATTTAGGGTATATAGAGAGTAGTTGGGCCGAAACCCTGAACCCAAAGCCCCTAAGCCCTAAACCACCAGCCCCTAAACCCTAAACCCCAAACCCCTCAACCCCTAAATCCCCAAACTCCTCAAACCTAAGCTTGGTTGTAGCTTTGAGGCCCTTACAAGTATTTCTGAATCGGTACCACTATACCCATAGGCCTCAAAGTAGTTCCTTTTTGGGGATTACCTTATAGAATTCTAAATATGGACCCCAAAAAGGAACTACTTTGGGGCCTATGGGTAGGAACCATAAAGTTGACATCAAAAAGCTTCCCAAAGTGCCACCTAATAAGCCCAGGAGCATGAGGGTTGTATCCGCCAACTCCGCCTCCAACAATGCACGGCTGAGAAGGCCGTCCTCTGCTCAGGGTTTGGAGTCTAGGGGTTTGGGGTTTAGGGCGTACTTGGAGCTCTTGCGTGCATGTTCTCGGAAGTTGAACAACGTAAAGCTTTCATACACCTGGCTAGACTATGGGCCGAAAATGTCAGGGTACGGACTTTGCGCTTCGGACTCGGTGGGCAGGGTTCAAGGTCGTTCACTATGGTGTCGGCCGACGACATTGATTTGTTTCTAACTTTACCCATAGGCCCCAAAGTAGTTCCTTTTTGGGATTACCTTTTAGAATTCTGAATATGAACCCCAAAAAGGAACTACTTTGGGGCCTATGGGTAAGGTAAGGTTGAGCGTTACACCTGCACGAGTGGGTGCTCCATACCTAGAAACAAGAACCATCGCCCCGAAGTCAAAGGCCAGCACGTTCATCGTCCCCGTTGTCAGCAGCGTTTACCATTTCGACAGACCAAGTAGTAGACGACATAGTGGCAGGCGAGGACGCAGCTGTAGGCGACGTTTTGAAAAGTGGGTTCAGGGCTTAGGGTTCAGGATTTAGAGTAGGTTGCAACATCACTATAATCTTAATGCCTTCAATGAAAGGACATGTATCAGGAATCTCGGCATTGCTCATCTCATCCCATTCCGCCGCCCAGGGACCGCTTGGCAGTGTGGTACGCGTCCCTTTGCTTGATCCTCCCCATCAGGATCGACACCCACCGTGTCGAGCAACCTGGTCTGGCGACACGTACTGGTCTAAGGTTCGCGGACGGCTGAAGGAGCCGAAAGGTGGGCTTTGCTCAAAGGAGATCTCCGATGCGAGGAGCCGCGAACCGCCATCGATCGCTGCCTGGTCTGAACTCGCGAGGCCTAATTTAGGGGCCTTAATAACTAGAATAGGGGTTTGGGGTTTAGTATACTATAAATATAATCAATAATCCCCCGAAATAGAATTGGCAATTATTTAGGCCCCTGATGTAGAACCCTTATAGTATAGTAGCCCTTATAGTCTGATAGACCCCTTTAAATGGAACCCTGTTAAAATTATTAAGGCCCCTATATTCACAGTCCCATGGCCTTGGCGAGCACGGGATCCCCATCGTTGATGGCGCCCATCATTCCAGCGAGAGTGAAAGCAAGCGTGATCGGACATTTAGGGTTTAGGGGTTTAGGGGTTTAGGGTTTTAGGGTTTAGGGGTTTAGGGTTTACGGTTTAGGGGTTTAGGGGTTTAGGGGTTTAGGGTTTAGGGTTTAGGGTTTAGGGGTTTAGGGTTTAGGGGTTTAGGCATTTAGGGTTTAGGGGTTTAGGGTTTAGGGTTTAGGGGTTTAGGGGTTTAGGGTTTAGGGGTTTAGGGGTTTAGGGGTTTAGGGGTTTAAGGCTTAGGGTTTAGGATCGAAACTCTGAAGGAGACTCCTGTTTGAAATCTGTATGGACTTCAGTGTTGGAGTTTAGATAACTGATAACAGGTTGCACTACTGCTTTGCTTTAACCACCCGTTTGTCAGCAAAAAACGTATCCCTGGACCAACACACTGCCCCCAAAGGCCTGCAGGCCGAACTAAACAAGCACAACCCGCCCCGCAAGTGCACGACTCTGCATGTCATGTAGGCGTCCGAACACATAGAAACAATCTACCCTTGCTCCCTGTAAACTTCGACTGAAAGTATACCCAAAACCGATTCCTGTTCTTTCATAAGATGGATCTATATATACTCAATAAACAGGTCGAAGGCGTGCCTGCTTGCCCTTGCCTTGGCAGATATGCGCCATCTGCCGGAACCCAGGACCCAGCCCATTGGCCTGCGTTCAAGCGGCTGGGGTTTTACGGTTTTACGGCCTAGGGGACTGTTTGAACCATGACTTCTACATTTTTCATGACCGTGAGACAGTGTGGCCCTGCTCTTCAAAGCAAGGGCCGTTACTGGGAAATTGTAGTTCAGGCTCATCCTCATCGTACGCACTGTACGCCGAGATGCATCAGGCGGAGACACTCCGGATCTAAAAACAACGCGGTAAGCCTGCAAGCCCATGCCCGACCTAGACCGCCCGAGTACCCTCTATTGTATCCTGTCCTATTAGCACCACAGGGATTCTGTGCGAGCTGAAACAACCGAAGGAAGGTTCAGGGTTCAAAAATCTGGTGTTGGTCTAGGCTCCGAGCTCGAGGTTCAGAGGTAAGCCCCACACCTGCTAATGTCTGGGCTTTAGGGCTTACCTCGACCCCAGAAGCATGCAGCATAACAGCCTTTTATGGGTGTGGGGACATTAGATTACCTACTTTTACCCTAAACCCTAAACCCTAAACCGTAGGGTGCCAGATCCCAGAAACCCAAAGATGCTTCAGCTTTAACCCCTTCTAAGATTCTACAGATTACTGAGCTGACTACAGCTCAACCTCCCACCCCGACCTCGAAACTTGAAAGGGTCCTGGCACCAGTGACCAGCAGGGTCGAGACATTTTAGTGTCTTAGGCTTTTGGGCTAAGCTTCAGGTAGGCGTTCGGGGTCTTAGATTTCCCCAAGGGTCCATGTGCCCAAACGGTATATACTTCGGTCCTACACATGCTAATTGAGCAAAGGAACTTTAAACTTAAAACCTAAACCCTATAGAACCCTGTAACAAACGCTTATAGTAGCCCTTAAAGTCTTAAAGGATCCCTATTTGGGTACATGGACCTTGAGGGCTTAGCCTCCTTCACGGATGCAAGCATTCCGCCTCATCTGAGTCACGAGCCGTATCGCCTTACAGGCTTTATGCCTGCCTTCTGCTGGGAAGGGGTTACTATAAGGGCTACTATACTTAGTTGCTGAGTTCATAAGCCCCAAAAAAGTGTACACTTTTAGTTTTATAGTGGGTAATATTATCCCCAAAAGTGTAAAGTGCATCCACTCAGCTACTAAGTATAAGGGTTCAATAATATAGGGGCCTGAATAATTACCTATAGTAGTTTGGGGGTTCCTTATTAATTATGCTTGTACTTCAATTACTTTAGGGTTTAGGGGTTTAGGGGTTTGGTACTTGGGTTTAGGGCTGTAAGGTTTAGCGCTTAAAGTACTGGAGGGGTTTAAGTTTTAGGGTGTTAGGGCGTTAGGGGTTTGGGGTTCAGGGCTTAGGGCCCCTAAACCCTATAGTACCGGCCAGAAATCGTAGACCACCCCCAACCCTAGCAGATCAAATCCTGAATCTAAGCACCAACAGACACCATAATCCATGCACCAACTGACTAGGGGCTTTAGGGTTTTTTTGTTTAAGTCAGGTTGACGGCCTTCTTTGTTTGTAGAGTTTCAGGGTTTTGGGTTTAGGCCGCGAGTCTTCAAGAAAACGCTGCAGACCTGTCTCTGGCAAACCCCCCGTCCAGGATCCCCGGTAACCTAGCAATAAAAAGCCTTTGTTGATATTGTGCGTAGTTTCATAAGAAACCTAAGACGACAAAAAGGGAAAAAGGGACCACTGGGAGACCTGGCCTTACACATGTGCAATGATTCAGGGTTTAGGGGTTGAGGGGTCTAGGGTCCAGGGTTTAGGGTTTAGGGGTTTAGGATTCCGGGGGGTTCAGGGTTTAGGATTTCGGGGTTTAGGGGTTCAGGGTTTATGGGTCTCGAACCAGCGTTAAGGACCATGCACAACAGTGGAGGGTTTAGGATTTCGCCTAGAGACTCCAATATCCCTTAATTAAGGACTATACCTTACATTATCGTGGGATCCCTAATATGATTTAAGGTATATTCCTAACCCTAAACCCTATAGATCCCTTAAAGGAACCCTAGGTATTCCTTAATTAAGGGATCTTGGAGTCTCCGGGTGGCAACATCTTGCAACGAACCCCGGCCCGAAATTCCAAAATAGCTAAGAAGCAAAACAACCACCATAAATCAGCTTTAGACTCAATGGATCCCTATAGTAGTCCCAATAATAAGGGTACCTTGAAGGGGTTCCTTTAAGGCGTCTATAGGGTTTTAGGGTTTAGGGTTTAGGTTGATGAAATAAATCCTGCATTACCTTAAGGACCCCAAACTATGGGAATTATGGCAGCTTCCTCACTATGGGTAATGCAGGATTGATATCATCAACCGTAGTTTAGGGTTTAGGGAAATGGGGTTCAGGGCTTGGGGTCTAGAGTATGTCCGTATGTCCGGGTCCAGAAGAAAGCCACGGCAATCCTGGACCTCAAACTGGGCGCGTTTCCTCGATCCGTGGTCGTCCAGTTGGAACTCGAAGTGCGGCAGAATGTCAACTATGGACTGCATCGAGCTCATGGATTGGGGCTAAAACCTCCTTGGGAGCATACGCCAGGTGAAAAAATTCCTTAAGGAATACCTCGCGGAATTGCCGCCTCCACTCGGCGGCGGTTGAGGTGGCCATCATCACGAGTGCCGACATCATGCCACCATTTCATTCATGACCTCATTTCTGAAAGAACGTCACGGTCCGCCTGGAACTGCAGACATCGCGCCGCCATTACATAAATACATGCTGAAAAGCTTGCCCGAACCTTTTAACCCTAAACCCTAAACTCAAACCATAAACCCTAAACCCGAAACCCCTAAAATCCTAAACCCCTAAACTCCTACACCCTAAAACCCTAAACCCCTGAACCCCTGAACCCCTAAACCCCTAAACCCCTAAAAACCCTAAAAACCCTAAAAACCCTAAAACCCCTAAACCCTACGCCACACCCCCGACAGGCCTCAGACTCATCATCGCGCGCTGCGGTGGGAAGCCACGGCTCAAGAAGGTTCGCCAAATTCCTTGGGGTTTAGGGTTTAGGGTTTAGGGTTTAAGGCTCAAGAAGGTGAGCCAAATTCCTGTGGATTTGGGGCTTCGGGGTTTGGGGGTTTAGGGTTTAAGGCTCAAGAAGGTTCGCTAAATTCCTTGGGACTTCCTACCCATAGGTCCCAAAGTAGTTCCTTTTTGGGGTTCATACTTAGAATTCTATAAGATAATCCCAAAAAGGAACTACTTTGATTTGGGGCCTATGGGTATGGATTTGGGGCTTCGGGGTTTGGGGGTTAAGGGCTTAGGGTTTAGTTCGGGCTGTTTAGGGCTTAGTTTAAAGGTATGTTTAGTGTTGTTTAGGGTTTAGTTTGGGGTTTAGGGTTTAGGGGATTAGAGATTTAGAGCTTTAGGGTTCAGGGGTTTAGGAGTTTAAGGTCTGGGGCTTTACGTTTTAGGGCTTTCGGGTTCAGGGTGTACGGCACTATCGGGAAACTGAACAGGTTATTGTTAGAGGGGGCGTTGTGGGGCTGTCTAGATTTGCGTTGTTGCTGTTTGGGGTTTATGTCTTTGGGCTCTGAGCTTTACTTCTAAGCCCTGATTCGAAGCCCTAAACCCATACACCCTTTATGGTTTTGCGGATGTAGGGTTCGAGGTTTGGTTCGTGCGGTTTGGACGTAGGGTACGAAGTTTTCTCGTAGTGCCCAGTAAGAGCGCGTACCAACGATAAGCATACTCGGGCTTGGTGTTGAGAGCTTAAGCGTTATAAAATTTATGGTTTACGGTTACCAGCTTTTCATCCTCAGCTGAACCCGAAAATTTGTAGTACCTCAAGCCCGGCGAAATTGGATCAACCTAAGCCCTTAAACGCTTAAGCCTCAAATTCCAGAAGCCGACACCTGAACCCGTCCTTCAGCGCGAAACCCGAAGCCCAAGTTGAGCCTAGCAGCTTCGCATGAAAGTCAAGCTCATTGTTCGCTGGAAGTGCATCGGCCAGGGCTTGTCTGAGACAGCCGTACAGGGCTTCGTAGGTCCTTTTAATCGAGAAAATGACATAAGGTGTTGTTGTTCTCTGTCTCTCTATGTGTACGTGTGTGTATATATATGGGGGTTATCTACATATGTGTATATGTATATGTATATGTATATGTACATGGATATGGATGTGTATACGTATATGTATATGTATATGTATATGTATATGCATGTGTGTCTGCATGTACGTATGTATGTATGCATGTATGTCTGCCTGTCTGTCTGTCTCGGTCTGTCTGTCTCTGTCTGTCTGTCTGTCTGTCTGCCTGGCTGTCTGTCCGTCCGTCCGTCTGTCTGTCTGTCTCTGTCTGTCTGTCCGTCCGTCCGTCCGTCCGTGTGTCTGTCTGTCTCTGTCTGTCTGTCTCTCTCTCTCTCTCTGTCTTCTGTCTGTCTGTCTGTCGGTCTCCGTCTGTCTGTCTCTGTCTGGCTGTCTGGCTGTCTGTCTATCTGTCTATCTGTCTATCTGTCTATCTGTCTCTCTGTCTCTCTGTCTCTCTGTCTCTCTCTGTCTGTCTGTCTGTCTGTCTGTCTGTCTGTCTCTCTGTCTGTCTGTCTGTCTGTCTGTCTGTCTGTGTCTGTACATACGTATGTATGTATACATGTATACATGTATGTACATACCTGTGAACTAGTATGTAACCTGTATACAGATTAATGTTGCCATGTTAGTATGCATGTATGTATGTGTGTATACACAGGTGTGTGTATATACATATATATGTATATATATATATATATATCCCTAAACCCTAAACCCTCTGTGTCTTTACAAAGGCTGATAGGGTTTGGGAGTTGGAGCTTCGGGTGTGCGAGGGTGAAAAAGTCTGCAGCAATATATCTGAAGCTGCGGGTGTCGACAAACCCGTAGCCTCCAAAGAGTTTAGGGTCTAAGGTTTAGGGTTTAGGGTTTAGGGGTTTAGGGTTTAGGGTTTAGGGCTTAACGGTTTAGAGTTTAGGGATTTAGGGTTTAGGGGCTTTTCGTTTAGGGAGTCAGGATGATGTAATGCTATAGCTCTGTATGCTACCGGAAAACAAAGAAGAATTACAGTAGAAGCCCAAAAGTTGGAAACCCCAGAGCCTCAATCCTTAAGAGTAATGTATAGAGAATCCCAGCATTATTTGGCCTTAATCCGGTTTCCAACTTTATGGGCTTTACTGTAAGCCGTGGCATCGAAATCCTTGGCTTCTCTACGACCTTAGCTGCGATTCGCAAAAGCCATTCCGCAATCTAGGTTCTCCAGTAGGCCCTTAACAATAAGGGTACCCTTTTTCCTACTATTCGGTTTTAATAAGAACCCAAAAAGAAAAAGGGTAAAAGGGTACTACTGGGGCACCTAGTAATTGGTCCTGCAGCCGGCCAATTCATCGGCTCGGCTCATCAGAACAGTCGCCCTGCCAAGGTTTAATTTAGGGTTTAGGGTTTAGGTTTTAGGGTTTAGGGTTTAGGGTTTAGGTTTTAGGGCTTAGGGTTTAGGGTTTAGGGTGCGCGGTCTGGGTTTATATAGGTGGCATTGAAGTTTAGAATTTAAAGCTTGGGGTTGTTTCAAAAGAGCTGTACAGCTGTCAGAAGCACCCCAGAACTGAATTAACAGTTCTGAAGTTTTTAACGGCTTGCAGGTGCTTGAGCAAGCTTGTGCAAAGCTTTCATGAATTGCTCTGGGGGGTTCTACACGGGATACAATGGTTCGGTGCTTATTTGCCGGCTTCCGAGCTTTCAACACTAATGAGTGCAGCAAAGCCCCAACACAACTGAACTCCCAGCCCTAAATGGGAGTTTCCGAAAATAGGGGACCCTAATATAGTACACTAAATAGTAGGATCCTTATTATAAGGACCCCTAAATAAGGTACCCCCTAATTAAAGATCGACTCTAGGGTTGAGATTCTTGGAGTTTAGGGTTTAGGGTTTAGGGTTTAGGGGTTTAGGGTTTAGGGTTTAGGAGTTTAGGGTTTAGGGGGCATAGAAACTCTAAACCCGCCAAACTCAGAATATTGGCTACTTAGAAATACTTGGTGCCTTTCATCCGCAGTATCTTGGCTTACAGGGTTTTCGGTGATCCGACCTCCTGGGCTTCAAGAGAGGGACTAAACCGTTTAAGGTTTGGGCCGTAAGGTTTAGGGTTTAGGGTTTAGAGGGCTCAAGCTGTAGGGTTTGGGGCTTAGGGCTTGGGGTTTGGGCTTTCGGGCTGAGGGTTTTGGGTTTAGGTCGTGATATCCCAGAATCGTCTCTTCATGCGAGTCATCATAGACTTCCCGTAAAGCCAACCTATATGACTGGTGCCTTCCGCACAGATAATACCTAAGTTGGTACTGCGGAACCCTTATAAACCTTTGGAGTGGGAGAGTGAATCTCATGATAGTCCCTAGCAAAAGGCACTTCTAGTAATCCCCACGTAAGTTCGCGGCCCTTGCTTTCGGAAACTTCTAGCTTCTGACGGTTAAACAAGCGTTTCTGCGTCAGGGCTTCTGAAGCCGACATCCCAATCTCCAAACGATTTAGGGTTTAGGCTTCAGGGTTTGCTCAAACGATTAGAATAATGTAGAAGAGTGGTTTGGGATGTTTTCTGCAACCGACCTGCAGTAGTTTGGGAGTACAGTGTTCAAAGCCCTGCACTTGGAGACTACCCTAGCCCTTGGAACAAATCTTAGCCTCAACACTCTCGGTCCTACATTCGACTCTAATCCACTAACCGACCACAAGCTTAGAAAGCTGTAGCCACTGACGGCTTCAACACTCAGCCTAAACACTGCAGCGCAAAAATACTATAACCCCTACAGCCGAGAAGTCCTAATGCTACATACTCAACCCTGCAGCCCCAAAGCCTTAGCCTTAAATTCCAAATCGTGTATCCTACAGACCTAAACCCCAACACCTGACCTGAACTGCCTAGACTCCATATCCACAAACTCTACCAGGACCGTTAACCCAAACTACATAAATACCTCATAGCGCTATCTAGTGGGAAGAAACTTCAACAGCGTTGTAGCCATTATCGCCCTGATTCCATGACAAAGCCCTACCTTAGTTGCTGAGTTCATAAGCCCCAAAAAAGTGTACACTTTTAGTTTTATAGTGGGTAATATTATCCCAAAAAGTGTAAAGTGCATCCACTCAGCTACTAAGCCTACATAACGCTAAATGCGCAAACCCTCAAGCCTACAGCCCGAAGCCTAAAACCCCAAACCCTGACTGTACCTTAAACTACCAAACCCTACCTTTTTGAAGGTTTTTTCTTTACCCTACTATGGAATTTACAGGGACCCTACAAAAAACCGTAAACCCTAAACCCAAAAAAGTAGGTTTTGGTAGGTTAAGGTATGACGCAGGCCTGTTCTGGAGATGAATCAGGGCGTGGTCCTGCAAAAAACATGCAGCCCGCTGAACCCTGGCATGACCGGTATAGAACCCTTAATAGGTTTAGGGTTTAGGGTTTAGGGGTTTAGGGTTTAGGGGTTTAGGGTTTAGGGGTTTAGGGGTTTAGGGTTTAAGGATAATAATCCCCTTTATGGAACCCGTAGACCGTCCCCTGGAAGAAGTTACAGGACACTAAGTCACTAAGGCCCTTCGCAAACGGACATCCCAAAAAAATCCTGAAACCCTGGAAACCACAAACCTTCGCTGTTGGGTTCTGGAGAGTTTCGGATTTAAATTTTAGGGTTTGAGGGCGTTTGGGGTTTAGGGGTTTAGGGTTTAGGGTTTAGGGGTTTAGGGTTTGAGGGTGTTTGGGGTTTAGGTGGCTTTTTGGGGGTTTTGGGTTAAAAAAAGGCATATAGGTTTAGGTTTAGGGATTTCGGTTTGCATTCAAAGTTCTGTCGTGAGGGACCCTACTAACTATCAGTCCCAATGATTGAATAAGAACATAGCCCTGAACTTCGATACCCTTAACTTTATTTTGTATCAGGTTTTGATACGTGATGGTTTTTGCATGTAGAACTTGTCAAGTTTAGGCCCTAGAACCCTAGACCCTACACCCTAGCTCCTTTAACCTTGAAACCTAAACCCCAAACACCTGCACCCTATGCTCGCAAGACGGACGGTCCCTCATCCACATCCTCACCGTCTCCAGGTCCTTCACCTGAGTCGTCTGGTATCCCAACTAAACCTAAGCTTTAGGGTTCCTATAACGATCTAACAGGGCTTCTATAAGGGATCTGTAAGAGATCCAAAAAACGCGATCAATGGGGGTGCTTTAGGGTGCTTTTACATATTAACCAAAGATCTCCAAAATGAACGGCGAGCGAGAAAGCCAGGCGCTCTACGGTGGTGCACGCTCCCTAGGATAACTGAACCACACGTGTCTTCTTCCTTCGGCTGATGGACAAAATCCTGCATTACCCATTATAAGGAATATATCATAATTCCCATAGTTTAGGGTCCTTAGGGTCATGCAGGATTCTGTCCATCAACAGTTTCTAGAGGATCGATGGAGGTTCGACCCTTCTTGGCTACGGTATCTCCACGCGGAGGACCCACAATCCTCACTAAGACTCCCCCGAGCCTGAACCCAAACGCTCATAGCCTCCGGCTTCAGGAGACACCCACCTTTGTTTATTTGACAAGTCTTATACGGCCCTTTTGGTCGATGCCAGTTGCCTCATCACCGATCTGTCTAGTCTTTACTCAGGACCTCGAAAAGCACAACCATAAGCCCTAAACCCCCCATAAACCCTTAACGAACCCTCGAAGAACCTTTCACGAACCCGCAAAGAACGCTGTACGAAAACCCTAAGCCCCAAACCCTAAACCCTGAGCCCTCAACCTCCCTTCAAAAAAGCCATAGAAAAGGCCTGTAAGAGTCCTTAACAGCCCTTAAGCAATTAAAAAACATGTTCAAAACGAACCTTAAGCCACTTAGATCCCTTGAAGAACCCGGTAAGAATCCTTAAACTCTAAACCTCTAGACCCTAATTACACCCTAAACTCCTCCCAAACCCCTAAACCCTAAACCCTAAACCCCAAGCCCTAAACCCCTAAACCCCTAAACCCCTAACCCCCCAACTACCCTCTATTATTATACCCTAAATACCCACTACTAAGGACCATAAGGGCTCTATTACAGGGTACTTGGGGGGTGCTGGTAGACCCCTAAACCCCTAAACCCCTAAACCCCTAAACCCCTAACCCCTAAACCCTAAACCCATAAACCTTAAACCCCCTAAAGCCCACTTGCCGAGAAACCCCGGCCGTGGCAGCCCGGGCCTCGGAGAGGTGCTTGCGCACCTGGAGCTGCTTTAGACTCAATGGATCCCTATAGTAGTCCCCTATAGGGTTTAGGGTTTAGGTTGATGGAATACATCCTGCATTACCTTAATGACCCTAGACTATGGGAATTGTGGCATATTCCCTATGATGGGTAATGCAGGATTTATATCATCAACCGCACAGGTCCCCATAATCCATTCCTCCATTTCCTACTATGAACCAGAGAGTAGAGGCTACCTTGAAGGGTGCATGCTTTGAAGGGTGCCTTCAAGGGGCTGGCTTTGGAAGAGGCTACTTAGGGTTTAGGGTTTAGAGTTTAGTGTTTAGGTTTAGGGTATAGGGTATAGAGTTTCAAGATTAGGGTTCAGGGTTTAGGGTCAAAGGGTACTTAAAGGGGTACTTGAAAGGGACTGTGAAGTGTTTTAAGGGAGCTTAAAGGGTAGTTTAAAAGGTACTTAAAGGGTGCTTTAAAGGGTACTTTAAAGGCTGCTTTAAGGGGTACTTGAAGGGTGCTTAATTAAAGGATGCTTTAAAGGGTGCTTCAAAGAGTGACTAAAGGTTAGGACGGCGCTGCTTGCGAAGACGCTGGAGGAAGTCTACAGACCCGAGGTCGTGATGTATTCCGTATGGAGATCTGAAAGCGCTTTCTTGGAAGAAGGAGCGAAACAGTAAGCCACTCCGGACCGATAGGTTCCTCACCTCCAACTTGCAGCAAGTGAGGAACACCAACTTTGTTGCACCGGCTGAAGCAAAAAGTGGTTGGATTGGCTGCACCGTTTCTGTTAAGCCTTAGTTGCTGAGTTCATAAGCCCCAAAACGTGAACACTTTCAGTTTATAGTGGGTAATATTATCCCAGAAAGTGTAAAGTGTATCCACTCACCTACTAAGAAGCTCAAACTATGCCTCATTGCTCGGCCAAGAAGGCCTTGAGGCTCACTGCGGCTGTGCTGTCTCACCACTTGCAGCTCAGGGTGCGTTTTAGGATTTCTGTCGGAGCTATATAACGGGTTCGTTTAAAGAGAGGTGCAGGATTTGGGTTGAGAAGACAGCGTTTTGGGATTAGGGCTTCAGGCTTTCATGCTGGAAGCTCAGAGGCTCATGGGATTTAAGGTTTAGGTGTTAGGGTTGAGGGTTTGGGCAGGGGCTGTAGGGTTTAGGGCTTAGGCTCTGCTATACGGTTTAGGGCTTAGGGTTTAGGGTTTAAGGCTTATTTCAGGTTACTCTGAATTTTTGCAAGGGCTCAACAAGGAGCTGGGGAATTCTCAAGCCGGGAAACGAGAAACCGCTTCATTTCAAAAACCCTAAACCCTAAACCCTAAACCCTAAAACCCTAAACCCTACTTACTCTGAAGTCCGACAACCCTGTTACGCAGGACAAGCAGGATGAAGCCGCCCTCACCGGCGGATTCTGGACCAAGGCCGCCCAACTAGAACCCTACCTATAGTCTCCATTGTAGTTCCTTTTTTTGGTTTAACCAAATATATAATTAGGATCCTATAAGGTAACCCCGAAAAGGAACTACAATGGAGACTATAGGTAAACCCTAAACATCCCTAAGCCTTCTTCTGGTGCCATGGAATTGTACGGTTGATGGACCGAATCCTGCATTACCTTAAGGACCCTAAACTATGGGAATTATGGTATATTCCTTATTATGGGTCATGCAGGATTTTGTCCATCAACCGTAGGCACGATTCTGGGTCCCAGGGGTGCACTTCATGCCAGTCATCGAAGATGCCAATGGAATCTCGAAGCCACTGAGAAGTTAAGTTAGCCAGGGACATTGGGGCTTTATAGGAGTTCATGTTAGTTTTTGGGTCGTCGGTTGGAGCGGGATGTGGCGTTTTCAGATCTGCCGTGGATCGCTTGTAGCCGTGACACCGAAGGGCCCAAGTACTCCCGATTATGCGGCTTTGGGGCTTTTTGTGGGTGCCAAAACCCTTAAATAAAGGCTACTTGGACCTTTATGGCCCAGAAGACCAGAAAGTCCAAAGTCTCCAAACCCTAAACCCCAAACCTTTAACCCTTAACCCTAAACTTCTAAACTCCTAAACCCTAAGCCTAAACCCTAAACCCTTCAAACAAAGCCTAATGTACAGGCATAGGGACTACTTTGAGAAAAAGTATACTACTAGATGAGCACTTTGGCTCTTGGGGTACCTTGTGTTCGGTTAATGCTGTCTTGATTGTCCATAACTTGTTTAAGTACCTACATGGAGACTAATTGCACACAGCCCTCACCACAATTCATATTATAGACGCCCTGCGTTGCTATGCACAGTCAAAGACAACCTTTTATGAAGTCAAATCTGGATCCTTGCCAGAACCCGTACTAGAGATCGCTTACAAACACATGCACCGTTCCTAAACCCGAAACCCAAAGCCCTACTACAGGGGCCTTAATAGTTAGAACAGGGTTTTGGAGCCCATTATGCAATCATTATGCTATGATTAGAAGGAACTCCCAAACTAGTATTATAGGTAGTTATTTAACCCCTTTTTTAGAGCGGTATCGTCCTACCGGCCTGGTTGTTCCACAGCAGCATCGGCCGAAATCGCCGGTGATAAAGCTCTGGTAGAGGCTCGTCCTTGTCATGAACCTGCTACAGTAGGGTCGGTGCAGGGTTTAGGGCAAGGGTCCTATAATTCCCAAAAGGCTTTGTAAAGGAAAATGGAGTCTCCGGGCTTACTTGGGCTACCAAGTCTACGGTGCCGGTCTTGTTCTTTTGGGCATTTAGGGCTCGAGATACAAAGCTCAATGAATAGACTGATGGAAATGAACGAACGAAATGAGTGTCTGCATTCCAAACCTCATGACCCACATGTTTTGACACAGCTTTGACATGGAAGCCTGCCACGTGAAGCGCTCAAGGTAGCTCTCCAGCATGGCCTTGCGATGTTCGGCCCTCCAAAGTCTACAACCCTAAATAGGTTCAAGAATGGGGCTTCATGAGAAAAAGGGTCGTGCTTTCGGCTTTCGGCGCTTCTTTGAAATGCTCTGGGTAGTTAGCGTCCTTGTTAGGGCTCTTTTCTGAAACAGGCTGGTTGCCCAAATTCCAGCACCCGAAACGGTGAAACCACCAACGTGCTAGGATTGTTTAAACCGGTAAAGTTGAAGGTCACCAACACTAAGTAGGGTTGTAAGCAGGATTTCTGAAGTGAGGGTGTGGTAGCCTGATTGTAACCCTGTTGACTCTGTTGACTCTGTCTACCCGATGCTCCCCCACAACCTTAGCACCACCGCCGTCGACCCTAAATACGCGCCCTTGCCACGGGCCTGATAAAGAGATTGATATTGAGGGTCTGTGCTACGGTCCTAATATTCTGAAACTCTCACATCTTCATGACTAGGCATCCACAGCAGCTCAGGCTTGGCATGGCAAACCCCGAATCCAGTCGGGTGTCCTAGGATGGCAAATGCAACCATTATGCTCATTTCTGGTGGGGAGCCAATTGGAAAAGAGCACCCAGAGACTCCAATATCCCTCAACCAGGGAATATTCCTTAAGTCATATTAGGGGTCCTATCTTATTTTAAGGTCTATTCCTTAATTAATTAAGGAATATTTCCTCTAATCATACAAGGGATCGTGTTTGAATTTAAGGTATATTCGGTAATTCAAGGATATTGGAGTCTCTGAGCACCCAATTCCCAACTCCTCTCTCCGCGACCTTCCAAAAGCTGACGTGCTCACTCCTCAGGAGCTTCGAATGGCGCAGGGCAGGGATTTACGATCTAGGGTTTTAGGGTTTAGGGTTTAGGGTTTTAGGGTTTTGGGGTTTAGGGTTTTAGGGTTTTAGGGTTTAGGGCTTTAGGGATTTAGGGTTTAGGGTTTAGTTCGGGTTTACGGTTTTAGGGTTTAGGGTTTCAGGGCTTAGGGTTTAGGGCTAGGGTTTAGGATTATCAGGGATTTGGGGCTTTAGGGGTTTACGCATTAGAGATATCCGTACCAGGGTTCGGGGATTTAGCCCTAAGGCTCCACGTACCCATATAGTATATACCTGGGCCTTAAAGTATCCATATAGGGACCCCTTTAAGGCTTAAGTATTCACTATAAAGGTACATGGAGCCTTTGGGTAGGATTTCGGGCGTGCGGATTTCGGATTTAGGCAGGCGGTGCGACTTAGGGGGATCATGGGTTCAGCGATGTAGATTCGGGGTGGAGGATCCACGGAGTAATGGCTCTCAGTATTGCAAGTCGGCTAGTCTAACTCGCACACGTGTCGTCGTAGCTCTACCCTGGCAATTGCGACTATTGCTGCTCACGACAAGTGTTGTAGGAGCCTCAGAAACGGGGAACCCAAGATAAGCTTAGCAGGATCCTTGCTGTAAGACTGCAAGGAACCTCAGAACGAGACCCCCCCCCCCGCCGCCAATTTCAAGAAGCCCCTCGTAGGTAGTTCAATGCAGGTGCGTTTGAGGCTCCAGGACCCCAAGGTTTCAAGTTTAATGTAGGGGACATACTATGCTTTTCTAATCTCAGAAGGAAGCCCCAAAAGAGAGTGTCTGTAGTTACGTAGGCCCCTACATTAGGGTCCGAAAGCCCGAATATTTCAATCAGATTTCCTAAACCTTAAACCCTTAACCCGATCCTTCACTCAGATTTGAAGGTCTTCCGGAGCCCCAGATCCCGTAGAGTAGATTCTACCTGGACCCCCGATAAGCTACCGTTTTAAGGACACAAAACAGGAAGTCACCTTAGTGAACCCTAAAAATGCAGGTTTTCTTGGGTCCAGGTACAGGCTTATGGCGGAAAGTAGAACTCTGAACTCTCTAGTAAGAGTGTCCAAAGGTCTTAACCTAAACTTTCCTGAGCTCAATAACAGCCTCAAAAAGCTTCAAACACACTGAACCTAAAGGACCCTCAACCCATTTTACAAACAGCAAATCACAAAACCAACCGCAAAAGCAAACGTTCTCGGCCGAAGATCACATCCCAGAGCCGACCCCGGCGGTGCCGACGCTCGACCTCGCCGAGTCACTGAAATTAATAGGAGTCTCAATAATTTGAATAGAGTTTTGGGCTCCTCTACAGTAAGTGCATGTTAAACTAACTATGTAGGGTTTGCGGTTTTACGGAATAACGGAATGAGGTTTAGGGTTAACGAACAGAGCTTAGGCTTCTGATCCAAATTATGATTTTAACTACAGTCCCCAATTAACCTTTAAGGTCCCTACAAGCCCCTGTGCAATCCTTATGAAACCTATATAACCTCTTGCAAAAGTCCTTGGTGGCCTAGTTGTAATCAGCTAAAAGGTCAATGGGTATCCCTGGGAACCCTAGGAATAATATTGGTAATTCTTTAGGCTTTTAGATTAAACTCCTTGCTTCGCACACTCGGGGCTTGAGAATGTCGCTTGGCAACACCGACTCCAACATCCCTTAAATAAGGAGTGTCCCTTAAATTATAGTAGGATACCTAATATGATTTAAGGAATATTCCTTGATCAAGGGGTGTTGGAGTCTCTGGGTCGGGCGCTTTCGGTTCAGGATTAGTGGCTAATAGTCACCAGTCGCCAGCTCTGAGTTTACCCTACAGTTCCAGTGTCTGAGGGGGTAGGGGCTTAAGGTTTAGGGTTTAGGGGTTTAGGGTTTAGAGTTTAGGGGAGTAAGGTAGGGGCCTTTTAAAGGTTAACCTTTGGGATTGTATAGGGATTATCGTACCCCAAAAAGATTGGAGGTTACGTACTCTACTACTAGGTTCACAGTTCTGCACGATTTCCTGGCTTGCACGCAGAGGTACCGGGGTGAGCACATTGCGGTCTTGTGAAAAAGACCAAAGGGTGGCAACAGCTGGGGTTTAGGGTTTGGGCACCTTAAACTATCGCAACCAGTTGGTTTGCCAGGTCCCTATTTCTGTTTAAAGAGGGGAATCTTAGGACCAAGCCATAAACCCAAAAACAAGGTAGGTTCTGGCAGTTCAAGCAGTAAGTTAATGGTTCAGCGTTGCTTTGCTGATGGCTTCTGCATGTAACAGTTTGGGGCGACAGGGATCGGGGTTTTGTTACCGCAACTTAAGGTTCAGGATGCTAAGATCAGTTGAAGGGTCAGTGGCACGACATGAGCAGGCTGCGAACAGTGTTTTTCTCAGCACGACCTAGATGAAGGTACCTATGACACTCACTACCGATATACTCACGAAGCTAAGTCCCCCTCAGATGTCAATCAGTGTTTCCAAATTCGGCCCTGATCTTGAGGAACCTTGGCATGGGTTTGAGGCCTTAAGATTTAAACTACCAAAACGTAATTTTGCAGGGTCTCTGTAAACGCCATGTATTAATGTTTGTAATTAATTAGGCATCTGTACCGGGTCGTTCCGACGATAGAAACTTGGCGAGCCCCTACCCCCGAAAACCCTGAATCTAAATCTCCCCCTTGTGTAAAATAGATCTGAAGACTCCTTCGCTGAACTCCAACAGCAGGAAATTCAGACTCCCTAAACCCTAAACCCTCAAGCCTAAACCCTAAAGGAGCTGGATCAGGTGCTGCCTTGGGGATCCTACTAGCTACGGTCCGTTCGCTTCCTCCTGAGGATACCCAGTAACCTATAAAGGGATAGTACAGGCTCCCGGTTTAGGTTTGGGTAGTTCATAAAAGGAACCTAAGACCACCAAAAAGGAACAAGGGCCTACTAGGAGACATAGCTGAAAGCATCAGTTTAAAGATCCCCTGTCACACACTCGCAACCTGCGCACAGCCCATAGAGTCCTTCAGTGGCAAGATCCGAAAGACTCGTACTGAGGGAAGAAGCAATAATAACAGTAGCCTTATAACTTCATATGCCAGGACCCCCAAACCCTAAACCCCTAAACCTACGTCAGACATTCTTGTTGGAGAAGCCTGGGCAACGATGTGCCGCACGAAGGCTCGATTGCCCGTGTGGTAGATGAGCACGACAACCTTTTCTGCTAGGCTTTAGGGTTTTAGGGTTCAGGGTCTTTATAAGGTTTGTAGGGTTGTAGCGTTGAAGCAGGGGCATAGGACTTTATAAGGGGATTTCAGGGTTTAAGGCTTAGGATTTGGAGTCTAGGTACCTGCTGCAGGTACTGTGATGCGAATATTAACGATGGTAGGACAGTTTTAATCAAGCAAAAGTGCATTTCATACAAACAACAGTAATAAGTCGTCCATGTGGCAATAGTTGTCGTGCAGAACATTGAACCCCAAATCCCTAAACCCAAGACCCAACACCCCAAATCCAAAATCCCAAACCCAACAGTTCAACACGAACCCGCAACCTTGACCCTAAACCAGAAGTCTAAGACCCTAAGCTTTAAACTACAAAACATCCCGAAACCCTGAAAAAAATCGAGTTTAGGTACCTAGGCCCCTAAACCCTAAACCCTAAACCCTAAACCCTAATAGGGTTTAGGGTTTAGGGTTTAGGGTCCCTGAAGTTGAGAAAAACGAGGGATCGGAACATGGACGAAAAAATGTTCGAAGAATTCTTATCATCCCAGGGGGTCCTCAATTGCTGAATACATATGGGCGGTTGTCAAAACTATGGTCCCTTTTTGGGTCCCTAATATAGTACGGTACCTAATATTTAGGGTACCCAAAAAGGGACCATAATTTTGACAACCACCCATATCAAATATGCCCTATCAACCTGACAAAAACGTTCTAGAACCCGAATAAGACCTTGTCCGTTTTCTAGCACCAGGCGTTTGGGAAAGTTCGGGCTGGCCCCACGACCCAAACCCCAAACCCACCTATAATCTCCTCCTGCCGTTAAGGTAAGGTATAGGGGATGTCAGCACTAATCATCCTAAATCCATGTTCCAACTTTCTGGGATTCACTATACACTTAAACATCCTAAGTCTAATAAACCCTCCACTCCATTAAGGCGCAATGGACTTTCTCTCCGCAGAGCGACTCCCCCCCCCCCCGTAAGCCCGTAAGCAACCTGCATGCTTCAGGGTGTACCTGGACCCCAGCTGTTCTTGTTTCAGAAAATCTGGCCGCTCGCGTCGAGCTAGCACGTTTGTCAACCTTCAACCCAGCACGATGGGCATGCACAAAGCACGTGAGCTTGGATGCGCCGGCGGAAACAGTCGTGGCGAATTCCGCGCGACAGTCTCTGCACTTGAGCAGACAAGCACTCAAATCAAAACGCGCCGCCCAAGATCCTAAGCAGCCTTGGCAGAAGCATTATGTTTGTCAACTTTTCTGGCGAATACACGAAGAGGAGCCACGCGAGCAGTAGAAGCGCGATCAAGTAACCCACGGGTACCTTTTCATAGTCTTATATACCCAGAGGGTCCACATACACTACCTATGGAATTAGGCCCCAAAATAACCATCCCTATTTTGGTTTTGGGGACCTAATTCCATAATGGTAGTGTATGTGGGACCCTCTGGGTATAAGGAAAGCAAAAGAGGGAACCCTAAAAAGGAAGGTTTTAGAAGGTCCACGTAGGGTTTCAGGTAGGGTTTAGGCAGGCTTTGGAGTCAGGGTTTAAGTAGGGTTGAAAAGGGTTACAGGGTCGGAGGATGCCAATTAAGCACAAGTTCGGTTTAGGGTTTAGGGTTTAGGGTAGGTTTTCGGCGGATTGCCTCAAGAGTTCTTAGCTTCGAGCGTTGAGGGCTGGGGTCCAGGCTTGGCTTTTAGGCTTTAAGGCTTTAAGGCATTAAGGCATTGAGGGCTTGGGTTGTGGGGGTGAGGCTTTAAGGCTCGAAGGCTTGGGCTATGAGTTCAAGGCTCAGTGTGCTGTTTCAGGAACCCTTGAACCCTAGACCCCGAACACTAGACCAGAAACTGAAATCCTCAACCCTGAATCCTAAACCATAACCCGAAAGCCCTAAATCCTCAATCCTCAGCCCTATGAAACCTAAACCGTCAACTCTCATAGCCTTCTGTTAGGGACCCAAAAGGCACATAAGCATAAGCTTTTTATAGGGATATCCCTACCTTATTGGGCTTCACCATAAGGGCTTTTATATGTGATATCCCTTTCCTAGGTCCTATGTTTTTGCTTACGTGCTTTTTGGTAGGACTTATTCTGCTGTGGCCAAGGAGCTGGCAGGACTGCTTCGAAAGAGAGGATCGGCCTGTTAGGGCGGAGAGACTCTGGGGTGCAAGCAGTCCGGGTTTAGGGTATAGGGTATAGGGTTTAGGGTTCAGGGTATAAAGTTTAGGGTTTAGGGTATAGTCGGGTTTAGGGGGTCCTAGTAGTCATGTTTATGGTTTGGGGTTCCCACGAAGGTCCCAAAGTCCTGTAATCAGGAGTGCTTGGACCAAGGATCAGGTGAATTGGTAAGCAGGGTTACATAAGGAACGTAGTTGGGATTATGAGAATATGCCTGTGGCTATCAGCCCCAATAGTAAATGCCCTAAGCCCTGAATTATGTAACTCTGATTATGAACCCAAACAGCTACTTGTAAGTTCCCTAATCCCTGAAGTACGGTTGGCTGCTCACTCGGTCTTTTTTTGTGGGAAGGCACTCGCAGCTCCCTGCCAATGCCGGTGTCCCCGAGCCTCCGAAAACGTCACCTTGCTGTGAATGACCTGGACGAACTCCGGCAAAGAGCGCGAGCCAGTCAAGGGACTTTTAGGATTTAGGGTTTAGGGTTTAGGGTTTACCAGGGACTTTTTTTCCTTGAAGACATCCCCATGTATTCTCTGGGAGCATTGACACCAAAACCCTATTCAAACGATGAGGCCGCCTATAATTTTTGAGAGGCCCAAATATACAAGGCCTCGGATGCCGGCTGGGGTTTATGCTCGGGGTAATAAGGGGGTCTTTAATTTCTAGAATAGGGTTTTGGGGAGGAGGCCTAAGGAATAATATCCGGCCATAACTACAGAGGATATGTCGGGCGCTTTCCGCAAATTTAATACGGAACCCTAAGGAATAACATTGGTAGCAATTAAGACTTCTAAATTAGACCGCTCAGTGGCAAACTTAGATCCTTCCCTAAGGGTCCAGGTATCTCCTTAGGAGGGTCCGGAATCTCCCAGGGAGAGCCCTTGGGTCTCTTTGGGGTCTCAGAAATCCTACATTTTGAGGTTCCCTAAAGTGTTAGGACCCTTAGGGTTGACCGGGCAACGAAGGAACCGTGCTGAAATCCTTGACCGGTAATAGTGATAATAATAGTAATAATAATAGTAATAATAATAGTAATAATAATAGTAATAATAATAGGTAATAGTAATAGTAATAGTAATAATAGGCAACTGAAGAGGCTGCGGGCAGCGGCTTCTCCTTCTTGGACATCCGGTCGCGCTCCTCCCTTGTCCGAGGGGTTGGCCCACAGGTGTGACTAGGGCCCCCAAAAAAGCACATAAGCAAAAAATAAGGGTAGGGATATCCCATAGAAATCCCCGTATACTGAAGCCCAATAAGGTAGGGATATCCCCTTAAAATGCTTATGCTTATGTGCTTTTGGGGTCCCTAAGTGACTGCCAGGCACTCTGCTTCTCGCGGCTAGAATCGAAACCCCAGGCCAAATATAGGAGCCCATACACTTGTTTACAGGCGTCCTCAAGGTCTCGCAATATATGAACAGAATAGAACCCCCGCAAGCCTTGGTCTAAACATCACGGCTTCGATGTTGTACTCATGCAGTATGCGCAAGGACCGCACCCTAAATCCCACAACCCCAAGTCCTTAACTGGGCTTTTAAGTAACCAGGGAGAAAAGTATAAACTTGTATTTCATAAGGGTTCCTTTAAGAAAAAAGTATTAAAGTATGATACTCCAAAGCCCAGTTAACTCCCTAAATCCTCCACCAGCCAAGCTCAGACTCAAGGCACAGGCCTTGAGCCGAAAACTGAAGAACCACACACTCAGGGTCTATAGGCTTTAGGGTTTAGGGTGCAGGGTTGAGGGTTTGGGTTTGGCTTTGGGGTTTGAGTGTGGGTTTGGCTTTGAAGCTTCAGGCTTTGAGCTTTAGGGGTTTTGGGCGATGGCTTTGCAAACCAACGCTTGGGCTGTAGGGCTTAGGCTTTGAGGCTTGAGGATTACAAGGGCTTCCCTAAACCCTAAACCCTAAACCCCTAAACCCCTAAACCCCTAAAACCCCAAACCCTAAACCCCTAAACCCCTAAACCCCTAAAACCCCTAAACCCTAAACCCTAAACCGGCTTAGGGATTAGGGCTCAGAGTCGATGCCTGAGCTGCTCCACGCAGATGTTGCAAGCATCATGCCGGTGGAAGATGTTCGTGAAGTGGCACTCCTCTCTTTTGGAGTTCAGGGTTTAGGGTTGCTGAAATTACCCTAAACCCTAAACCCTAAACCCTCTCTGGGTGTTGGGCTTTGGAGTTTAGGGCCCAGGGCTTGGGTTCAAGTTTAGTGTTGTGGGTTTAGGGTTCAGGGTTGCGGGTTTTAGGGTTCTGGGTTTGGAGTTTAGGGTTTAGGGTAGCTTAAATGTAGTGCGCCTTTGACCCCGATGCAGGCGAGTAAGCCAGGGTTTAGGGTTTAGTGAAGTCTCACTCCTCTCAGCGATTCCGGAATGGCTAGTCTTCAGGGGCTGCATAGAAGGTGTTTTCAGTGGTTTCACACGAGGGTTACAAAGGCTTCTTCAGGATCGCAAAGGGCATGAGATGCAATGATCGGAGGACTTGTGCAAGTAGGTTTCTAAGTGCAGATAGCATGGCCAACGTCAACAGGATACCTGCAATCTGAAATTCAGCTGTCAGGGCTGCGGGTAGAAGGGCTTACTTAAAGGATTATGGGACTTAGCAACTGAGTGTAGTATTAGGGTAACCACACCTATAACTACTTATAAACCCTAACCCCAACTAAGGTGCTTATAACCATAGTTACTAAGTCTCATGATCCTCCAGGCATGATGTAATCCCTCTGACATTGCGGGTCCTATTCTGAGTCACCTCGTTCTTTGGATTTTCTTCGGCAACACATTGGCTATAAGACTGCCTCACACGAAAACTGCAACTACGTTGGAGAGTACCCTGAAGCCGCTAACCGTACACCTTAAGCAATAACTCCGAAACCCCGAACCCAAAGTTGTTAACCTGAAAGACTAGATCTTACAGCCGATTCGGGGCACGGATTTCCTAAAAAAAGTCTAGAAGCTTTCGGGTGCACATGAAGGTTGAGGGCTCAGGGTTTAGCGTGGGTCTCTGGTACGGGTAGCTCCCCCAGGTTTGAACAAGCCCACCAAACGCCTGCAGAATCTATGTGGGTGGTTGTCCAAATTAGGCTCCCTTTTTGGGCACCCTAATATAATACGGCACCTAATATTTAGGGTACCCAAAAAGGGACCCCTAATTTTGACAACCACCCATGTAGTAAGTCATGACCCTTCATGACTTATCGGGTAGAGCCCGTAAAGAAATCTGCACGTTATTCGAGCCACAAGTAGGGTGGGGGCCGAAGTTTGTTTAGGGTTTAGGGTCCATGACATGCGCCTGAAACTCCATCAAGACCCCACCAAAACCTCTACTAAACCTCCTCCAAGATCCCTAAACTCCTAAACACCCCCGCCCAGCTAAAGTGATGCCCTAAACCCCTAAACCCTAAACCCCTAAACCCCTAAACCCTAAACCCCTAAACCCTAAACCCCTAAACCCTAAACCCTTCAACTGGTGAACTTATGCGTTAAGGATCTCAAACCTTCCTCGAAGATCCTCCAGAAGGAGAAGTGTTTGCGGCCGGTGAGGTCGGCAAAGGTCCCTCCCAGAGACTCCCCTATCCCTTAATTAAGGAATAGACTTTAAATTAAAGTAGGATCCCGGATCCCTAATATGATTTAAGGAATACTCCTTAATTAAGGGATTTTGGAGCCTCGGGTTTGGGGCGTTTTCGGGCTTTTGGGTGCTAGGGACAGGCGAGGCTGAGTATTTTGTGGCTTCCTTGGCTGTTCAAGGGGAACTTACATTAACGGCTTTTGGGTGCTAGGGACAGGCGAGGCTGAGTATTTTGTGGCTTCCTTGGCTGTTCAAGGGGAACTTACATTAACTCAGGTTTTTTCAACTTGTTGACAGGCTTTGGTGGGTTTGTGAAGGCTCTTGAGAGGTTTGCCGGTGTCCTGGCAGTGTCGTGATCGCCTGCTGGTGGTATCATCGTGGTCTACTGCTGGTCTCGCGGTGGTCGCGGCCGTTGTAGAACCGTTGTAGAACCCTTCTAGAGCCCTTGTAAAACACTTTTGGAATCCTGGTAGAACCCTTGCAGAACCCCGGCTCAGATCTGCCTAAACCCTAAACCCTAAACGCTAAACCCTAAACCTTAAATCCTAAAACTCACCCCCAGCATCCTCGAACGAAGCGCCGTAGCTTCCGAGTGTCCTCCCCATCCGGCAAGTGCTGAAGAACCTGTGGATCGAGGGCCCCTGAATTAAGGAATATACCGTAAAGTATAGAGGCCTTAATATTATGATTTAAGGTATATTCCTTAATTAAGGGGTATTGGGATCTCTGGGAAGGTTGAGGGTTCGGGGATTATAGGGTTTAGGGTTTAGGGAGTTTAGGGTTTAGGGATTATAGGGTTTAGGGAGTTAGTCCGAAAATCATGAGCCCTAACAGGACGCAAACGAAAGAGGGTCTGACTGACATGTTGGGCTGAACCTCAGTGGGCCTTTTCTAACTCTGACTGCTGAGCTCACAGTGCTGCGACGGNAACGAAAGAGGGTCTGACTGACATGTTGGGCTGAACCTCAGTGGGCCTTTTCTAACTCTGACTGCTGAGCTCACAGTGCTGCGACGGTCTGTACAGTCACTAGCAGGTACCTAAGTAGTCGGGTGTGCTCGTCAGGTTACTGTCGTGGTGTCTTTGAATTCCTCATGCGGTGCCCTGCTGGCTACACTCCTCTTTTGAGGATGAGCTACTTGCAGTTGGCACAGGCTTGCGGTGGCGTTTGGCTTCATGGACTTGGGAATACATGCCCTTCATGGCTTCGAATAAAGCATCTCTTGACACTTTGCCCTTCGTGAGGGCGTCCGCGATCATGTCTCTCGTGTCGCACCAAGTTACGACGTTGGGAATGTGCCGACACATCAAGTCGCGTAGCCATGCTAAGTGTGAATACAAGGTCTTTTCTGCGGGTGGCTTTGGGCTTATGGCTGTCAAGGCATGGTAGAGGTTCATCGCATCCACAACCAGCTCTGACTCCATGGAGAACCCCCCGTATTCGCGTAGGCGGCGAGCCTCGTCACTGGCTAAAGGTCCCTTCTGCACCTCGTGAAGTGTGTATAGCCATGGCACTAGGTTGTCAACCGTGCCAACAGCTGCCAAAGTTTCTGAGGAAAAGGTGCTCCTAGTCACCAGGCGAAGGCTTTGAGATTGGGCTTCCAGAAGGTGGCATGCAGTTTTGCCATCTCGCACTCCTAACCGTAGTATTGCGGTTCCTCGCATTCCATAGCCTTTGCTGTCGCTCTCCTTGTCAAAGGAGGCATCAGAATATGCTACAAGGCGACGGCTGCACTTCATGGCGGGGAAACGCAGTTTGCATTTCTGTTTCTGCAGTGCAGCCAGCAACAAATTGAGTCGGCGCACATGCAGATTTAGAGGGTTAGAGGTGCGGCGCTGCAGCGCTATGACAAAGACTGATGCCCATGCTTGGGACATTAAGGCGTATGCGACAGCTCCGAGCAGGCTCTGGTAGAGCCCTTTCACTGCTTCGCTGCAGGGTTCGTCGCTGTTCCTACCCGTGAGTTCGGGGTGGCGAACAGCTTTCATCGCATCGATATATTCGTCTTGATCCATTTCTATGGATCCGTCTGGTAATCGTGTGTGCCGAAGCCCACAGTTAGTAAAGCAATCCTCGCTGAACGTTAACTTGCCGAAGCCCGACTCGAGGTGAGCCACCAATGCATTTACTTCATGCGTCTCACCGGCAACTTTTAAGTCGTCCACATGTTTGGCAAGCATCAACACTATCCGACCGTCTCTGAGCTTGACTTCGAGTTCGCTGTCGTACAGCGTCGGAGTCAGTCCTATCTTGGCGTGTCGGGTATACTTCGCGAGTTTAAGCGCAAAGGCCCTCGGTGCGTCCTTGCATCCTGTTCCAGGTTTGACACACCTGAGAACCTCGGTTCTCTCGTCGAAGTCCTCGTAACCAGGCAGCTGGCGTAACAAGGTCCCGCTGCCCGGCGGAAGTGTGAAGCAAACGTCGCGTTCTTGTTCGCCTGTCAGTTCGTGGATTTCGCGGTACGTGAGGCCTTGCAAGAACGCTTTGTTGATGTCCAGCGCAATGAACTTCCAGGTGGGGTGCAATGCAGCTTCGCTGCAGAGGCATCGTTGTGATTGTCGTGAGGCCGTGGCCGCGTGTGACTCAAGTTCGTGAGCTTGGAGGTCTTTGAACCCCCTGAGCGCCAGCCTCATCCGAATGATGCGTTTGTCCGCTCCCGAGTCATTTTTAATGACCTTCCATTTCGCTACGAATTTAGAGTCCATCACATTGTGAGCCCCCTTGCGCGGTGTTCGTGCAAAGCATTTATACCCTTCCCAGATTTTAAGCTCCTCAAGTATTGCGGCCTTGACTGCTTCATCGTGTCTTCGAAGTTCCTGCTCGGTAAGCAGGTCACTCTCACGTTGGATCACTGCGTTGCGGAATCCTGAAGCATACATGCGAAGCACGTAGGTCTCGGCCGGCTTTAGAAGACTATCGTCCCCTATAACTTTGGAGAACTCTCTAGTGAACCAAAGTTCAGTGAAACCGTTCCCTGATTCATCATGCTCGTTCAAGCGGGCGTACTGGCTTGGATTGATGCCTAAATTATGGTATTGAAAGTAAACATCTTCCAAGGGTCTAATTTCGAGTGGTGGCATATACAGGGTGTTTCGGAAGTCATAGGTAGGCTCGCTAGACGGCTCTAAAGTTTCAGACTTGTCTAGTTGAAAGAACACCTTCAGTGCTTCTCTGGCATCCTCAGACAGTTCCGACGTTGTCTCGAGGAGTGCAGCGTATGCCACGTCCTCTGGTTCCTCCGCTATCGCTGACAGTGGTCCGTGTGGGGTGTGCACTGATGGCGCTGCTGACTCACGTTCACAATCAGCGTCTGGGACAAAGTCCTCCGACAAGGACTCGTGAGTTTCTTCGGAGGCACCCTCAGCAGCTTCGGCAAGGGTGACTTCGTGCTCTGCTGAATGTATTGCCTGGATCACCCAGACACGTGGGTAATCCTTTCCGAATAGGTCACTCAAGTCTACTTTGGTCCCGTCTAAGCTAAGAACCTGAAGATCTTGTTCAGTGGAGTGCATCCACCACAGTAGGGTGGAGTGAGAGGCACCTGGCACTGATGACAGGCTTTTGGCGCCACGGGCGAGGCGCGCACCGCAGCACTCGTCCAGTCGCCATACATTCGAAAACAAATATTCAAGGGCATGTAGAACCTGTGGTTTTTTCTTTGTGGCCGTAGTGAGTTCCCACAGACCCGAAGGCGAAACCGCAAAGCCGAAAAATTGAGACTGTCCGGGCGAGATTCGTTGAAGTTCTTGTTCCACCAGCGCCAAGCATTCACTGCTGGTGTTGCTTGCCCCGACAGTGAGGAAAACTAGAAGGGAATGTCTAGCATCTTGTGCTCGGTACGTGCGGTCTACACCTCTGATGCTAACAACCACTTGACCTGGTTCAACCCTAACTACTCGGTGTGGTCCTGACCAACCTGATGCATCCTTGCTGCTGGGCTTGCGGTGGATGTCGATTAACTCACCCTCGCGGAACAGGTGTTCTGTAGGGTGTGAAGTGCGTGTCCGAGACGCACGATTTAACTTGGCCATTGTTGTGGCTTGGATCATCCCTTGCAAAGCCGCAGCCCGGACACGGGCCCTTTGAAGTTCGCCTCGCTCGGAACTTTCATCCAGGTTGGGCAGGTCTGGGGCATCCAGCGGTGGCAAGAAAGCAGGTTGCCTCCCGAACACTGCTTGGTAGGGTGTAGAACCCCCCACGTGAGTACAGGTGTTTCCCGCGAACACAGCCTCAGACAAGGTGGTCGCGAATGGATACACCAGCTCTTCGCGTTCCAGCTGTTCTTCTATGAGATGCAGTGTTCCACGCAGAATTGCCCCTCTGCGCTCTACGTAGCGGGCGTGTTGCTCGGGTGCCCATAGTTTTGGTTCCGTGCCCATTCGGCGGATCCTGGCCATTATTTCTGGTCTCCAGAGTCCGCCTTCGCCATCACAGACGAGGAACTTCGGTGGCCCGAATGTGTTGATCCAACATGTGCTGAGTGCTTCGAAGAGGACTTCGCCTTCTTTTGATGCGACTGTAGTGGCAGCATGCCACCTGGTCGCTCGGTCCACACCATGAAAAATTATATGCTCGCGGTAAAACATCAAATCCACCTCTAAGTGTTCATTAAAAACCATACTTACACTTAGTGAGTGTTGGGTGTTGGGTTTAGGAGGCTGCCAGTTTCTGCACTCACGGCAAGTCTCAATGACACTGGGGATGAGGTCCAGAACTTTGTTGCTTAGACCTGCAGCTCTCAAGATTGCAGTCATGGACTGGCGTCCAGCATGCCACAAACGCAGGTGAAGTTTTCGAAGTTCCACGAGCACAGCTCGTTCGCTTCCAGTTCGAAGGACCTTAAGGGATCGGCTGATATCGTACCTCGTCCAGTCAGCTGGGTTTTCGGGGCCTGAGCCTGCATCCTGGAAAGCTCGGCGTGATCGTGGAGCGCGACCTGATGATGGCTCATCTGCTGGGCTTTGCGGGGCTTCTTCTTCGGGGGCCTGTGGTGGACGAACATCATCAGGAGACCTGAGCATTTCTGCTATGTCGTTTGCAACTGCCGAGTCCAACCCCTCAAGCAGTGGGTGTCCCGGTGGGTGTGCAGGTGCTGCAGAGGCTGAGCTTGATGCGCCTTCTGGTTCACGTCGCTCAGCTTCCTCCTCCTCTGCTTCCCCCAGGTCGCCCCCGCCAGGCAACTGGGCTTGCAGGTCGGCGCCTGGCGCATCGGACGCAGGCCTGGCAGGCGCCCGGGGATGCCTCCCTTTTCGCCTTGCGCCTGCACGACCTTCCACAATGGCATGTTTGCAATCCGGCCCAAAACTATGTGAGGAGTGTGTAAGGGGCCGGTGATATTTGCAGCCGGGACAGGTCCATGTGTGTGGCGTGTCGTCTGGAAACTTGCATTGTCCCCGGACACGGGTGTGTCTGTCATCGTAACGAGCCTGTCTGCCCCTGCATCCAGGGCACTTTCGCCACTGTTCTTCAGTGGGTGCTGGCGCTGCTTCTTCAGCGTGCGGAGGCCCCGGGCCAACTGCTGCCGATGGAAATGCCATCTGCTGTTGGCCCGTGTTTGGCATGAGATACAGGCAGGTTCGGAGAAGACTAACCCCATCACTGAGGCATTCTGACACCCGTGAGGAGAGTTCTGAGGGACCGCAGGTGAATGAAGGATTATCCGCTAGGAACGCTCTCAGTGGGGATAGCAATGCAGCATGATTTGCACACACATGACGGTCTGTGTGACTGGAGCCTGGCACCCGCACTTGTACTGTGGAGGGCAGTTGCAGGAACGATTTCCAAGGAGGACACTCGTATAGTGCGGTGTTTGACAGCTGTTCGCATATCAAGAAGTGGTTAGATTTGAGCTGGTATGCTGCTGCGAGGCTGGCCAGTCGGCAAGCTGTAGGGTCTTCAGGGTCAGGTGCAACTATAACCACTAAAGGGTTGTGGTGCTTGAGGTACCGTCCTAATCGCTCTTGATCTTCGGGAGACCCGCTGGCAAATTGGGTGATTGCCTGGCTGGTGCGGCAAGGTGCATGAACACGTTGCACAGCTACAGTGACATATGCCTGTCTTCCTCCCCCGATATACAAGGTGTCGGTCTCACCGGTGGGCCATAGCGATATGTGGGCCAAGAGGTCCGTAAAACCCGAAGCAATGTGGCATGTGCATGGTTGTTGTGGGAGGTCAGGTGCCGCCTTGGATCCAAGGATCCATTCGGGCGGCAGCGCATCAGCACACAAATACAATGCAGAATGCTGTTGTAATTCGAGTGCCTCAGGACCTTTGCTCAAGTAGGGGGCCAAACTCTCTAAGCTGGTGCCACAGTCATCATGGTGATCTTCAACATGGGTTTGACGTTTGCGAGGCTGAAGACCACGGGCTTTGAGGAGTTTGGCACGCTCCTTTTGCTGCATCCTGGCCTCTGTTGGGTAGCAGTGGTTTGGAGTCTCTGAAGTGAAGCTTTGCAGCTGCGTTCGAGCTGAAGATGAGTTCACAGTCGGCTCCAGAACCGGCGCAAATGGCGGTGCGACGGTGGGTCCAGGGATGTTTGCGGCCTCCGGTTCGGGTGCCCCGAAGTTCCTTGATGATTTGAATTTGAATTTGAAGTCACTCCGGGCAAGGAGAAGATCGAAGGACGACGAGGCCTTCGCCGCGGGAGGAGCATTGGCTGAAGCGGCAGCTGGGTAGTCGGGTGTGCTTCGTCCAGGAACTGCGTAGTCAAGCCAACGAGTAGCGACATGTCGCACCATAGCCATGTGTGCCTGGCCGCGCAAGCGACGGCTTTGAGGATTAGTAGTCCAATCCAAGACATGCTCACGTTGTGGTTGCACGCAATTGCAAGTATGGCATGGCAATGAAGGGAAAGAGGCACACACAAAGCACGCCTTCGACGGTTGAGTGGTGCGTGGATCTACTCGGAGGTTGAAGTGACACATGCGATGATACGACTTGGCAAGCACGCCGTGGCCAACAAGATCCGCTACCGGTGCTTGAAGCCACTGTCCACCATACGCACCGAACAGTGCACACGGGATGCCGGCGGCAACAGCTTGGCGGAACCACGTGCACATTTGCACCAGCGCAGAGTGCATGCGGTCTGCCCGGATGTGGCGACCTTTATGTGGCAGGTCGATCCAGAGCGCATGGATTTGCAGATTACGGATTCGCTGAGCGACATGCACGGCGGCTGGTCCCAGAAGATGGTTGTGATGAAGGTGCTCTATGCGCCACCCGGCACCTTGTAGCACGGAGGCAGCAGACGGCATCTCCTCAATGACAAGGGCAAGTCGAGCATGTGTTGTCGGTTGGATCGACATGGCACTGGGAATGATTCCGCGCGCCTGTGGGGGCGGCATGGCCCCAGCACCAGCATGTTGCACGCTGGGGTTGCTGGCATCGGACTGCTGAGAGGTTACAGGTGGAACTGGCCGGTCCGGGCCTGCACGGTCAATGAGCGCACCGCTCCACTCAGCCCAGGCACGTCCAGGGTTGTCGCTGCAACTGTCGCTCCGAGCAAGCTGTCTTAAACCTTGAACTGGGAAACCTAAACTTTGTAATTGTGCCTCAAGGTGCTTCGGGAGTTGCGGGACACTGCGACCTACGAACGCAGTGATGGAGATGCGCGATCCTTGCCACGGATGCGTGGCATGGTATCGTTTGGGGCTGAAAGAACGTACCTTATTATGTGTCGACATCAAGATACCGCTAACTCTAGCACCATTTGGCTTAACCTTTTGCACAATTTGGTTGTGAGACGATTTGAGTGTTTCAGCATCCTTTGGACGTAATTCTAACCACAGCTCTCCCCCTTTGAACTGCCCTAGACTTAAAGTTATATTTCGGGACTTGCTCATGTTGTGGGCATCTAAATGAGGTCTTATGGGGAGATTTCTGCTGATGGACAGAGATGTCCACACAGGATGCTGGAGCTTATCGTCCCTGCTTAGATGGCAGTGATGCAAAAGAAACTGGTTCAAGTAGTTGCACAGCTGCGGGTGTTGGCTGCTGAAAATCGTTATCCCGGCCATCGGTCCATAATTATACAGACCTAGTGTTAAAGAATCACCTGAGCCCTGATGTGGCTTTTGTGTGGCGATTCTGAGACGGCGGCGTTGGGCCGGTGCACTTGCAATCAATGTCTCAGCGGTTGCGAAACTATAATCTTTGGCTGCTATGCAGGCGGCTGCCTGCTCTTCAAGAGCTCTACTGTCTTGCGGCACCACGGCAGCGATCAACGTGGTCCAGAAGATTGAACCCTCCCCTCGCGGGGCATAGGATGGCGGATCACGGCGGAGGCTGCCGCAGCTTCATCGCCTTGCACAGGGAGTCCGTGCATGAAGGCTGTTTCTTGATCAAGGGAATCGTCAGGTATTGTTGTGAAGATTTGTCTCTCGGGCCTCAGGTTAGTTCGAGGTGGGGTTTGCTCGAAACAGTCGCACTTAAGCAGCAGGTGACCGCTAGGGGCCGTCATCAACGGATATGCAATGCTTCCAGGCTCCAACCCGATCGTCACCCCTGCAGGACCCGGCACAATAAGCTTCAACTCCGCATCATCCGGTGACATGATGAGAATCGCCGCTTTCTCTCTCAGGCTCTTCAACCCTAAGAGCGCTGGGAGATGGCGTCCACCTTGCGAAATCACTGGGGCCTCAAAACGGTGGTGAGCCACTGTTTCTACCCCGTCCTGCTCACATGTGAACGAAACCGGCATCATGATGGAGTAGTCGGCCTTTTGGGAGCCATGGCCAACTCCTTGCACGTGCAATGGTGACGCCAAACGCTTTTGTGCTGGGCAGAGTTTGTGCGTCGCACACTTTTCGGCCATTTCACGAACCCAGTCTTCACCGACGAGGTTGGTGTACGCGCCTGGGTCAACAAGAATGGCACTGAACTGCTCTGCTTTTGGCAAGACCGAGTACGTCCACCACGGAAAGCTTTCAAAGTTGTTGTAGGGAGACGGCGTGTCCCCTGCTTCGGGATTGCTGGTGCGCGGAGGAGTAAACACATCGAAGTCTCGAGGCTGGGAGCGGGGAGCTCCCGGAGTCTGTGCCCCGGCTTGGGGCTCTTCGGAAGGAGACCTTGACGGAGGGACACTTGCTTCACCTTCGGACACAGCTACCTCACAACCTTCAACATACGAGAACCTTGCAACGATGCGTGCGCTGCCGCGGCATATGGGGCAACATAAAATGCCATGTTCATGTAACAGAAACTCAGTCCAGCATGCTGCATGGAAAACATGTCGGCATGCCAGACGGAACACCGTCTCTCGAGGGTGGTATTCCTCCTGACACAACACACACTTGCCTTCTACAGCTTCATAGGTCTGGTTGTCCGCGAGTTTTGGCAAATCGAATGTTCGCTTTTGCAATCTCTTTCCTTCCGGCGTGCCTGAACAGCAGCTTGCGTTGACCGAAACTGGTCCACGAAGGTGGCGCTACTGCTGCTGGGCTCCAGACTTGACGTGTGGTTGATTGAGGGAGCTTCTGACATAGGCCTTCCGAGCCACCGCTTGGTGACTGCCTCGTTTACCTGGAATATGCCTTCGATTAGAGGGGCTTGTGTACCGTCAACTTGGGACACTCCTGGGTCTCCAGAACCTGGCAACCCCGAAAACAAAGGCACATGCGGTGGATCCCGGTAGAGCAGAGGCTGGGTCACAAATCCCAGCTCGGGCAGCTCGGCCCATGCAGGCAGTGTGGGAGGTTCGCTTAGCCATGCTGTTGTTGTCGCACGGCCTGCAGTCTGCCAAGGGGTGCTGGCCACGTTCCACATGCTTGCTTGACCGTCGTCATTCCGCATTGACGATGCTGCGCCTGTGGTGGATGCAGGTGCGGGCGGATTTGGCACTGCACAGTTCGGGCCTCCGGAATGTGCAGGATTCCTCGGAGGTTGCGTGTTAGGGAAGGTTGGGTTAGGACCTCCGGAATGTGCACGGGTCCTCGGAGGTATTGGCTCATGCTCTGGGTTGAAGTTAAAGACTCCGTCTTGACGCAGGTACTCGGCCCATGGGTCAGTGGGCCTCTGAGAACCTTGGCTCGAAGCACTCGGGTAGGTCCAAGAGCTTTCAGTTGCACTAGGCGGTGCTTCGTCGGGCGCGGGGGCGGCCATGAAGATCAGGCCAGCCAGCGGTCCTTCGTTGTACACAGACTGTGCCTGTGTCTGTATGCCGCCAGGCTGTTGAACCCAGAAGTTGGCTGGTTGCCCTCCGCTGTGTGTTTGCCCACTGCTTCGTTGTGGACAAGCGCGGCTTAGATGCTGCTCGCTTCCACACTTGAAACACCGCATGCGCTTTCCGTCTTTGCCAATGGGATTCTCCTTTCGGCCTTTACCTTTGCCAGAGCTACGCTTACCTGATCCCTTGCGGAAGCCTTTGAACACTTGCTCCACTTCATGTTCCTCCAATGCAGCAAGGAATGCGCCGACGTTCGGACGGCCCTTGCCCGGGAAGCCTCGGCCTCGGCCCTTGCCTTTGCCTTTGGTACGAATGTACCGGCGAGTGAAGCGTCGCACTGCTCGCGTGGGCTTCTGCATGTGTCTTCGCCACTGAGACTTTGCATGTTGGTATGCCCAAAAGAGCTGCTCAGTGACATCCTCCTCACCTTCAGGCAGGGGCTCTGGGTACGGCATACCACTTGAGGACGCCGTATCCGTATCCGTGCCAGCCTCTGAGTCATCGTTGTCATGTTCGTCAGCTGGCATGGCGGCGCCTGCCCATCCATAGCCCGAAGGTTCGGGCCATTGTTCCGGTCTTTGGCCCTCGGGCGGCTCGGAATGCTCGCTGTCCCCTTGCATTATTATCTCTGAGGCTGGATGCTATGTTACCCGGTGCATGCTCTAAGACGTGTCCCATACGTCTCAGCTGAACCCGTAGTGCTTGAAGCTCTGCCTCAGTTTGGGGCACACGTCCTTGGAAAGGCTGCAGAAGCTGTATGAGCTGGGTGTCATCAACACCAACGGCCCTGAGCAGGAGCCACACTAGACCAGTGATGCTCATGGTGAGTTGCCCCTGATCAAAGGCACGTTGCCGAAGGATGTCAAACCTGGCGAGGAGGTCATCAACAGTTTCGTACGAACTGCGCCTGCCAAAGCACAACAGGTCGGTGATGGCTCCAAGCCTCACTTCATCACCTAATGCTGCAAACCGCTCAGACAGTGCATGGAGTAAGAATGTTAGTGGGTCCACTTGTGCGCCATTGACAAACCCTCCATTGATGAGTGCTGCGGGCGGAATAGTTCTGAAGAGCTCCTGGGCACTTCCGCGAAGTTGCATACCCACTATTGCATACCCACTAGCGCTGCTTTCCTGGAGGCATCCATGTCTGTGGCGATGGACCACACAAGTAAATCTTGCGTCCACTGTCTAAAGGGGTATTGTGACTGGCGAGAGGGGTCCCAAGCAGGAGGGAGTCTCTGGCCATTAGTGCCTGGCATCATTAAACACAGGTAACCAACTACAACCACTAGTGTGAGGATTAGACCTAGTCCTAGAACCAAAAGGGTCTTAGGGATTTGGAGGTGCAATGCTGGCATGGCAATATGTAGCCCGTGAGGGGCTTGCATGGTGGGGGAGCGTGCCGCTGCACTCTCACCATTCGCAGTTGCATCGTCTGCGGTGCCCGCGACTCCTATGATCAAGTATAGCATTAGGCACACTACAACCCACTGCTTAAGAACCCTTGGTGCAAGGAACGGCGTGCGGGCAGCTTGGCCTCGAATGGTTTCGCTTGCCTCAAGTTCGTCACGCTTCGTGTCCGGTCGCGATATCAACGCCAGAAAGTATTCGTCAACCACGTCTGCAGCGACACCGTGAAGCGTCATGTACGCTGCGTCACTTTCCGCGTGTCCGTTGAAGTCATAGCTCGTCATACGTCGTATCGCGTCCCAGTCCGGTGTGTCGCGTGAGCTCGCCATACGTCGTGTCGCGTCCCAGTCCGGTGTGTCGCGTGCCAAAGCACCACCACAACAAAAGTGAACCTTGAGGTAGTCCATCTCGCAACAGCCTCCACGGCACTGTCCATACCTTCCAGGCTTGCTCCGGGTAGCTGTCGTCAATGTACCGCCTCTGGCTTTGGTCCAACGCCTGCAAGCACCCACTGCGAAACATTTCCACGAAGATCGTGCGATCCTCCGCGGAAACGTCTCCCAGCGAGGGCCTGCTAGCATTGGTACAAATGGGGCCTCGGCACGCGGGTCACCGGACAAACCGGCTCCGCTACCAAGTCCGAAAATCATGAGCCCTAACAGGACGCAAACGAAAGAGGGTCTGACTGACATGTTGGGCTGAACCTCAGTGGGCCTTTTCTAACTCTGACTGCTGAGCTCACAGTGCTGCGACGGNAACGAAAGAGGGTCTGACTGACATGTTGGGCTGAACCTCAGTGGGCCTTTTCTAACTCTGACTGCTGAGCTCACAGTGCTGCGACGGTCTGTACAGTCACTAGCAGGTACCTAAGTAGTGAGTTTAGGGTTTAGGGATTATAGGGTTTAGGGTTTGGGGAGTTTAGGGTTTAGGGATTATAGGGTTTAGGGATTATAGGGTGTTTTCAGGAATCTCAGAGGTTATACGGCTTATTCGGATGATTAAGGCTTTGGGCAAGGTCGGCAAGCTTGGAGGACCTACACACGCTGAACAAGACTTGCACCTTGCATAAACACTACTGTAAAGCCTAAACCCAAAGCTGAGGGGTTTAGGCTTTAGGGCTAACGACTCAAGATGGAGGGGTCACGCTTTTGGGGTTGTCCGTGCTTGAATCTCGATGAACTTTGTATAATTATGCCAACTATGCCTCAACACTAAACCAGGCTGGCCTTGAGCACTGAAGCGGCCCATTTCGGCATCCAAGCCTTCATGCCTAAACCCAGCGCGGCCCTAAACCCTAAACCCCCAAAACCCTAAACATCAAACCCCTAAAACCCGTAAAACCCTAAACCCCAAAACCTAAAGCCCTTAACCCAACGCTGAGACCATAGTGAACGTGAGCTACTGTATAGCCGTTCTGGGCTCTTATATAGTGTTTGATCGGGTATTGGTCCCCAAAACCCCAAAACCATCCTCAACTCCAAGACCTTAAACTCTACTACTCTAAACCCTAAACCCTAATAGCCTAAACCCTAAACCCTACTACTCTAAACCCTAAACCCTTAAACCCTAAAGCCTAAACCCTGAACCCCACTACTCTAAACCCTAAACCCTTAAACCCTAAAGCCCGAATCGCAAAACCTAAACCCCGTCGTCTGCCTCTTCGAAGCGCAGTATCGTGGTGCCCTCAGGATCCTGGTTAAACTCCTTGCAGACTCTCGTGTTTAGGGTTTAGGGTTCAGAGTAGTAGGGGTTGCTGTAGGGTTTAGGAACAGCTTTAGTGCCCTGTTGCGGAGTCCCAATAGACGGGTTAGTGTGTGGGTTACAGGGCTTGGGGCCTAGGGTCGAAACCTTAAACCCTGACAAATCATATGGGTGGTTGTCAAAATCAGGGTCCCTTTTTGGGTCCTTAATATAATACGGCGCCTATTATTTAGGGTACCCAAAAAGGGACCCTAATTTTGACAACCACCCATATGTTTGGTCTTAGGTTTCCTTTATGGGACTTGTACACTAAGCGAATACTGAGATGGGGTCTCTGCAGCAGGCTTAACAGTAATGCGGGAGGTGTACGTCTTGGGTTGTGGGTGTGTAAGGTTGTAGGTTTTGGACTTTAATTCTCTTCTTCAATAGCTGGGCACAAACAATTCAATTGTAGCACAGCCCATATACTTAAGGCCAAAAAGGTTAAAGTTCTCCCATTGGCTATCTAAGTTAGGGTGCAGGAACTACGTTCAGGGCTTGCGGCTTCAAGATAGCAGGCTGCAGATTGGCTGCTTGCTGCTCGCGCATTTTGCTGGACGCAGTCAAAGAAGACACCACCTATGTGTCTTTCGAACACAGTGGAAACAAGTACGCGCGGTAGAGGTTTGGGCGCAAGGGTTTGGGGTAAAAGGGCTAATGGTTAGAGGCTGCAGGATTAGGATTTTGGTGATCTTTTCAAAGTCTTTTTCAACGCTCTGTCACTTTGCTTCGAACCTTGTGTGCCGTCAGATCTCCTGAGTGAGAGCCTGAAATCTCCGATCTAACCCCTGAAACCCTAAAACCGCAATCCTAAACCCTACGTCGTACACCACCAATCCCTGAACCACCCTAAGGCCCCATAGTAGTTCCTTTTTGTGGTTCATATTTTGAAGCCTATCAGGTAATCCCAAAACGGAACTACTATGGGGCCTTAGGGCATACACCAGAAGTCCCAACCCCCAAACCCCAGTTCATGGTTGGGATAGAAATAGAAAGGTACATTCTTATTCCTTATTGGGTTTAAGCACCCCATAAAAATGTAAAAGGTTACCCAACTGTGACAAGGAAACCCTACACTAAACCCTAAACCCTAAACCCTACACCCAAAATCCGGAACTGCAAATCCGTCCTTGGGGCACTGCTCTCGGCATTGGCGGATAGTTTCCTGACTCGCCGTACTCAAAGGACCCAGGCTTTCGGCGTTGCAGGGCTTTTTGAGCCTTTATACGGGGTTTAGTAAGTACATTTGAGTGTATAGATCATATAAAAGATCCCTAAACATACAGTAGAAGCCCAAAAGTTGCAAACCCAATAGCCTCAATCCTTAAGAGTAATGCATAGGGAATCCCAGCACTATTTGGCCTTAATCCGGTTTCCAACTTTTTGGGGTTTACCGTAGACCCTTAGATGTCCTTAGATCATCTTAAGGATGATATGTTAAGGATCCCTCTATAACTCACTGCTTGATCCATATTTTGGCGGTTTGGGCGAGTTAGGGTCGTTCTCCTATCATAGCTACACCAAGTACCCAACATCACGTATTTCCCGAAGCCCACTACCTGAAACAGATGCCCGATTGCTGGGCACTTGGAGCTTACTACAGCGTCCGAATACTTGGTACCCGAAGACCAAACACATCTGCCAACTCGAAGGACAGGCACTTTAAAAACAAGTTGCCTAGAAAAAGGATGGTTTTGATCTTACAGTCGAAGAGCATGTAGGCACCTCAATGTCGCCCGTTTTCTTTAGAAGGAGAAAGAAGAAGATGGGGAGCCCCTTCGTCAAAAAGCGTCAGCAGGGTTTATAGGGTTTAGGGTTTAGGGTTTAGGGACCCTTAGGGGGGTAGGGGGGAGGGGGGTAGGGGACTATACTTCCTTAAATAGGCCTTATTAGGTCCTTATTAGGTCCTTATTATGGGCATTAAGGCCCCCTACCCCCCCTAAGGGTCCCTATGATTTATAGGGTTTAGGGTTTAGGGTTTACCTGGACCCCCAATAACCTACCTTTCTGAGGACATGTATACGGAAGTCATAAATAGGGAACCCTCAGCAGGAAGGTTTTATAGGGTCCAGGAAGGGTATGAGGTCGGTTGGTCCGGGCAGGATGTTCCAACCTACCGATCACACCACCGAAGCTCAAGTCCCACTTTTCCTCCAAAGACCCTGAACTAAACCCTCACCCTGAAACCCAAACCCTATTAAACCCGAAACCCTGAAACCCTAAACCCTATTAAACCCGAAACCCTGAAACCCTAAACCCTAAATCCTATAAATGCTAAACCCTTAATCCTGAAACCCAAACCCTCCACCCCTAGACCTGCAACCTTCGAAAAGATCGGGCGGCTTAAGTTCGAGGTTCCTGAGTAGCCCCTTCATACTAAGGGTACTCTTTTTCCTAGTATTCGGTTTCAATAAGGGGACCCAAAAACAAAGAGGGCAGAAGGGTACTACTCAGGAACCTAGAGTTTGTGTCTAAGTTGCGCGGAAGAGAGGGTAGGCCAACATGAGATCTGGCAGCTCGTGGCCTGCGAAAGCGACGACCGATGTGTTCCAGTTGGGGTTTACCTTAATACCATAAGCTTCTTATGATAAACTAACCCTAATATGGAATTAGGGACCCTACAGGAAAAGTAGGTTTTGGTAGGTCAAGATCAAGGTTTAGGGAGTTTGGAGGTTCTGGTTTTGGGGGTAGGGTGTAGGCTTTAGATGGCCTTTCGCCTTTTCTGCGGGCGATTCCATGTTTCGCTGCATGTGGAGGCTCTCTTCCGACTCACTGCGGCAAGTAAGTTAAAGGTTACCTACACAGCTACCCTAAACCCTAAACCCCTAAACCCTAAACCCTAATTATGATGTGGGGAAGCATCCCCATAACAGTACCCAGCACCCTTTAGGTCCGGAGATCTGCAAAGGCTCGCCTGGGCGGCTTATCGTTCATGCTCTACCTGAACCCGATAAGTAAAACATCCCTGTTTAGGATTCCTTGTCCTCAAAAAGGTAGGTTATTGGGGGTCCAAGTAGAGCTTGGTCTTAGCCTGAGTCGGCTTAGGGTTTGATCCTGGGGTTTAGGGTTAGGTTTTAGGACTCAGGGTTTAGGGCCTAGGGTTTTAGCCCACAGTTTCAAAGTTTCTGTGTGACATACTGGTATAGCCTCCCTATGTCGCTCTTGTCAGCAACTGAGACCGTAGAAACAGGAATCTCTCCGTGGAACCTCACTTTCCGGAGCCACCCACAGCACACTTTCCTGAAGCCTTAACCGTAAACCCTAAACCTTAGGCTTAGGGTTTAGGGTTTTGGGTAGACCCTGTTAGATGAGCTCCGCCTTTCAGCAGCCTTGTCACCTCGTGCGTACCAAAGGCACACTTTGGACGCAGAACCTGGAGACAGGTACAGGACTTATGGCAGCACTTCAAAATACCTATGCAAAAAGAGCCACAACGTGGGTTCAATTCGTGGGTAGGATCTCAATATGTAGGTTTGCTCTCCAATATTCCCGCCTCTAGCCCCGTGGAAACAGAACTCAGAATCTCGCGTTCATCGTTCCGGATTTTGAATACCACTGCGTCATAACTGCTACCCTTGTTAAGCCGTTACAGGCGCCCTTCAAACTTAGGGCGCCCATATGGCAGGCGCATCTGTGGCGTGCTATGTAGGATTCATGTAATAATCAAGTAGCTGCTGCCATTCAGTGTTTGAAGAAGTATGTATGTGGGTGTAGATGGAGTGATGGATGGATGGGCGAATGCATGGATGGGTGCTTATGTACTTGCAAAATTTCCGAAACCCCTAAAGTCCGCATCCTCCGCATGATGGTGCAGGCAACTGCGACGAAACTTTTATCCTGCCGATGTATGTTTGCTATGTTGGCTTGCTCGCGACAGGTCTGATGGGTTTGCTGGGCCCCTTTTTCGCCTGAATAGATCTACACTTGAACATCCCCATAATGTGGGGTTGAAGGCTTCTGGTCCGTGAGCCACTGGACTAGGGTTTTGAGTGTCCTTTCCCGTATGCAACCGACTATGTTCATGAACCTAGTAGAATCTTACTGTTTCACGCGATACCTATTGTACTTTACACAGGTCAACCATGAGACCACAAAACCTGACTGTGTTCCTGTTCAGGGCTTCAAGTTAAGCTCTATGTCACAATTCATAGGGATCTAGAGTAACAGAATATGGAGCATGGCTTCTTTATTATGGTAACCCTTAAATGAAACTCCTTCACCCCGGCTGAACTCAACATGTTCGTAAAGGCCATTGAACCCTAACCCTAAACCCTAAACCCTAAGCCTGAGGCGCCTCGACGCCAGTCGTCTCAAACTCCGAAACGCCGGACCCAAAGTCCTAAACAGCAGTACTAGGTCCCTGAGTCGTCCCTTTATAAGTGTAGCCTTTTTCCTACTATTCGGTTTTGATTAGGGGACCCTATACCAAAAATAACAAACTACTCAAGAGCCTAGCCTAGAGTAACAGCGAAAAAGAAATGATGCCCCAAAACTCAGGGCGCTTAACCCTAAACCCTAATAAACCTTAAACCAACTTAAACCCTAAACCTTTAAACCCTGTAATCAAAAAAAGATTGCATCCTAAACCCTTCAACCCTTAAACCCCCCAAAACTTTAATTAAACCCTTAATCCCTTCACGCTGAGTCCAAAGCCCTTAAAGGAACCCACCGGGCCCCGCGCACATTGACGGAAGAGCTTGCGGCGGCGACAGAGACCCCCTTTCTGCCGGCCTCCTGGAGATCTTCGACGTCTTTTTGAGATTTGGGGTCTTGGGGGCTTAGGGTTTAGGGTTTAGGGGTTTAGGGGTTTCGGGTTTAGGGTTTAGGGTGTAGGGGGTTTATGGACACGTTTTGAGTGGGCCATGGTCTGGTGCTCACCAGGCAGGGTGTGACAAAAGGTTGTGGTGTCAGAATTCATAATGTCACTCGGCTCCATTTCCAAACAGCCTAAGCCTCAAACATCACTGGAAATATTCGCATGGAGGTGGTTCTGTTGCATTACCCTCCACCTCCCCGCTACGTAAACTCCACTATCCCAAAAACCTTACGAGCCGAAACGCCCAAACCTTCGACACTCTGTCTGTCAACCATGCGACCCCCAAACCCCAAAACACAACCCTAAACCCCAAACCCTAAACCCTAAACTCCTAAACCCTAAACCCTAAACCCTAAACCCCTAAACCCTAAACTCTAAACCCTAAACCCTAAACTCTAAACCCTACACCCGATACTCAACCACCAAAACCAACCCTAAACCCTCCAGAGACCCTAAACCCTCAAGAGACCCTAAACGAGCTGTCCATCAATCCCCAACATCCGTGTCTTAATACTAGGGGCTGAATACCTTAGCCCAAAAAAGGTTAACCTTTCAATTATGGTAGGATTATATACGCCCCAAAAGGTTAAAGGTTACCTACCCAGCTACTAAGTAATCGTTGCAACAGAATTCTGAAATACGTTCTACTATAATGATTAAGAAGGGAGTATAGCAGAATACTCTGAAAGCCTTGCTAATTGGACATACCCATAAGTTAAAGCCCTAAAACCGTGAATCCCAAATCACATGTAGCCGTCACGAAACCCCATGGAACAATGAAGACGACCCCAAACCCTAAATCCCTAAACAGGGACGCGCCTGGCGTCCGTGGCCGCTTCGGCGCGCGCCCCGTTTCGCTCGCTGCGACCGGGAGCGCTGCGCTGGTTGGGGAAAACCTTCGGTTTAGGCGCTTGTAGGGCCTGTAAGGCTTTGAGAGTTTATTTATAGTTGCAGTGTGCATGGTAGTTCCTTTTTGGGGTTACCTTGCAGGAACCTAAATATAGAAAGAGACTGAAGGTAGGGGCTTTTAAGGTTTTTTAGGGCTTATTGGTTAAAAGGGCTTTAGAGACAAAGGATTTATGTTGAAGGCTTATTGGGGCAAACATAGAAAGGCTTAACTGAAGTCAAAAACCAGTTTAGGGTTTAAGGATTTAGGGGTTAAAGGGACACCTTCGAGATGGAAGGAGGCAGATCCGGTAATCTACACGCTTGTCAAGTTACCAGATCCAGTTACGATAGCTTGGGATTCCGGAAGTAATGAGTGTCAGGCGAAGATGCATGAGATCAACTGGATGCCTCAGCTTGGGGTTTAGGGCTTAGAGGGGCTTCGGGTTTAGGGTTTAAGTGTTTAGTGTTTAAGGTTTAAGGGTTGGGGGTTCATGGGTTTAGGCTTTTGGGCTTGGGGGTTTGCCAAAAAATCCCTAAACCCTAGACCGTAGTCGAGGAATCAGGATTTAATGAACTGCAGATGATGCTTCAGTTGTTGAAGATGCAGGGTCAATAGAGGAATCGTTTAAGACTAGGGGTACCTTATGTAAGTATCCGCATGATGAAACTCCTATAGGGTTGAAGACGCTTGCACTCAACAGAAACTAGGATGTACATTAGGGTTTACTTGGCTGAATATTGGTGAGTGTGAACGACTTCGTAGGACGTGGGGGGGTCTCATTCACGTTATTATTAGTCTCCCCAACATGAAGGACGAGGACGCATATATGCGCATAGGTATTCCCATGGAGCCCACATAAACGGAGCTGCTTGATAACATTGCACCAGATCGCTCATATGCTGCAGATGGATGGCCGTGTCCAGAATCGACTTGCACCCGTCTGCACTGCAGCTTCTGCAGCAATTAACGTGGTGAATATACGGGTGGCGTGCTGCAACCTGACATCGGTAGTTGTCAAAATTATGGTCCTTTTTTGGGTCCCTATTATAATACGGCACCTATTATTTAGGGTACCCAAAAAGGGACCATCATTTTGACAACTACCCACATGGCTTCCAAAACGTCTTGGTTTATCAGTGCTCCTGCTCCTGCTTGCAGACAGGGCATTCCATCCCCCAAGCATCCGGTGCCGCTGCCATTGCATCTCTGCAATCTGGGAGTTTCCGAAAATTAGGGGTACCTTAGTTTGGTGTCCTTATAATAAGGATCCTATTATTTAGAGTACTATACTACTAGATACTACTAGTAGGGTTCCCTATTTTTGGAAACTCCCATCTCCAAGACAGAGCAGAGAGCTCCGAGCCCTCGTCGCAGTTGTGCTGAGTAAGCTCACCGAGCGAATAGATCTACCAACACCCTTAAACAACTGTACATGACCGTGCTTGTGTGCGTGCGCTCGCGAGATTGAATTCCACTATACACTGAATGGAATACTAGAAACCACTGCGTTGAATACGACTGAGCGATAATCGTATAACAATCCTCGTGTCCATGGCTACTGTATCGAAGCCAACACCATCACCATGAACGATCATCACCACCATCACGCTCAAGCATTGCAAAGACAACATCAACATCAATAGCACCGTCATCTCTGTCGGCATCTTCGATATCATTATCGTCCCCCTCCTCCTCTACATCATCATTATCATCCTGCATGCCCTGGTATCGCTGCAGCGAAAAATGAAAACAGGCACAGTAATAGCAGGACTGGTACGTCACTAGCCACAACCACCGAATTGCCGAATTGCAAGAACCGCATCAACTGACGAATCAAGACCAAGCCCGGAATCAAGATACTGCCATCCATAAAAACCATAACCCTACACCCCTTCTGCCAAATGACAAGCCAAGAAGCTCAGCAACTTTCAATCGCAGGCGCTGCCACTGTTTGAACCCCGACACCTGCTCCTGGCAGTGCGCAAAGGGTTTGAGAGTTTGTGAGTCAGGTCCCAACCCGAAACTCTATAGCCCTAAACTCTAGAAACCCTCACAGCCTAGGGGTTTAGGGTTTTGGGGGCTCAGGGTATAAAGTTTATAGGGTTTAGGAACGTCAGGGAACCAGATTACGTCTGACGGGGCTTGGCTGGGCGTTTCAATTTATTTAAACCCCGAAAACGGCGCTACTAGTCACTAGGCCTCATAGACCTTGTGACCCCAAACACTGCATCGGACCATGATCCCTGAAACTCTACATGGGAATTTCCGAAAATAGGGGACCCTAATATAGTACCTTAAATAGTAGGATCCTTATTATAAGGACCGCAAAATAAGGTGGTACCCCTAATTTTCGGAAACTCCCACATCCCTTTTCTAGCCGTGCGCTCTCCTGGGTCTCCGGCACTTTGTCCGTGAGAAACCGTAGGTGTTGCAGCAAGGGCGTGATCCTGCTTGGAGGTTCATGGGTAGTTATAAGTAGGGTTATAAGTAGGGTAACTATACTTATAACCAATATCAGGGGACTTATAACCCCACTTATAACTACCCCTGAACCTCCAAGTGCTTCGGGTTTAGGGAGAGTGTTCTTCAGGGTAGGGTTTAGGGTTTAGGGTTCTTCAGGCCCTTACAACCTGGATCGCAACCCTAAGGTCTGGAACTCTAACCCTCACGGTTTAGGGTTTAGGGTTTAGGGTTTAATTTGTGGATCTGGAGGTCCCTCTTCGGGTTTACATCAGCAGCACTGCGCTGTTCTCGAAGGCCCCTTACAAAACAATGACTTTAGGCTCCTTTTAAAGCATTTCGTTTAGGAGTTCGGGTTTTGCGCCTAAGGTTTAGGATAGCCTAAAGTCTAAACCCAAGAAAGCAAACCGTAAACCCCTGCGTAGTAATGACGGACATGATGCGATCGGACACAGCCTACCGGCAATGCCCGAAACTGTACTCACGCTGGCGCATCTACATATGCAGTTTCTGAAGCGTAGGGTACCATAGAGTTAGGGGGCCTTCTGTTGAAAGTATAGAATAGGATCTGTTGTTGTCCGAAACTCGCATGTGACCATGCAGAAGCAAGATCCGTCCCAGCTGTCACGATTCACGATACACATGCTGTCGTCGTACCCTCGAAACCGAAATCTCGATGTCCCTTAACCCCAAACTTTCCGAATCTCCGAAGCACCCCTATACCCCAAACCCCCGAACAGTGAGCCACCCAGTCATTATACCCATAGGCCCCAAAGTACTTCCTTTTTGGGCTTCATATTTAGAACTCTATAAGATACTCCCCAAAAGGAACTACTTTGGGGCCTATGGGTAAGGCTTGAAGAATTCACAATAAGTAGTGTTCCTTCGGATTCCTATATTTGATATCAGTTCCACCGCACAAAAGCTAACCCAAGCCTAATTCCCCACAGTGGCCTCTTGTAAGTCCAGAAAAGCCCTTAACCCGAAACCCTAAATAAAGCAAAACCCTTCTCGGAACAAGTAGCAGTCACAATATGCAGCCCACGATCCTGTGACTCCGGGCCCATGAACCCGGTTTAAGGTTTAGAGATCCCACTAAGCCCCCACCAAACACTCGAATCATCGTGAAAACAATAGAAAACCGGACAACGTGCACTGCAGACACATAAAGCTACGGGCCCAGAAACTCGGGAAGCAGTACATGTCGTTCTACGGGCCTTCAGAATCGGAATAAGGTTGCAGGATCATCATAGGCAATTGTGCATGTGGTTTTCGTTTACACATGGGTAGTTCTCTAAAATGGGGTCCCTTTCTAAATCCCAAACATAGATCGGGACCTTTATAAAAAAAGACCCCAAAACAAACCCTATTTGAAAGAACTACCCACATTGCTGGGACAAGGGCTTCGGTCTCAGGGCTCGCGTGGTCGGGCATGCCTACAGCTACCTGTGTGGAGTGAGAGCCCCGTTTTAGGGGTAGCCGGGTTATAAGAAAGACTGGTTTAGGGTTTAGGGGTAGGTGTTAATTAGGGCCAAGGTAAACTCTAAACCCATGAAGTCGTCTTCATTTTGGATCTTCCTGCAGCAGCTTGTGTCATGCTGCCTGCCCCGCACTTTCTGAATGCGAAGGGCTGTTTTCGCCCCTGCAGGCTCTTGGCGGGATCTTCCAGCATTTCCTACCTACACGCCCCAAAGCTCCAAATGCGCAAAGATTGCCCAGTGGAACTGTAAATGGTTCGTATTCAATAGTGATAACAAAACTAAGTCAAGGGGGAACACCTGTAATCATCGTAGTAATAAACCAACAACAACAACAACAACAACAACAACAACAGCAATGAAAAACATAATCATGTTGATAGTCAGAAGTCACAATGCAAAGAGTTGATGATACGTCCAATGCTGTGGCATGTCGAGTAGTGGAGCCCCAGGGCGACAATCTGACACTATTGACTAATGTAGGAACCTGATTAGGAAATCCTTGGGCCTTTATTAGGCTTCCTTATATGAATCCTGCTATTTTGGGCTTATAGGCCCAGGGTTTCTTAATCAGGTTCCTACCTTAGCAGAGATCGAGAAGCCTGTGATCAACGCCTGGCGTTCTCACTCACGGGAACAAAGTGAGGTTGCTCGAGTTGGTCGCCTCTGATCGTACTCTGGGATCGTAATCATTCGAAGACGTTGCGCAACGCCGACCTATCAGCGTTTTGCACATGAGGCTCTTTGTCCAACATGTGTGATCATATGGTACAACTTGGGTCCCATGATCTGGATAGATAGTGAACCCCATGCCGTCGTTGATGTGGGGCGAAGAGCACGAACTCTCTGAGTTGCAAACTGTGCCAGAGCAGTTGACCACCTCTGCTGCGTAAAAGTTGGTGATGCTCTCATGATGGTAACCATTTGCAACGTAGTCGCGGGTGGTGATTGTGACACTTTCAAGGCAACATTGGACGGCTTCCACAACAGCTGGAGCAATCAGGCTCAAGCTGAGAACAGCAAACGTCATTGTTCGCGTCATGACAGGACGGGGTCAAGCGTTGACTTTTTCACTACCCTGGCTAGACATCTGGGCCCAGTCTGCGTACACACCATCGCATATTCAACACCAGACAGGAAGGAAGAAGCTGCAAATGTAGAAACCTTGCACCCGCCGCTTTTCAATGTCACATCTCGTGTACTATGTATGTATGTATGTATATATATATATATATATATATATATTATCGTAAACTATAAAATATACCGCCTAAAAATGCTGCATCTACCTTTCCTTCGGGATCTCGAGATATTTGCGGTCCTAGCTAGAGCTGTAGCAAGGTGCTGGGAGGAGCCCTTGTCTGAACATTCCATGGAGTGATGCCCTGACTCTTTAGCTTAGTTGCTGAGTTCATAAGCCCCAAAAAGTTTACGCTTTTAGTTTTATAGTGGGTGATATTATCCAAAAAAGTGTAAAGTGTATCCACTCAGCTACTAAGGTAGGGTTTAGGGTTTAGCGGTTTAGAGGTTAGGGTTTACGAGTAAGGGTTTAGGCTTAGGGTTTCGGGGCTGGCGGGTTAGGGGTTTTGGGGTTAAGGGCTCAGGGTTACCAAAGACAGTACAGTTGCAAACATATGCAAAAATGTCCTGAAAACAACCACGGGCCTTAGCATTGAGAGGGGTGTGCAGCAAAAGCCTCTAGAACCCCGGGACTCAGAACCCTAAGCCCTAATTGAAGGCTACACCTTGAAACTCCACACTCTACAGCTCAAATAGCTGGGTTTTTAGAATCCTTATATGGGTGGTTGTCAAAACTATGGTCCCTTTTTGGGTCTCTAATATAGTGCGGCACCTATTAATTAGGGTACCCAAAAAGGGACCCTAATTTTGACAACCACCCATATAGGAACCCCAACAAGGCCGACGCATATACGATGTAGGCACTGTAAACTCTGCAAGCCCCTACTAAACGCCTACCGAAACCCTGCTAAACCCTCGTAGGGGCCCCTTTACAGTCAAGCCCATTAATATGAATATGGGGGCCGTACTAGCTAGTAACGGGTGAACTACATGAAGGAACCCTAAACAATAATATCAGTAAGATTCAAGTCCTTATAAGCCCTAGACCTTTAACCCTAAAACTCCCAAGCCCTAAACCCTACATCAAAGTTTGAGGCTTCTGCGTCGCAACTATGCCCCCGAACTCTAAAATTGGAGTTCGGGTTCAAGGTTTCGGGTTTCGAGATCAGGGTTTAGAATTCAGTTTTACGGTTTGGAGTTTGAATCAGGCTTAGGTTCAGGGTTTAGCGGTTAAGGGCTAGTTTTTTTTCAGGGTCGGGGTTTGGGATTTCGGGCTCGGGATTTCGGGCATAAAGCTCATGGGGTTTCGGAATGGCAGTACTATGACGGTTTAGGGTTTAGGGTTTAGGGTATGCTGTACAAGACAAAGAACTGCAAGCAGCGAGCCCGTGATAGCTACAGCCAGTATTACCTATCATTCATACAAGGTTCTCCAGTAATCCACCTAAACCCGAAACCCTGAACCCCTAATCCAGTGTATCCCGTGTCATACCTTTCAACATCAAGACAGAGACCCCCAAATGAAAGGGGCATATACAGTGAAGCCGTAAAGGCCTGAAGCCGAAAAACCTAAGATCTAAACCCAGAATCCTTGGACGCGCTCAGGAAGCCTCCAAGCCCTTAGCCAGGACTTCTTTTGGGTTTAGGGGTTTAGGGGTTTAGGGTTTAGGGGTTTAGGGGTTTAGGGTTTAGGGTCAGTCTAAGGTTTATAGTGAACCCCAGAAAGTTGGAACATGGCTTTAGGAGGATTAGTGCTAGGATCCCTTATACTTTACCTCAAGGGCATGAGGATATCGATGTTCCAACTTTCTGGCTTCTACTGTAAGATCTAAACCCAGAACGCCAGACCATAAACCCTAAACCCCTGAGACAGCTTTACGAGTAGCGGGTCCTCGGATCCAGTGGCTCCAGCAGGTTCATGCACTGCAAGGCCAGCCGTCGAATTCGGCGCTGAAGGCCTTCGCAGGATTTAGGATTGAGGATTTTCCAGGCTTTTGACGAATTCTACGGGCTTATGCAATGCAGCCTATGATTCTGTCCGGCTTCCAGAAGGGCTCTTTCTTGCTCGGTCTAGGTTCCTGAGTAGCCCCTTTATAATCAGGTACCCTTTTTCCTACAAATTCGGTTTAATATATAAAGGGTGTACCCATGGTACTACTCAGGAACCTAGTAGACCCTAAACCCTTATAGATCCCTCTAGATCCCTTATAGAACCCTAAACCCTAACCCATAAACCCTAAACCCTAAACCCTAACCCATAAACCCTTGTGGTGGTAAACCCTACGGTTCGGGGATGCGCCCCCAACTTGGAGCTTCTAGGTGTTGGTCTTGGGACAGCCTTAGGGTTTAGGGTTTTAGGGCTTTAGGGTTTTAGGGTTTAGGGTTTAGGGTCTAGGGTTGATGGTTTAGGGTTTAGGGCTTAGGGTTTAGGAATCAGAAACTCTGTACAACCTAAGCCCTGAACATTCTGAGGGCTTTGACATCATCAGCATGGGTTATCTTTCTGAAGGACAGTTCCACTGAACTTGCCAGGGAAGCTCGTCCAAAACGGGCGGAAGATGTTTTGACGATCCTGCTGTGCCTGTCCACAGACGCAGAAACTCCCGTAAACCGTAAACATTCAAACCCCCAACCGGTCCCGAACATACTGCTAGGATCCAAAGGACACTGAAGGCCTCGAGTATCTGGACTCAGTGGCTTCTCCTGCTTCAAGGAGCTTCAGAGGTGCAAGGATAACCTATGTAAGGCTTTCGGAATCTTGCGGCCAGGGGTTGATGTTTAATCCTGAAAAGGCTGAGAGGGGTTCGGAGTCAGAGCTTGATACCTTGTGTTGCGATGTCCACTCTGTTTGTCCTATCAGCTGTTTACTACTACCTACTACCGAATCTGGATACCCCACTGCTTCGACGAAGAACACTACGTCGACAACTTTGACGATGACTACTACAACTGCTGCTGCTGCTACTCCTGCTGCTGCCGCCATTTCTACTAGACAACTACTACCTCTACTTGGGGCTGTTACCACCACATTTACCACACTACCACAACTGCTACCACCACTACCACGACCACGGCTATATCCCTGCGTTGCCTGCATTCATCCTGCTACCCTCTGCTCCTTGTATCCCTCCACTCAACGATGGCAAATAAATTCATGCTGTCACTCGATGGGATTGAAGCTCATACTGAAGCCTACGCCCAAGGGGTTTAGCAAAAAGGGTTCGCAGAGGATTTCCAGTGCATTCTATGACAGTGATTTGGGGAATGGAAAGAAAGAAATCGGAGTACTCGTTCTTGAAGCTGGTTCACGAACCGTGCGGACAAATGCAACACAACCCTGCTGTAAACCCCCAAAAGCTGGAATCGAAAGCAGTACGCATTGTGCTGCTAAGGAGACCGGATTGAAAACAAGGCAGTTGCTGTAAGCGCATCCCTCCCCCTCGCTTCCCCCAACCGCCGAAACAGATGAAGCCCATGTTACCAAACCCTAAACCCCTGAACTCTACACGGAGACCCCTTAGCTTAGCTGGCCTCTCCGGGCACTTCAGGAGGCGCCAGCGCTGCCACCGCTTTCCGAAAGATCTTCCTAGGAGTACGTACCCATGCCGTATATACTCTGGGCCTAAAGTAGCTATACAGGGCCCCCTTTAAGGCCAAAGTATATACTAAATGAGTACATGGACCCGTAGGGTAGGATCATTGAAGCTATGCGTTTGTGTGTTTCTGAGAAAGCCGGGTCTCTAGGGTGAAGCTAGAGCTTAGCTGGCTTAGGGGTGTAAGCCCTAAACCCTAAACCCTAAGCCCTTAAGCTTCTTGAGAAGTTCGGCCCAGGGCTTCAGGGATTTCCGGTGGGACTAGGCACCAGCACATCGGGCTTTCGGGCTTTAGGGTTTAGAGTTTAGGGTTTAGGGTTCAGTTCTTAGTTGCTGAGTTCATAAGCCCCAAAAAAGTGCACACTTTTAGTTTTATAGTGGGTGATATTGTCCCAAAAAGTGTAAAGTGTATCCACTCAGCTACTAAGAGTTTCTGGGATGCGGGCTTCCGGTCTCATTGAACGCTTCGGATGTGAGGCAATTCAACAATGCTTCGAAGCGAAAATTAACAGGCCCTTTGCAGGAACCGCCAAAGGAATGCCAGTCTACACCCTAAACCCTAAACTCCTACGCCCCTAAACCCTAAACCCCTAACCCCTAAACCCTCAACCCTAAACCCTACACCCTAAACCCTAAACCAGAACAACAATTTCGCCAAGGCACCGAGGTCTGCATTCCAAAGAGGAGAGCTCCTTCCAAGACCACACTCCTCAACCCAAAACCTTGCAGTAAACCCCATAAAGTTGGAAACCGAATTGAGGCCAAATAGTGCTGGGATTCCCTATACATCGCCCTTAAGGATTGAGGCTATTGGGTTTCCAACTTTTGGGCTTCTACTATAAGCCTTAAACCCTCAACCTAAACCCTAAAGCCCAGAATTCAGGGTGTAGGACATAGGGCCTTTGGGCTTAGGGCTTCGGGTTCAACGCTCAGGGTGTGAGGTTTACTAGGTTCCCCAGTAGCCCCTTAATAATAAGGGTACCCTTTTTCCTACTAAGGGAACCCCCCGAAAAAAGGGTAAAAGGGTACTACTGGGGAAGCTGGTTTATATCGGGGTGACACACCTAAACCCTGCCGCCACAGACCCAAACCCCACATGAGGAGTTCCTACTTGGAGGTTCATGGGTAGTTCGAAGTAGGCTTATAAGTAGGGTAACTATACTTCTAACCCATATTAGGGCACTTATAACCCTACTTCTAACTACCCCTGAACCTCCAAGTAGAGTTTAGCACTCTTGTTGGAGCGCGGCAGAGGCGCCCTGTCCATTTTGCCAAAAGTTTGCTCACAACAGGTATATCAGCAGACACGCAGAAGCGTGTAGCACTGTAGCCCACATCTTCCCAATCGGTGCGGAAGCTGGTATAATACTACGCTCAAGTGGCTGCCCAAGAGCTTTAAACGAAAATGCCAACCCCCCCTGCGCAAAGAACTCTGCTGAAGGCAGAAACCCTAAACCCTAAACCCTAAACCGGCAGCTCTCTTCTCAGCAGTGGAATCGGGTTGATAGCAGTTGGGAAGACCTGATAAGGCCGCCCCACACACGAAGTTTGGTGGTAGAGTGTTGCTGGGCTGTGGCGGCTCCAAAGAATGCCGAGAGGAGTATGTAAGTCGGAACTCGGCGCTTTGGCTGCGATGACCCTAAACCCTAAACCCTAAACCCTAAGGGTTTATGGTTCGGTGTTCAAGACTTGGGCTTTAGGCCGCCTTGGGCTCAAGGGAGAGGGTAAAGGTAGGTCCTCAGGCTTAGGGTCTTAAACTGCCTGACGCCCGCAGATACCCTGCCCTAAGGGTTCAGGGTTTTAGGGTGTTTTAACGGCTTTTAAAGTGTTTTAAGGTGGTTTTAAGCGGGTTTTAGGGGGGTTGTAAGGGGTTTTAAGGCTTAGGGTTTATCAACTAATTGACTTGGAACCCGAATTTGGAGACACCAATACGCCAATGGCTAAGGAGCCCAAAATCCGCATCCGCATATAACCTGAACTACAACATGGCAGTCCGGCACTGCTTGGGGTTTATGACTTAAGGCGTCACGATCATGTCCATATATCCAGTATAGAAGCCTTACGAAACTAGGTCCCTGAGTAGCCCCTTTATAATAAGGGTACCCTTTTTCCTACTATTAGGTTTTACTAAGGGGCCCCCAAAAACAGTGCAAAATCAAGGGGTACTACTCAAGAACCTAGGAAATCCAACACCTCTAGAGCCTGTACAGAACAGACAGCCCTGAATCGATCTAAGACCTTGCCAGACTCTGATCCCCCCAACCCCAAGCCCCCCAACCTCAAACTAAACACCGAAGTCTAACATTAAGTCCTAAACCCTAAACCCGAAAATCACAAATCCTAAACCCTAAATCCAAAACTCCTAAACCTCAAATCCCAAACGTTAAAACCCTCAACCCTTTACCCTTGGAAGGTCCTCCTCGAGCTTCGCGACCTCTGACTCGTGCTCGCTCGCTGCGAGATCGACCTCGTATGCTGGCAGACTCTAAAAAGGTTTAGGGCTTAAGTCCCTAAACCCTAAACCCCATACCCTAAACTCTAAAACGGTTTAGGGCTTAAGGTACAAGTTTTAGGGTTTAGGGTTTAGGGCTCAAGCCCCTAAATCCTAAACCCTAAACCCCATACCCTACCTAGAGGCTCATACCCTATCCCTTTTTTAGGATACCTAGTTTTATGGTTAGGATCTGTTATCTTAAAAAGTAGGCGCCCTAAAAAAGGGGTAGGGTATGAGCCTCTAGGTAAACCCTAAACAGCGGCTTAAGGTTCAAGTTTTAGGGTTTAGGATTTAAAGACCCCAAACCCTAAGGCTCTGTAGACCATATTCGGGCTTTGGGAGTTTGGGGTTTACTTAGCGCTTGGGGCTTGGGGATTTATATAAGGGTTTAGGGCTGCATGAACCCTAAGTGCCCTGAATGACCTACCTTTCGAGGGCTCTTTATTATGGTTGCCTTTTCTGAGAAGTCTTGAATTCAGGTAGGGTTAAAGTAAACCCTAAAGCCCCAAAACCCCAGAGTATACAGGACAGTGTTCTGACGTTCGCATTGATCCGACGGTGCAACAGTTGGGAATGGACAGCTGGTGGAATTGATGAGGTTTACAGCTTTTGGTCCAGATGTGGCTTCCAACTTGCTGCTTTCAGGAAAACCACCAGACCCAAAGACTGCATCAATGGGTTCTGCACAATAAGTTCGGACCTGGTTTCGAACCCAGCGAGCATGATGGACAACTGTTTGCATGTAGGATTTAGGGTGTGCCGAACTACTTAAACCCGTAACCCCAAAGACTCTGATGCCTTCTGGGCAAAAAGTCCGGCTCTGGCAAGAGAGCCCTGAATCAGAAGACACGGATTGAGAGGCGGGGTGGGGCGAGGGTTGGTGGCCTAAGGTTTAGTTTGGACCTTTGTGTGCAGGGCTTTGAGGTCATGGCCAGTGAGCCAGGAAATTTGAACTCTGAATGCCCGCGAACCTTGATTGCAACCCTGAAGCTCAGCTAGGCCGAAAGCCAACTCGAACCAAAGACCCAACCGGGACCGCCCAAGGGCCCTTTAATAGAGAGGCCTAGTGGCCCTTGATAGTGGGTATTTGGGATATATTAGAGGGTAGTTGGGGGGGTCTAGGAAATGCTGAACCGTAGCACGTAAAGTTTGTCCTACCCCCTGTTTAGCTAGGAGTCCGGCAGCGTGAAGCCCCGCGTAACATCTGCACCATCAGCCCAGTAACTCTGAACCGTCCGCCCTGGACCCTTTAGAAGACATTGAAGGCCGTTCGACAACCGCCCTCGACAATCTCCGTATCCACGGAATGTCAGCCAAGTGCCTTCCAATTCTTGATCGCCTTGTCCAGCTGAAGCTGCACCTCAATAATCCCTAAACCCTATAAACCCTAAACCCTAAACCCTAAACCCTAAACCCTAAACCCTAAACCCTAATCTATCCCTGAGTCCCAAATCCTAGAGGGGCCGAAGCCTCAACTAGAGCAGGATAAGGGGATGGAAAGAAGCAGGGAGACGTTTGGAGCCTTTAGGGTCCTTTTGAAGGGATCCTTAAGGGTTCCTTTAAGGGATCTATAGGGTTTAGGGGGTTCCTTACAGGGTTCTATAAGGGATCTATAATCATCCAGGCCCCTGTTCCAATCTCCTGACACAAAGGAGCGACTGCTGTCGGAGAGCTGGGCATAAACACTGCCTTTTTGGAGCAATGGGCCTTGCCCAGAGCCCATTCCTGGAACACAACAGGTGGCCCAAAATCAAATTCTCAGCTAACTATAATTCGAGTATTCCTTGATCAAAGGACAAATCGAGATGAGGTCCTGCCTTTATGTGCGGCACGACTTCAAGAATGAACAAGTTGTTTCAAATTAGCATCGTCACAGGTTCAGGGTCCTCTGGGTCCCTTTGGATCTGAAGGTTCTAGATACCTTAACCATGGCACGATGCTGGTCGACCCATAGCAGGATCTCCGAACCGGATTTCAATCCTGACGTCTGTCTCCCCCCCTTTGCCAGCTCCGTGCGTCGCTCTCTCGTCCACAAAGTGAACATGACTTCGCTGACCACGATATAACCCGTCTTGCAGGATGGCGCCGTAGCAGTCGATTGTTGTGCCGTGCACTACGGCCGCCGGTGCTCCCTCTGGATAGAGCTTGGTCAGCAGCTCCTCGTCTTCGATCCCATAATGGTCTGCCAGCTGCTTGCTGTAGCTCCATTGCTCCCAGGGGCACAACAGTATACAGCGGCTGCTGAGCAGCTGATCGCTTAGGCGACTGCCATCATCACTGGCGAACCGTCAATGTAGGGGTGGCTAGTTCACACTCGCCCGCTAGACAACTGACTCAGTTGATGCGATTGAACGAAAAACAAGGATATCTAAACCATGAACCCGTAAACCCTAAATCCTGATCCCTAAACTTTCGAACGTCTACTATGGGGTCGGTTTTCGTGTTCGGGCTCCAGCTCTTTAATCCTGAAGCCTGAAATCTCAAATCTAATCCCTATATAGGTACACTGCGGCCAAAGTATATATTATTTGGGGGGTTCCGAAAATAGGGGACCCTAATATAGTACCCTAAATAGTAGAATCCTGATTATAAGGACCCCAAAACAAGGTAGCCCTAATCTTCGGAAACTCCCATTTGGGCCTTAGGGTGAGCTTCTCGGCGATGCCGGAAGGTCTGGAGTTCTGAATACGGGGGGCCCAGAGACTCCAATATCCCTTAATTAAGGAATAGACCCTGGGATTCCTTTAAAGGGTTCGTTAAAGGGATCTACGAGGCTTCTAATTATAAGGGAATTAAGGAATAGACCTTAAATTATGGGTAGGATCCCTAATATGATTTACGGACTTTTCCTTAACTGCAGGATCCTGGAGTTTGTGGGGGAACCGTGATTCCAGCTTCGGGCCAGACGGGTTTAGGGTTTAGGGTTTAGGGTTTAGGGGTTTAGGGGTTTAGGGGTTTAGGGGTTTAGGGGTTAGGGTTTAGGGTTTAGGGGTTTAGGGTTTAGGGTTTAGGGTTTAGGGTTCAGGGCTTAGGGTTCAGGGGTTAGGGATCATAGGTCATAGGACTTCGTAATGTCGGGTGTGGCCAAGGTGATGCCTTGGGGGGCTGAGTCCTATAAGGGTACTATAAGGGTCCTTTTGGGGTCCTATAAGGGTCTGTGTCCTATAAGGGTCCTTTTAGGGTCCTATAAGGGTACTATAAGTGCTGCCGACTTCGCTCCCAAGGTCGTCTCGAGTTTGGGGTGTAAGATGTGGGAGTTCTGGCCAGCCCGTAAGCTCTAAACCCTAAACCCTAAACCCTAAACCCTGAACCCTACACCCCAACACAAGCCCTTTGGATGGTCCAAGGTCTTAGAATTTCGGGCACAAGGTTTAGGAGTTTATGCGGCCTCAGGGTGTAAGGGTCTGCTTGCAAGATCATGGGACTTCCTAAGTAGTGATTTCAGCAAGGTAACCTGTAATGGTTTGGCACTAAAAGTTAAAACTGAACACTATCTCTGTTTTTAAAACGACCTGAATCATTTAGGAACGTATAATTAACCCTGCTGACGATGTCCCCTGATCCGATGAGCGGAGCGCGCCTTCTTCCCAGAAAGGTGCTTTGGCATCGCGACAAGCAAAGCTGCACGCAGCTCCTCATCTGGCATGATCATCCTGAGCATGGCCTTAGGGTTTGGGGCTTAGCGTTTAGGGTTTAGGGCTTAGGATCATGGGACTTAGAAACCAAGGTTATTATTAGGGCTTAGGGTTTAGGTCTTAGGGTTTAGGGTTTAGGGGGCATAGTACTTAAAGGATCCCAGGACTTGGTAACTAAGGTTATTACTCGGGTAACTATACTTATAGCACTTATAACCCCAATTAAGGTACGTATAAACAGTACTCACTAAGCCCCGTGTTCCTCCAAGTGGACACCAACCCCACTTGGAGGTTCATGGGTAGTTATAAGTAGGGTTATAAGTAAGGTAACTATACTTATAACCCATATTAGGGGACTTATAACCCTACTTCTAACTACCGCTGAACCTCCAAGCAAGCCAAAAAACTAAAAACTTAACTTTCATCTTTCATCTTCAAGGTCAAAATCCGGCACCCTAGACTCTAAACGACTAAGCTTGCTAAACCTCTAAAACCTTTCAACTCAGAACCCCAGAAATGAAAACGGATAGCAACAACCTTACGCCCGAAGCCCCTAGTAGGGGCTTAGGGCGTAAGGTTGTGGCTATCCTTTGTAGGCTGCAGCCGGCACCCTATATACCCAAATCCCTCAACCAGTAAACAGGAATTTGCCTTTGAGGCTTAAGGAGCCTTGCGGAAGCCATTAGGGAACTCTTTAAGGAAACCACCCTAGACCCTAAATCTTAAGGGTTTAGGGCGGCTTAGGGTCTACCCTAAACTACCAAACCCTACTTTTTTGCAGATTCTTGTTGTAAACCCTAATATGGAATTTATAGGCGCCCTACAAAAATGTAGGTTTTGGTAGGTTACTGGACTTTGAAGTAACCAGGGAGAAAAAAGTATAGACTCTAATTTCATAATGGTTCCTTAAAGGAACAGGTACCAAAAAAAAGTATTCAAGTATGGTACTCCAGAACCCAGGTTAAGGTAGGCTTTAGGGTTTGGGAGCCCTGGCTAATGCAGCAGAGGCGGCGGAGCGTAGGCAGAAATGGCACCCAACAACCCCGTCAACCTTGAGGGTTTAGGGTTTAGGGTTTAGGGTTGAGGGTTTAGGGTTTAGGGTTTAGGATTGAGGGTTTAGGGTTTAGGGTTCAGCTGGGGATCTTTGGTTTGGGGCTCAGAGTTTGGGTCTAAACCCTAAATTCTAGGTATATAAGGTTTAGGAGTTTAGGGTTTGGGTCTAGGATATATAACGGTTTAGGGTTTAGGGCCCAAAACTTGGATCTAGGGTATATAAAGGTTTTTTGTTGTTGAGCTCCTTCTTCCCAGAGGCTGCAGCCCGCGACTTGTAGAAAGGCCTATAAGGGCTTTAGGGTTTAGGGTATGGGGTTAGGAGCCTTAACAGTCAGAACAGGGTTCCGCTAAAAGGAGTCTACAAGGGCTACTACAAGGGCTACTATAAGAGTTCTATATTAGGTGCTTCCCAGGGTTTAGAATTTAGGGTAGTAAGGTTTCACGTATCGAGGGCAGAGGCTTTGGGGATCGTTTGGTTTGGGGTTAGCTGAGGGTTTAGGGTTTAAAGGTGGTTTAGGATTTAGGGTACATAAGGTTGGGGTTTAGTTAAGGCTTTAGGGTAGTATATTATATTTAGGTACATGATCAACAAGTCAAGTAGGGTAGGGTTTCGGGGTTTGGTTTCAGGTTTGGGCTTAAGGGTCCAAGGTTTAGGGTGGCCGTTCTAGAAGGAAGGGAAGTTCCGGAAGAAACCAAACAGTGACGGACAGCATGGGACTTCTTATCCTGAAGCTTTGCCGCAGGTAAAACCTGCCTACATCTGCACTTTCTTCTGGGCCCATAAACTAAGCTATCTAAGCAGTAGTTTGTTTAGAAAGCCGCTTGCTTACATTGGGTTTCAATACCCTGAACCAAGTGCTCTCAGCACCCAAACTCTACATCCCAAACCCGATAAAACTCCATAGACCTGCAAAGGTCTTGTTTTCGGGCCTAGTTTACACTTTCAGTTTTATAGTGGGTAATATTATCCCAAAAAGTGTAAAGTGTATCCCTAAAAAGGAGGATTCTTATTATAAGGACTCCCAAAATAAGGTACCCCAATTATCGGAAACCCCCAATTATCGGAAACCCTAAACCCTTCCAGAGCCCTTTAAAGGAACCCTTATATTATAGTATCCTTATAGTATCCCTTTAAAGGAACCCTGAGGTACCCCTAATCTTCGGCGTGAGCAAGCGAGAGAAGTGCTTGTTTCACAACGAGCCACGCCCTGGCTTCAATCTGGCCAACACGATGCATATACTCTTCACGAACCCGGTCTTGCCCTGAACCCTAAACCCTAAACCCCCTAAACCCCTGAACCCTACCACGCAATGTCGTAAACGAACGAGGATGATGGGTCTGACCACGGTAAGACTGGACAAAACAAGCGCATACTCCCGCAAGGCATCCGGTGCTTCTCCATGCCTGAAAATGTGTGGTTTGAACCTAAGGCATACTACAGCATATCCTTTTGGGACTCAAATATCTACCAAGCACCTACTATTTTGGTAAATAACCCGTTGCGGAAACACAAATCATGCTTGCAACAGCGTCCGTGCTTCACTGGGCCAGCACTCACTCACGCCTTCTGCTCCAATCGTCGCGAGTCGAAGGCAGTGATGTACAGCCGTTTTCTTATACATACATATGTATGTATATATACATGTACATATAGAAAGAGAGAGATCGAGATAGTGGCTGGGGCATGGATTTCCCAGTAATCGGATGCACTCGTATGCGAACTTTGTCATGGCAAGGCAGAAGTTCTGCGACTCAGAAACCTACACAGGGGAAGGCCAGAAGCCCCAAAATGCGACGGTAAACCCAAACGATTACAATAGGGTTCCTTTTAAGGGTGCTTTGAAAGGGTTACTATAAGGGGTCTATAATTAGAATAAGGGTTCTATATCATTAAGTCCCCTATAAATTATAGGGGCCTTAATGATTTCTGGGTGGTGTGGGTACATAGGCAAGGCAAACTCTGGGCATGTGTGAGAAAACGAGATAAAGACATTCAGATCACCTCGGAAGATGGAATTTAGGGTTTAGGGGGTTTAGGGTTTAGGGGTTTAGGGCTTAGGGGTTAGAAGATGGAATTAAGGATTCTGTGCTCAGGGAGCTATAGGGTTTACGGCTTGTAAGAGTCTTAGTTGCTGAATTCATAAGCCCCAAAATGTTTACATTTTCAGTTTTATAGTGGGTAATACTATCCCAAAAAGTGTAAAGTGTATCCACTCAGCTACTAAGGAGTTTAGGGAGCTTTGTAATGGGAGAGAACTGGACGCTCTTTCAACCCGAACTTGCGTCCCGGGGGCCACGGGCCGAGAGTTTCTAGGCTTTTGGACTTGAGCTGCTCCAAATTCCTTGCGTAGGGTGTGGGCTCAGGGCCAGTTTTAGAGTGTAGGGTTTAAGGTGCAGGGTTTAGGGCCGTAGGGTTGTCGGGGCTTGGGCTGTAGGCTTTGGAGCAAAAAACACCGCAACCTTTCGGAAAAGGCTCGGGTAAGATTTCGACAGAGTTCGGGTGGCTTAGGAAGCAGGCTGTTGGGGTGGGGGGTTTGAGACGAAGCCGACTTCTAACCCGACTTTGAACCCTGAGCTCACCCCTAAATGCGACTGCGCAATGACGTTTCGATTCAAAACACCCCAGACTGCGGATTTATGGCCTACAGGGTGTAGACTCTGAGCCCCTGAACTCCTCAAACCCTCAACCTTTAATCACATCCCGAAATCCTGCGTCCTGTAGTTTTGGACCCACTGCAACTGCTTCCCTGGATCAAACCGTTCGATCTTCCGACCTCCAAGCACTTCGAATCGTCAGCCCTAGCTTGTGGTCTTGTTTGGGAGCTTAGCTTAAGTGGGTTGAGGATTTAGCCTGTAGGGTAACAGAAACAATGAAAGCCGAATTGGTTTACGAGAGGCGCATTTAGCTTCCCAGCAGAGAAGAACCCCAAGCTTGGCAATTGGCTGGGGTTTTGGCGCATCACAAGCAAGCTTGGAAGTGTCTAATATAGGGGCCTTAATAATCAGAATAGGGTTTTGGGGCCACTGTACGAAATTATAATAAGAAGCCCCAAAATAGTATAAGTAATTATTTAGGCCCCTATTTCACTCATATTGGCAGGTGAAGCTGCCGGCAGTGCCGGGCCTGTCGCTCTGCCAGGAGCTGAGCAGCGCGGGCCTCCCTTCCATCTTGCTGGTCTTCCCGCCATTCCGGCCGAAGCTGATCTCTCTCTTCTTCTGTGAGACTCCGCACTTCGTGCGTGGTTCTGGATTCATGTCCATGGCCGTCTTTCCTGATGCACTGGCGACGGCCTGTGCAAAACCGGGCACGAAGCAAGAGCTTTTGCAAGCCTGGAGGGTCATCCATGGTTGAGTTGGCTTCACCGAGGGAAAGAAAGCTGCTAGCTTCGGCTCCGTGGAACCAAGTAGGCCCTAAATAAACCCTAACCTCATCCCTAAACCCTAAACCCTAGACCCTGAACTCCAAAACCCCATACGCTCAACCCTAAAGATCATGCAAGCCCTGCCTGATCAGCAGGAGGACGACAGATTGCCCCGGCTGATGCTCTTCCAGTGTGTCCTGCGTCAAAATCCGGAACGGCTTCAATGAAGGCTAACATAGGGGACGTAACGATTTTACAAAAGGGTTTTGGCTCTTGAATCCCACCCCTAAACCCTAAACCCTAAACCGTGGGAATCCCACATCCCTGGACCCCGAACCGTGAATCCCAGCTCCAAAAGTTGTAACCGAGGATCCCTGAGCTCTGAATCACTAGGGTTTGTAGGGGGTTTACTGCTTATAGGGTTTAGGGTTTTTGGATGTTTAAGGCTTTGATGTTCGGGGTTGGGAAGTCAGGACTGGGGTCGCCGTATTGCGGTGCCAGGGTTGGGGGGTCAGGTTNGTATATGCGTTGGGTGTTGGGGTGGTTTTTTGTTTTTGGGGTGTTGGGGTTTTTGGGTTTTTGGGGTGTAGGGGTCCTGGGGGGGGGGGGGGGTAGTTGAAGGGGAGATGGTACCAGGGGATCCTCCGTGCAGTTTACGGAGTTCTATGGAGAATTGGGACCTCTCCTAAGCATTCCATTAGTCCAACGGTTGATGATATGAACCCTGCATTACCTTAATCACCGTAAACGATGGGAATTATAGTATATTCCTTATTATGAATCCCTCAAAGCGAATCTAGAGTGGGGTTTAGGGTTGAGGATTTAGAGTAGGGTTTAGGGTTGGATTTAGGGTTTAGGGTTGAGGACTTCAGAACAAAACCATGGAGACCTAAACATAAAGCAGAAATTCTGTCATGAACAAAGTTTCAAAACGATCTTGCAAGGACTTAGGGTTTAGCATTTAGCCTTTCGGGCTCAGGGTTCAGGGTTTCGGGTTTAGGGTTTATTGTGGGTTGGGGTTTAGGGCCCGGGGTTTAGCGTTCATTGTTTAAGGTTGGCTATAGACCCGGCACCCTGAACCCAAACAGGCCCTAAACTTCGAATCCTAAACCCTGAAACCGTCATTGAAACCCAATCCTAAGCATAGAACGACACTGGCTTTTCGCTCCTCCAGTGGCAGAGAGATAAGATAGTAGGCCAGGTGCCTCGGTCCCCGATTGGCACCAAAAACCAGTGTTTGCTAATCTTCGGTTTGAAGGGACTGCAAAACAAAAAGGGATCAACACAATATCTAACCCGATTGAAATCCAAAACGATAGGTCCAAAATAGAGAGACAAGCAAAACTGGTTCTCGTAGGGAGCCAGGGTACGCGGTCACTTGCTGCAAGTTCTCGTCGTTCACATGTTTCCTGAGCTCTGGGCTACTATGGGTCCATGTGCCTCAAATACTTTGGGCCTGCAGTGCCTGGATAGCGACAACTTTAAGGCCAACATATAAACTATTTACTGCTGACTGCTGGTACATGGACTCCTGGGGCTACACCCTGAACACCCGAACCGTCAACCCGCATTTCGTGTTGGCCGTACGGTGCGATTAGGATATTGTGGATGATGATAGTGATGATGAGGAGGAGCACGAGGAGAAGGATGATGAGGATGGTGAGGATGATAAGGATGATGACGATGACGATGACGATAATGATGATGACGACGATGATGATGAAGATGATGATGATGATGATGACAATGCCAATACTTTCATACTTGTGAAGTACCCGTATAACGCAACAGCGATGTCGCTGCTGGTCGCCACAACTATCTACCCTAAAGCCGAAACCCTAGACCCATCGTCGATGTCCTTTTCATGTTGTTCTTCATCACCTTCACCTGCAACAGAGTCGGGCTCTGCACTATTATTGGCAAAGATTCCCAGAGACCATAGAACTTAAACCCCACATCCCGGAAGCACCTAAACCTTCAACCCCACACAGTTTACCATCAACCCCACACAGTTTACAATGATAGCTTGCATAAGTGGAAGTACGACGATACTAAAAGGATCCCTGCCATAAACCTACGGTATAATACCTCTCCAAATCCTATTCTAGTTCTTTTGGCCCCTATTCTGAAAACTCGAAGCCCCAAGCCTTAAATTCTAAATCCTAAACCCCTAAACCCCTGAACCCTAAACCCTAAAAGCACGAAGTCCCAAGCAAAATCTGAACCCTAAACCCTAAAGCCTAAAGCCTAAACCCTAAAACCCTTAACCCCTAAACCCTAAGCCCTAAATTCTAACCCTGAAACCCTAAACATATATACCTATTAGTATTTAAACCCTATAGTCTTCGTGGTTATTGATCAAATCTCGTGGCTGTTGATCATAACTCGTGGCTATTGATCAAAACTCGTGGCTATTGATCAAAACTCGTGGCTATTGATCAAAACTCGTGGCTATTGATCAAAACTCGTGGCTATTGATCAGTTGAGCACCGATAACTAGTAAACTCGTGGCTATTGATCAAAACTCGTGGCTATTGATCAGAACTCGTGGCTATTGATCAAAACTCGTGGCTATTGATCAAAACTCGTGGCTATTGATCAAAACTCGTGGCTATTGATCAGCCCTAGGGTTTAGGCCCTACGGTTTAGGACCTAGGGTTTAGGGCCTAGGGTTTAGGCCTCAGGGCTTAGGCTTTAGGGTTTAGGCCCTACTTTGGGCCCTATAGGTTTAAGCTCTACCGTTTAGGCACGGTTTAGGCCCTAGGGTTTAGGCCCTATGGTTTAGGCCCTGGAGTTTAGGCCCTACGGTTTAGGCTCTAGGGTTTAGGCCCTACGGTTTAGGCCTTCGGGTTTAGGTTTAGGGCCTGCGCCAAGGTTTAGGCTCAGGGAAATGGTACGAGGGTGGGGAGGGGTATTTCCAAAGGCAAGGCAAAGTCATGTCATAGGCTACTTCATGCACAAGTTTGCAAGGATGGTGGGTGTAAGAAGGTTGGGGGTCTCCACCCGTCAAGACTTCAGGGCAAGGCCCACGTCACGCGCATCACGCGCGTCACGCGCGTCACGCGCGTCACGCGTGTCACACGCGCGGGGGCCCAGGGGCCGGACGTCACGCGCGTCACGTCACGCGCGTCACGCGGCTCTGCCGAAATGCACGCATGTGCTGGCTTGAAGTTTCGAGCTCAAGCATTGACCCGCCCCGCCGCCTCCGTTTCAGCTCTTCTTCTGCTTACCACCTACAGCCGCCACAGCTTCGTCGCTGCTCACACAGCAACAGCAGCAGCCACTAAGCACTGGGCTTTCCGTCTGCGACGCTGTCTTCTCCTTGGCTCCTGCAGCTGTGGCTTCAAGGCAATGCTTTTTATGCTGTTGGATTTGTCCTGCTTTCTTCGGAGTCTTTTCGCCGTCCTCGGGGCTACAAGATCCCCGCGCGTGCCGGGTCTGGCGCCCTAGCCATGGCTTTGTCCGGCAGCACGCCTTCCAAGGCCACCAGCTCCGGCGTCGCCTCCTGGCGAGGGTGCTGTAAAACTGGAAAATGTCAGCTTTCCGAGGAGTCCTTATAGCTTTGTCTCGGATGCGTTTGTTGCTTTGCCGTTCTTTCTCGGCATCGCGATTTCCCGGAGCTTCTTTCTGGCCTGCAAGACCAGCAGTTGCCTTTATATTGAATCCCAGGTTTTTCGGTTTGGAGAGCCTCCTCATCTCCTTCGGCTGCTTTTCTTTTGAGCTCCGCCCGCTTGTCATTGCGGTTTGTGCTACTCGTTGTGCGCCAGCGCTTCACATCCTGGCATGGGTGCGGACAGCTTTCTGCGCTGCAGCCGCCCCGCCTGCTGGTGGCCTCGCGCCGCTTCGAGACCTCATGCTGCAGCTTTTGAAGCTCTTTGGCTTTGGCCTCGGCATAGCGGGAGTCGAGGATTCAGGTCATGTGTTTTCTTCAGGTTACCAAGCAAAAGAAAATCGCATTAGCTCACGCGCCTTCGCTGCTGCCTTCGCCGCCCGGGCTTTTGTGCGCGCCATTTGAGCCGGACGGTTCTCCTTGGTTTTGGCGAGCTCGGCGGCCACTTCGGCCTGTCGACTTCCGCTTGCATCAATCTCGGTAGTTCGTCGACCTTGCCTCCAGTTCTTTGTTGCAGTTCACTGTGTAGCACTGGTACACGAACCCCCGTACGGTCAGCAGGTGCCGTGTCAGTGCAGCACGGCTGCAGTACAAGTGCTCTGCCTGAAGGTGGAGCTAGTGTTTGCCTCACCTTTTCTGTCACTTGCTCAGGCGCCGGCGACGTACTCCAGAGCAGCTGTGACGGAGGCCGTGTCCGTTTTCTGCTCCTCGTGTTTCTCCGTGAAAAGGTCCTGGAGCAGCACGGTCGTCCACCAGCCTCATGCAGCGAGGGATGATGGCTTTCAAAGCTTTCTTCAGGACACAAAAGTTTGTTCTCGCGACACTGGCTCTGCCTTCAAGAGTCTCCAGGACGTCTTCCCACAGAACGCACTCCCTCGGGGCTTCTTCTGGGAGGACTCTGTTATGAAACTTGCTATTCCGGCTGGCAATGTTCGACCTGCACGGCGCCGCTTGTCGGCTCATTGCCGCTCGCCAGCCCTTCTGGCGTGCTTCGGAGTCTGCGAGGAGCGTTTCAACGTCAATGCCTTCGAAGCCGAGACAAGTCTTGTTTCTGTAGAGCTGCCTTGCGGGCCTGCAGCTTCGGATTCCGGGTCGGCGGTTGTTGTTTGCCCTCCTGGCCGTCGAGACGCAAAAGCCACGGCCTCAGATCGGACGGCTTGGCTTGCTTCTGCGTGGCCAGATCCAGGAAAGCCCAAGTTTAGCTGTCAACGAAAGTCAGGGTTGCGAGGTGTTGCACACCTGCCTGGAGCGTCTGCGGGTGCGACCACTAGTGCCAGCCCTGGCTATCAGGGAAAAGCCAAGGGCCCACATCGCTTCCGCAAACCGGATGCACAGGCCCAAAATTCGCGCGCCCTGCTTCCTCCGTGTGCGGGTTGGCCGGTGCCGCTGGCCCTGGCGGTTGAGGTGCAAAAAGCCAAGGATGCAGACCAGTCCTTCGCCGGCACTGCCTTCGTCTGCTTCTGCATCGCCTGCTGGTGAACGTAAGTTTTGATGTCGACGAAATCAGGGAGAGTTCTGAGGCGTGCCTGTCGCTTCGGCCACACCTGGCAGCCCTGGCAACCAGCACAGACAGTCAAAAAGCCACATCACATTTTCTTCATCGGCGATGCCTTCGCCTTCGCCTTGCTGGCCTGGGATCGACACAAGGTTTAGTCTCCAGGGTATGATGGGACCGGGCGTGCCTACGGCTGCTTCGCCCGTGGGGCTGGCCACTTCTTTCTCGTCACCTGGGATCGGTTCCCCGTCCAGAGAGCTTAAAATGTAGAAAACAATGCAGGTGGGAAATTTCAATCACTGGAGTTTATTTTGGGATTCGAAATAGATGCTGAAGTACAGACCTGGGCGAGCGTGGAGGGGCGCAGTTAGCCGCCAGCCCAGCGGTCAAGAGCAAGCCTTGCAGCTGCAACTTGGACGCAAACATGTCAACATTATCTGCAACGAAGGAGTAGTCGGGTCGCAGGCCCAAAAGTGCCAACACTTTGCCGGTGCCCTGGCAGTGAATGCATTTCGTGTTTTGTTGCTTGCTGGCTTGTGTGCCATGGGCACTAACCATAAAGCTGAGTCCCGCACATGGCTTCGGGTGTGCTGGGCTTAGTGCTAGGGCGCTGTTGTGCTGAGCACTCGCTGCTGCAGATCATTCCAAAGCAGACATGCACGAAGGCCATCAAAGACTCGAACAAAATCCTTCGCGTGCATAACTGTTTCAACGGGTCCCTCGCCGCTACCTTGCCATCTCAGACGAAGAAAGAAAGGGCAAGGCCGCGGGACTTGCGACCCCGAGTGTGGGTTTACCCCGTATCTGTCTGAAATAGGTGACATGTTCCGTCAAGCATTAGCGTCAACATGTATACAAATCTCTAGTACTTATTTCCAACTAATAGATAAGATTATACTAAAATTTTGATGGTATGTAAAACACTGTCTATTAAAGTCAAGCTGAAAGAAGTAGAACCGTTATTCCTAATGTGAGGGGATTCTATGGGCGGGTGGGGTTTCTTCTTGCTTGACAAGAAATTTTCAAAGTCAGAGCTGCTGAACCCTAAACCCTAAACCCTAAACCCTAAATCCTAAACCCTAAACCCTAAACCCTAAACCCTAAATCCTAAACCCTCAACCCTTAAACCCTAAATCCTTCAACCCTAAACCCTAAACATCGCAAGCAGGAGTCGCGATGCGCCGCAGCACGTTAGCCGGACCCGAGGACCGAAACTTCTTCGCGTGCAATCGCACCTTAAGTGGGTTTAGGGTTTAAGGTTTAGGGTTTAGGGTTTAGGGTTTTAAGGGGTTTTAGGGTTTGGGGTTTAGGGTTTAGGGTTTAAGGTTTAGGGTTTAGGGTTTAGGGTTTGGGGTTTGCCGTAGAATGGCGCATAAGCAGAAGTATCTTGCGACGGTGTAATTTCGAGTGCATCGTCTTTTGACGATTGGCCGTTGGAGCCTGGTTGTGGATGGCTCTTGCTTTGAACTCTCCCACCCCACGCCGTCTAAGGCGGCCAGACCACCCGAACCTATTCCTTTTGGGGTTTAGCACACACATTCCAAGCTTCTCTTTATTTCTTCAACTGCAAGCAGGGCAAGGGGTAGGGCGCAGGGCAGGGCACGGCAGGGGCGGGGCGGGGCGGGGCGGGGCAGGGCAGGGCCGGGGGCCAAACCGCAGGGTGAAGGGCTTGCGGTTTGGGGTTGTTGCTAGGGACCAGTGCTGGTCCCGAGGAGAACCTGTTCCGGTACCCGGGCCTGACGTGGGTGCTACCGTCCCATGGCTGTGGAGAGACGGGCAGGCGCACATATTGGGTCGCTCTGCGCCATCGAGGTGGAGGGGCTTAAGCGCCGCCCACCCACGGAGGTGGGCTAGGGTTTAGGGTTTAAGGTTTAGGGTTTAAGGTTTAGGGTTTAAGGTTTAGGGTTTAAGGTTTAGGGTTTAGGGTTTGAGGTTTAAGGTTTAGGGTTTAGGGTTTAGGGGTTCTATTTTAGGATCTTTGGCATTTTTAGATTCTTGTTGGATGTTAGGGTTTAGAGCCAAATTTGGTGTTTCGGGTTTAGGGTTTGGGCTGTAAAAATTCTAGAGCGACTCTATAAAAGGTCGTCAAGAGTTCTTGGAATGCTTCGTACGGCTTCCATAAGGCACGATAAAAGGCGTTTAGAGCTAATGCGAGTTTGCTACAAGGCTCTGAAAAGGGTTCTATACACGGGCTGCTGTTTGCAGGCTTTTCCGTGTCTCCTAGGGTTTGATAAGGTCTAGTCTGTCCATTAAGGCTCACTGGGCTGAAAAAACATGGTTTAGGGTGTAGGGTTTAGGGCTGAAAACACATGCTAGGGAGTTTGGAGTTTAATATGGCGTAACGGAATCAACCCACGTAGTTTAGTCGGATTGTAGTAGGGATCCCAGTATTCAGGCCCTTGGCAGACAGGGGATTTATTTGGAGTGTCGGGGAACTTACTAAGTAGGTGTTTGATAGAGTTATGAGTACCATAACCCAATTAAGGATCCGTTTTAGGGTACTTGTAAGTCTACGTATTACATACTTACTAAGTCCCCCGACCCTCCAAGTATGTATTAATCAGGGGTCTACAGTACGTTGAAAAGCACAGAGAGCCTTGTACGGTCCACGGGTAGGGTTTAGGGGATTCAGGGTTTAGGGCTTAGCTGAGTTTAGCTTTGCCTATAAAGCTCCAAGGACTCAGACTTTAAAGGCTTTTAGGCCCAAAGACCTCGCTGTAAGGGGCTTGTGGGCCATTTTGAGCCTCATAGGTTACCTTGAAGAACTCTGCAAAACAAGAAAGGCGCACAAACCCCATACAAAGTCTATTTGACCCACAAAGCCCGCACCTTGTAGTGCTCAAGCCAGGCGGAAAGTGTTTGGGGCACCTGGCGGCCGTAGCATGAACAAAAGAGATGGGCCTAATCTTGTCAGGTTTATACGGATTCGGTGGAGCGGCGCACCGCAACCTAGACATACGGTAGACCCTCGAACCCAAAAGCTTCATCCTTAAAGCAAACAGGCTGCCGGCCCTCAATTACCAACATTACTCCGTAAGGCTCCTTCTGACGACTATACGATAATATAATGCAGGGGCCTTAATAATTAGAATAAGGTTTTGGGGCCCATTATTCTATAATTGTAATCAGGAACCCCAAAGTCGTATTGGTAAATATTTAGGCCCCTATAGTACCCAAAAACCCTTATTCTGGTTACCACTGGAGGAATGGCACGCTGTTTCTTTCACCCGTAACAGACAGCACCGGGATAGTCGGACGTGACCGTGACTAGCGCATTGAATCAGTCAAGTCAAGGGCCTGCGGGACCCCCAAACCCGAATACAAACCCTAAACCCCAACATTTTGGAAAAAACAGGCCTGAAGCCCAGAATCCCCAAACCTTCAAAGAAGTGCTGACTTGCGCATTTCGGTTTGCCGTTAACCATGGAGACGCTTAGAAAGGACGCCCTCGTACCCTTATACCCAATTCCTAACCAATCGAAACTTTCAACCACCTAAGACCAGGGCTGAAACCACACGCAGCGATGTGGGCCTTCAAGTAACCAGGGAGAAAAAGCATAAACTTTTGTTTCATAATGGTTCCATTAAGAAAAAAGTATTAAAGTATGGTACTCCAAAGCCCAGTCAAGGCTATTTCGATCGAGGCTCTGTTTATAGCTAAGAGCATGGTACTTCTCCCACAAGTTTTGTTTAGCAAGCCCGTTGACCCTTAGGCACTAACATAGGGGCCTTTTAATAACTAGAATATGGCTTTGGGGCCCATTATACTATACATATAAAAAGGAACCCCCCAAAATAGTACTGGTAATTATTTAGGCCCCCGTACTAGGCACTAGAAAGCTTGAAAGCCCATAGCCTTAAACTGTCAAACCTTGTACTCTCTTGATGCGTAAGCAGGCCTGCTCCAATGTTCGACAGCCCGAGCGGCAGCCGGCACCTTCGCTGCGTTCGGACTCTTTGGTGTCTTGACATTACCCATAGGCCCCAAAGTAGTTCCTTTTTGGGGTTCATATTTAGAATTCTTCAAGGTCATCCCAAAAAGGAACTACTAGGGGCCTATGGGTAAGGGTACCTTTTGTCAAAACCCTAAACCTAAAGCTTTCCCTAAACCGTGCAATGTAGATGCTGCCCATGGGAGGTTCTAGATCGCGCCTTAAGCTCTGACATTCAATTGGGGAGTCGTAGTTTTGGCTTGAGAGGCTTGAAAGCTCAAGGTGAGGGTCGTTTCAGTTGGTAGTTCAGAGAATTATTTGGGGATATACTGGGCCTTAATAATAATTAGAATAGGGTCTCGGGGTATATTATTGTATATTCGTGTTGTATAGGCGCTATGAGGAGACACAACTGCAAGTTGCAGTCCCTAGAACAGCCCAGAACTCTAAAGCCGTAAACACCGGAAACCCTGAAAACCAAGCTTCCCGGAGAGAGCAACACCTTTGCTTCGACCCTAAACCCTAAACCTCAAACCCCAAACCGTAAACCCTAAACCCTCCAGTTTAAAGGTTGGGTATTGGAGAACTAAGGCTGTAAACCTTAGACCCCAATGTGGGGACTATTTGGGTGCTTGGAGTCTTGAGGAATAAGAAGCCCTGGAAAACTTAAGCCCCATTACTTATAGCTCGGTGTACTGGGCTCCAGACCACTCTGAATCCCAGTTTGGGATTTAGGGTTTCGGTCATTAGGTGTGGGGTTCAGGGCTTAAGGTTTAGAGTTTACGAATTGGTCAGGGTTTTTCACCCCTGCTGCTACACCATAAGTCTCCAAGTGCCCAATTTATCATTATTTCAAAAATTTAGTAACATAACCACTATCCCACACCCGAGTACAAACCCTAAACCCTAAACCGTCTCTAGTTCTGGACTTTGAAGTAACCAGGGAGAAAAAAGTATAGACTTTTATTTCATAATGGTTCCTTCAAGGAACAGGTACCCAAAAAAAGTATTCAAGTATGGTACTCCAGAACCCAGAGTTATGGGGTCCCTTGGACACTCAGGAACAGGACAGGCCTGGCCGCTGTGAGAGTCGTCCCTCCCGCATCGAGGCACCATGGCTTGGCAGCGAGATCAATTTTTCAGGTTTTCCACAAGACTCGGGGATACTATGAGGGCTGCTATAAGAGCTCTATAAGGCTTAGTGTCGGGGTTACAATGAGGGTTACTATAAAAGATATAGGGGTTACTGCACGGGCTACTGATCAATTTTTCAGGTTTTCTGCTTTGAGACATAGGGCTGAGGCGTTGAGGTTCTGGGGTTCTTGGTATCCAGGGCATGAGGGTTCCAGGGCTTTCTAGGGTTCGCGGCGTGCAATGCATTACGAGGCCCGAATCTCCTGATTCAATTTGAGATGAGCGCTTTGAGGTGTGGGCTGGTCCAGCGCCTGCAGGACGGCGTTGCTTCAGCGGTTTGTTGTTTCAGGGTTCGGATTGGAAAGTTAAGGGCTCATGGGCTTAGGGTACCAAACAATCAGGGTGTCAGGGCTTGCGGTGCTCATGCTTACAGTTTGGGCTGGGTGTCCTGAAAAACTTCAGGCTGTAGAACCGAAGCGGCAAATCAAGGGTTTGGGGTTGAGACTTTAGGGGTTTAGTGCAATTTAGGTTCCGTTCCCCAGTAGCCCCGTCAATATGAGGGCTTGGGGTTCCTACTATGCAGTTGGCAAAAAGGTACTATGCAAGGTCGCAAATTTGGGTTGCCATGTTAGCTTCGAGGGCCAAAAACCCTGCACCCCAGAGCTGCGGACTGAAGCTGAGAAAGGAAGTCCTCCGCACGAATCCCAAACCTGCCGTATCCGAGACTCTAGCAGACGGGGCACTAATGCATTGACTCAAAGCAAAGTGAGAATCCTTTCAATAGAGTGACAACGTGAAAGAAAAGCTTCTAATAAGCGAGCTGCCTTCGGCAAAAACGGCTGAGTGTTTAAAGAAAGCCCAGAGCTCTGAAAACAACAAGCAGGGTCCTTCCTACTTTGCAAGGACCGCTTGGGTGATCTGATACTCGGGTATGTCGCGCAAGAGCCAAAAACAACCATCCACGGTGCTTCCCAAGGTCGTTGCGGCTCCTACAAAGCACTCCAGAGCCGCAGCACGCCCTAAAACGTAAACCCTAAACCCTGAACCTCAAACCCCCCTAAACCACCTGAACCCGCCTAAACCCCCTAAACCCCCTAAACCCCTTAACCCCCTAAACCCCCTAAAACCTGAACCCTAAACCCTAACCCAGCAAACACACCGGTAACACAGCTCTCAATCAAACTTCTCCCCATGCAGTCAGTTACTTCAATCTCCTCAGTCAAACCAAGTGATATTCCCCCAACGTCGTCCTGCTATGGATGATTAGACCATATACCATGATACACTATCATAAATTGTGACAAATAACTATACTATGCTATGCTATACTATACTGTACTATAGTTCACTATACTACACTATACTATACTATGCTATGCTATACTATGCTATAACATGCTATACTATGCTATACGATGCTGGACTATACTATGCTATACTAATTATGCCAGCCTATACCAAGCCCTAAACCCAGACCCTAAACCCTCTTTGAGGGGTCCTGAATCTGAATTGCAGGATCTTCGCGCTTTCCTCACGCGGCCGCTCTGCGAGGTCAGATCTTCTGCCTTTTCGATGGGCGCTCGGGAGCCTGCGTGGTGGAACGAGGAGGGCAGGAGAGAGCTGCAAGTCTTCGGTCTGAAGAGGGTTTAGGGTTTAGGGTTTAGGGTTTAGGGTTAGGGTTAGGGTTAGGGTTCATACATAAGGTTTACTGGGCTTTTACGTAACCAGGGAGAAAAAAGTATAAACTTGTATTTCATAATGGTTCCTTTAAGAAAAAGGTATTAAAGTATGGTACTCCAAAGCCCAGTTTAAGATCAGGGTCTGGTTTTGTTGTTTTTGCGGGCTCTTTTTCTCACTGCTGTTACAGGTAGGGTCTGGGGTTTAAGGTTTAGGATTGCAAGCAACCGTTTTGACCCAAAGCTGACGGACGAACCCACCACAAACCCTAATGTAGGAACCTGATTAAGAAACCTTGGGCCTTTGCTAGGGTTCCCTATATGAAACCCATGATTTTGGGGTTATAGGCCCAGGGTTTCTTAATCAGGTTCCTACATTAAACCTTAAACCGTAGACCGGAAGACTCCACGACCGAGGAGATCTATATTCTATATGAAGTCGGGTTTATCCGTTTTGTGAGTGTAGATAGGCCTCCTTCTGAATATTGGTGAGTGTATATATTGGGTTTTATTATGGGGATACTAGTAATATAAACCATACCCTATATCCCTAACCCTACTTGTCCAGTATCTTAGGGGAACTAAAGGTTAACCTTTGGGATCATATAGGGATGATAGTACCCCAAAAAGGTTAAAGGTTACCTACTCTACTACTAAGTAACACTCCCCAGCACCAAATAAGTCTAGAAGCTCATGAACTCCAGAAGCCTTGAACCAAAAACCTCAAGTCCTAAAATATTTTGGAGGTCTGAACAGAGATGGGCGTACGGCAATATTCAACATGTGAGAAGCGGTCTCAAGTTCTTATGTTATCGATTTGGTTGTTTCGTGTTAGCGTGAGTCAGTGGGAGACGGTATCACAAAACGTAGCGAAGCACCTTAGTGGCCCAATCAAACCCTTACACACCGAATAAAAACTCCACATGTAACCCCAAACCCCAGAGCCCTGAGCGCGAAGACCCTTAACGGAACCCTGACAGGAACCCTGAAACGAACCCCAAAAGGCTCCGTTTAGGGTTTAGGGTTTAGGGGTTTAGTGGTTTAAGGTTTAAGGGTTCAGGGTGTAGGGTTTAGGGGTTGAGGGGTCTAGGGTTCTAAATAAGGCAGCTGGCCTTCTCAGGTGGAGGCCCCTCGCAGGTCTGCGTCTTCAAGAACCAAGTGGCATACCGCCTGCCCAAACAGTTAAGGATTTAGGGTTTTGGGTTTAAAGGGTTTAGGGTTCGGGGTTTAGGGTTTAGGGTTTAGAGCGTCAGGGCTTTAGGGTTCAGGGTCCAGGTTTGAAGACTTAGTGATTTGGGGTTCGAGCTACCACTGGGACTAACCTACTTGTCGGGTATCATGGGGAACTAAAGGTTAACCTTTTTCATAATACAAGGATTATATCACCCCAAAAAGGTTAAAGGTTACCTACTCTACTACTAGGCTAATGACCGTTCAAACACGGGTCCTTACAAGGTGTTGTAAGAATGTTTATAGCGGCTCGACAGGGGTTTACAAGGTCTACGAGAGTTCGGTACGTCGAGGGCCTCAACAAGTGGGGTGAAGCTAGGTCTAGGTACCCTAACAGTCCATGCACCCACAAAGTGTGTACCTTGGCCCCAAAGTACCTCTACAGGGACTACTTTCAGGCTACAGTATATACTATTTGGGTGCCTGGACCCTTAGGGGTAGGACTGCGGATCCTTTGCGTAAGGACCCTTGTCTGGGATTACACTACCTAGCTTTATCCCACTCTTGGACTCTAAGGCGAGAGAGTCAGGGCTGTTGGAAGGCATTCCAGATCCTTCCGGGCATCTTACGAAGCTCTTGGCGTAGGCTTGGAATTGAAGGTTTAGGGTTAGAGCAGGTATGCAACGTACACAGACCCACGTCCGAAGATCGTACTCATCTGGGGCGGTTGCTCTGAAAGTCATTCTAAAGAGGCCTCTGGAACACACTTTTTGTCAGCAGATCCTACCCAAAGACGCTAGGCATTTTGACCTTAAGCATAAACCCATAACCCTAAGCTAAACCCCTAAAACATTCCCTAAACCTTGTTGCCTGTAACAGCGTTTGCAACCCTCAACCTTAAACCCTGAACCCTAAACCCCCTAAACCCCCTAAACCCTAACCTCAGGAGCCCACCTGATCGATCCTTCCCGAACATGACGCCGGATAGCTTCGAAGAAGTTTCGGTACCTAGTTGGGGAATAAGGGTTTAGGGTTGGGTTCTTGCAAGCACTGGCAAGAATAATAGTAATAGAAGTAGTCACAGTACTTGTAATAGGACCGACAGTGGTACTGGCAATAGCAATAGAAATAGTAAAAGTATTAGTATGGTAAATAGCCATAGCAATCGAGATCGTAATCGTGCTCGTAATCGCAATCGTAATCGTAGTCGTAGTAGGAATCATAACAGTACCAACAATGAAGGAAAGCAATGTTCATAATATTAGTAGTAGTCTCAGTGAGTTAAGCTTGAGCTTGGTTCACTAATGTTCGCCCAAACTCAAAGCCCCGAAACACCAAGCCTGCACAACCTAGACCCCAAAACTTGCCATCAAAAGACGTAAATTAGGGATTTATGGGGATGGCCCTACCTTATTGGGCTTCATTATAAGGGGGGTTTATATGGGATATCCCTATCCTCATTTTTGCTTATGTGCTTTTTTATTGCCCGATTAAAGCAGTCAACCCAAAGAAACCCTAAACCCTGACAAACCCCAGCCAGTAGCGTGAAAGGGGTCTTTGGCGGGCTGGGGACGTCAAGGAATGCTTAGAGACTTATCAGGGTTTTGGATCAAATCCACACTCTCAACTCCTAAGCTACGAAGGCTTGTCCTTCCATCAGTTTGATGAATTAACCCAGGATCTGAGTGCTGTATTTCCAATGAAGAACCCTGTGCGAGACCGCTGCCCGAAGCCTTCCATCCCAAACCACCACAGGGTACCAAACAGTTTGGACAAGACCTGTCGACGTTGGGGTCTTGCGGCTAAAGCTATCTGTCTGTCTAGCTGTGTGTCTAATCTATCTACCTATCTGTATCTATCTTGAATCCTAGGTTCCCCCAGAAGCCCCCTCATGGGGGTGTAGGGTTTAGAGGTTCAGGTTTAGGGTTTATAGGGCTTAAGGGTTTAGGGTTTTTAATGTTTAGAGGTTTATATAGGTTTCAGGCTTTAAAGGTTTAGGGTTTAGTATTCGGCTTTAGTCATAAGGAGACCCCCAATCGAAAGGGTAAAAGGCCACTGCGGGGGAAACCTGGATTCTTCACTGACTCCACATGAGCTGCCAAACCTAGACCGCCCCAGACTCTGATACGGACGCTGGTATCAAACCAATACCGAATTTACTAAACACGAAACTCTAATATAGCCAAATATTCCCGAGTATACCCTTATACATAAGCCTGTGTATCTATATGTGTACATACATATGTACATATACACATAATATGCACATATATTCCCGAGCCCCAAAGCAGGCTGTGGTAATGTAGAAGCCTAAATCATTACCAATATCATGCCTTGGGGTTCCTTATTATAGTTATACTATAAAGGGTCCCGAAACCCTATTCTAAGTATTAAGGCCCCTATACTATACCCTTGTAGAACTCTTCAAAGGAACCCTTTAAAGGAACCCTTTTTAGGAACTCTATTCTAATTATTCGGGCCTCTATATATTGTCCAAGTTGCACGAAGAAGTTGTGCTGCGCAAGCAGCATGGTCCCAAGGAGCTCGTGCACCTACGTCAACGATTTAGGGTTTAAGGATTAGGGTTCGAGGCCTTGGTTAGTTAGAGCAGGGTTCCTTGAAGGGTACCATAGGCTGCTTTAAGTTAAACAGTGAGGTTACCAAAATGGGTTAATATAGGGCCGCACACCCTGCGATGTGTGTGATTGCAAAGTTTGACCACTCACCCTTGGAAAATCCTCCTCCTGATCACTGTTGGTTCGATCACTGCTCGACAATTTAGGGTTTAAGGGCATGGGATTTACGGACTGAAGTGTAGGGTTCAGGGTTAGGGGACAACCGTGTCGCCACGACCCCCAAAAACAGACCTCAAAGCTTCTGAGCTGTGGCTGTCATAAGATCACGTTCACCTGCGGTGACAAGCAGTTTTTTGTTTCTAAGCCCCAGAAGGATCGAAACCTTTACCATCCCTGCACCAGAACCTCCTGAAGCACCAAAGTTTAAGCACCCCAAGCCTCCAACATCTCTCGAATTCAAAAAAAGCCATCGCACAAATTCAAAAAAACATCTAGGGTTTAGGGTTTAGGGTTTAGGGTTGATGTAATTAGGGGAGGTTTATGATGGTTAAAACCGTTTAAAGGTTCAAGCGCGTTTGACTGATCTAGCCCTGTGAACCGTGCCTGCACCCTCAAGTGAAGCTGTTATTCGTGTTACCTTGCTTCCTGAGCATGGAGTCCGAACTACTTAGTTGCTGAGTTCATAAGCCCCCCAAAAGTGTACACTTTCAGTTTTATAGTGGGTAAGGTAATACTATCCCCAAACAGTGCAAAGTGTATCCACTCAGCTACAAAGACTATAAAACGGATTGAGCATCACGGTTTAGGGTTTAGGGTTTAGGGCCCCTGGGGCCCGAACCCCGAAAACTTCCTGAAACCCCGGGCCCCTGGGGCCCCAAAAGCCCGAACCTCATACCATCCAACTCCAGGCCCTAAGGGCCTGGGCCGGTGGATCCCCAAAGTTCCCCTAAACCCTAAACCCTAAACTCCTAAACCCTAAAACCCTAAACCCTAAACTCCAAACTCCTAAACCCTAAACCCTAGACGGTAAGCAAAAAGATTGCAGATCGCTAGAACAGCAAAGAACAAAAGTAAACAGGATAAACACATGCAGGAGTCCCAAAACCCAACAGCCAGGGCCGCAAATCCAAAGCCCCTTCTCCAGCCGTGTCATAAAACCCTAAATTAAACCCCAAATCCCTAACCCCCTACACCCCGAACCCGAAAACCTTAAACCCCTAAAGCGTAAACCCCAGGCCCTATATAAACCTAAACCCCTAAACCCCAAAACCCCCAAAGCCAAACCCCTAAACCCAAAACCCTAAACCCCTAAGCCTAAGCCCTCAACCCCAAACCTCTAAGACCCAAACCTCTAAAGCCCCAAACCTTAAGACCCTAAGCCCCAAACCCTAAACCCCCCAAGCCGCAAACCTTTAAACCCCAAGCCCGAAACTCTGAGCCCCGGAACTTAGATTCTGAAACCCAGAGCCCGAACCCCTGTGGGAGTTTCCGAAAATAGGGACCCTAATATAGCACCCCAAATAGTAGGGTCCTTATTATAAGGACCCCCCAAATAAGGTACCCCTAATTTTCGGAAACTCTAAACCCTAAACCCTATATAGAACCCTTATAGGATCCCTTTAAAGGAACCCCTAATTTTCGGAAACTCTAAACCCTAAACCCTATATAGAACCCTTATAGGATCCCTTTAAAGGAACCCCTAATTTTCGGAAACTCCCAGATCTCCAGGCCCTAGAACCTCCAAAATTCCCTGAACAGCTGCGCACCTCATGGAGATGGTAAAGATAGGCTCGCGAGTACTGCTTCACGGGCGAGGACGGACCTGACACCAGGGTTGAGGGTTTAGGGTTTGGAGGTGAGGGCCGAGTTTAGGGTTAAGGGTTTAGGGTTTAGGTTGAGGCTTTGGGTTTAGCGCCTTCTGGGGCTCAGGTAGGGGCCTTAATCTAAGCAAATCTTGTTCAAGGATATATGGGAGACTGATATAGCGGCCTCAACTATTAGCTAGAACAAGTAGGGTTTAGGGTTTAGGGTTTAGGGTCTCTTGAGATATACTATATATATATAAAAGAAGTACACCCAGGAGCCCTACTCATGATATGGTTCGGAGTTGTTCAAGGTTCTACCAGACCGTACGACTGCTATAAGCTTAGTTGCTGAGTTCATAAGCCCCCCAAAAGTGTACACTTTCAGTTTTATAGTGGGTAATATTATCCCGAAACAGTGTAAAGTGTATCCACTCAGCTACTAAGTAAGGGTTGTATGATCGTTTTCGGGGCTTGAAGGCTGTAGGCTTAGGGCTTAGGGTTTAGGGTTTAGGGTTTAGGGGTTTAGGGTTTAGGGTTTGGGGTGTTCGAGCTTTGAGTTGAATGAGGGTCGTCAAGGTCTAAGATGGTCTAAGAACCTGTCGGTCTTCGTTGGGTAGTAAAAGTTGGGGTTTGGGCCGGGGGTCTGTTAGGGTCTACTTGGAGGTTCATGGGTAGTTATAAGTAGGCTGATAAGTAGGGTAACTATACCTACAACCCATACTAGGGGACTTATAACCCTACTTATAACTACCCCTGAACCTCCAAGTATCGGGCTTTCAGGCTTTGTCTACGCGGCGTTTGGGTTAGGAGCTTGGTCTGTCTTGGGTGGCGGAGGTTGCGGTTTAGAGAGCGGCATGGGGCTTTGGCGTTTCGAGGTTTAAGAGTTTCAGTCCCCAGAGCAAAGGTCATCATCCCAGTACTCGAAGATACGTTCGATGTCTTCCTCCGCGAGCATCTTGCGTGGGCGGTGCACGTCAGCGTCAGAGTCAGACTCATCGTCATCATACGATCGCACTGGAAAGGTTTGGTTAACCCGACACACCACACACCTGCACCGTTTCTCCACGAGAGGCCTCGGTGGGAGCGGGGAGCAAACCATATCTGGCACTGACCAAGCCAGCAAAGTTCGTGGGCGTAAGCCCTCTGAGCCAGAATTTAATCTTGCATCTTGCGGTTTATGGCAGGGCAGGTCACAACTGTGACTCATCCTCAAGCTTGTGCAAGAAGTACCGGCCGGAAGACTTCTCCCTAAACCCCAAACACAAACCCTTAACCCCAAACTCTAAAAACCTTCATCGACCTGACAAAACTCCGAAAGCTCATATTCCTCATTTTAAGGACACCGTGGCTTTGGGGAAGAGGCTTGAATCCCAAGCCCTAAATGCTAAACCCTCCCTTACTGCAAATCTTGAAGGAACCCAACAGATCCGAAAGATCCCTCAACAAAGCTCCTTGAAGGAACCCCTGAAAAAGAACCCTCAAAGGAACCCCTTAACCCCGTTCCCTTCTAGGCTTTCCTGAAAAGGAGCCCGTAAAGGAACCCTTACTTCCAAGGGTTCCCTTGAAGGCTTTAAAAAGTACTGTTAAGGGTTCCGTCTAGGACTTCCTTTAAAAAGGAGACCCTTAGGGGGAGCCCTGAAAGCGCACCCGATCAAGTCAACCCTAAACCCTAATCTTTTGAAGATTCCCTTTAAAGCCCTGAAGGGTTTCCCTTTAAGGAACCCTACATCCTATAGTACCCTTAAAAGGAACCCTAAACCCTATAGTACCCTCAAAAGGAACCCTAAACCCTGTAGTAATTACCCGTTTTATACTGTAGTAATTACCCTTAAAAGGAACCCTAAACCCTATAGTACCCTCAAAAGGAACCCTAAACCCTGCAGTAATTACCCTTAAAGGACCCTAAACCCTATAGTACCCTCAAAAGGAACCCTAAACCCTGCAGTAATTACCCTTAAAAAGGACCCTAAACCCTATAGTACCCCCCAAAAGGAACCTTAAACCCTGCAGTACCCTTAAAAGGAACCCAAAACCCTACAGTGCCCTTAAAAGGAACCCTAAACCCTACAGTACCCTTAAAAGGAACCCTAAACCCTACAGTACCCCTCAAAAGGAACCCTAAACCCTGTAGTAATTACCCTTAAAAAGGACCCTAAACCCTATAGTACCCCTCAAAAGGGAACCCTAAACCCTGCAGTAATTACCCTTAAAAGGACCCTAAACCCTTAAGGGAGCGCTATAAAGGGGGTCTCCTTTAAAGTAGAAGCCCTAAGATATGATAGTTATAGTGCACCTATAGTCTTCATTGTAGTTCCCTGTTTTGGTTTAGCCAAGTTTATACTGTAGGATCCTAACCATAAAGTTGGTTAGCCAAAAAAAGGAACTATGGAGACTATGGGTACAGTAGAAGCCCAAAAGTTGGAAACCCAATAGCCTCAATCCTTAAGAGTAACGTATAGGGAATCCCGGCACTATTTGGCCTTAGTCCGGTTTCCAACTTTATACCCTAAACCCTAAACCCTAAACCCTAACTTTATGGGGTTCACCCTAAACCCTAAACCCTAAAGGAGGAGCTCCCGGGCCCTCCGACTAATCGGCCCAAAGTCCTGGCTGAGAGCTGAGTTTAGGGGTTTTAGGGTTCCTTTAATGGGTAATTACGGTAGGGTTTAGGGTTCCTTTTAAGGGTACTATAGGCTTTGGGGTTTTGGGGTTTTGGGGTAAGGGTTTTAGGGTTTAGGGTTTTAGGGTTTAGGGTTTAGGGTTTAGGGTTTTAGGGTTTTAGGGCTTAGGGCTTTAGGGTTTTAGTTTCCTGTTTAGGGCTTGCTGTTTCGAGTTCATCTGTTTAGGGGCTTAAGGTTTGGTGTTTAGGGTCTTAGTGCTGTAGCTTGGGGTCTAGTTTAAGGAGGCGTGTTCATAAAAAAAACCTGGTGATATTCTTTATGTCTTTACTATCTATCTACCCACATACATATATATGTATATATACACACAATAACTATGTGTGTATACATATATATATATGTAATATCTATGTGCGTATATATATATATAAGACCTGTGTATATATACATGTATATATATAGAGGTATATATACAAAGGTAGTGTATATATGTATACATATATGTATACCTATATATATATACACAAACCTAATTTGCATATATATATGTATTACCTATAGATATGTATATACATACTTACATTACATATTTATACTTACATATATATATATGTATGTATATGTATGTATATATACATATATATATCATACATATATATATACACACATATTTATGTACATGCAGCAGCATGTGCTAATCCCTGTAATGCTGTTGAAGTAGGGGTCCAGCGACATGGGGAAGCAGCTCTATACGTGCATGGAATGAGAAGTTGATCCGGTACATGCATGCTTTCGTTTGGAGGTATCATCTCCCTGTAGAGTAGACTTCTGGGAGGAGCTGTGCAAGTTGAGGTAGTAAAACGAGATATGACGTGTGCACCCATGTAGACGGACAATACAACCTAAGATCAAACATACCGTAATTTACAGTAGATTTGGCCTCTACACGCTTGCATGGAAGCCTCAAAACACCAGTTTTTTATCAGCACGTGACCTAGTTTAAGGGTAGGGTTAAGGGCTTGGTGTCTAGTTTCAGTTTAGGGTTTAGACTTAGTCTGGGTTTAGTGTTGAGTTTAGAGTTCAGAGTTTAGCGTCTGGTTCAGGGCTTGGTTGCGAGCTTCAGGATTATAGGGTTTAGGGTTTAAGGTTTTGTAGTTTACGGTCCAGGGTTTAGAATTAGGGTGAAAGGCCTGGTTGGATTTGTATAAACCCTAATTAAACCCTAAACCCTGAACCCAAACCGCTTATCATAGAATTCTTTCCGTGAGCTGCCTTGAAACGAACCAATTGAGAATAGCCTCCGCACAACACTTGGGGGTGGGAAGCTCACCTGCGGCGTCTTTTGCAGAGACCGCGTTTCGCTGAGACCACAACGAGGCTTCCCAAGATCACAAAGACAAACACAAGACAAAGAACAAGACACACACTTATGTGATATTTGTGTTTGTCTCTATGTATACATATACACACATACTTACATACACAGATATATCTATGCATATATGTGCGAGAAACATAGTACAGAGATGCATGCATGCATGCATGCATGCATGCATGCATGTATGCATGCATGCATACAGACAGACCGACAGACGGACGGACGGACGGACGGACGGACAAACAGACAGATAGACCGACAGATAGACAGACAAACAACAATGCATGCACGCATTGCACGCATGCATACATTACATACCCACCTACATCGACTACGTATGCATAGCGAAAGCTTCGCAACATGAACTTTCTATCACCAGGAAGATGCTTGTGTGGAGTGTCAGTGTCGGGTTCTATGAGAAATCATCACCCAGAAAGCCCAAACCCGAAACCCTAAAACCCGAACCCGATACCCCGAAACCTAAACCCTAAACCCTAAACCCGAAACCGTTCGACACACCATTCCAACCCTAGCAGCCTGGCAGCCCTGGCAGGTGATAGAAAAGCCTAAAAAGCGAATATAGGGGCCTTAGAAATTTGAATAGGATTCCTTTAAAGGGTTCTTAAAAAGGGTCCTATAAGGGTTACTATAAGGGGTAATATGGGAGTTTAATATAAGGGCCTTGATAATTAGAATAGGGCTTTGGGGTAATTACATTGTACTATAACTATAATAATAATAATATTAGTAAGGAAGCCCCAAAGTAGTACAGTCCATTATTTAGAGCCCTATGGCAGTCATTTGACTCCTGCGCTTGATCCTGTGGAGTTGCGTTGTACTTAAAACCCTAAACCCCTAAACCCCTAAACCCCTCAACCCTATAAACCCTATAAACCCTATAAACCCTATAAACCCTATAAACCCTATAAACCCTATAAGCCCTATAGACCCTAAACCGCCGCTGCGCTGGCAACCCAAACTCTAGGCTCCCAATCCCAGAAAGCCCCAAAACCCTCAGCCCTGAAACCCAATAGTTCGAAACTCTAACCCTAAACCCTAAACCCTAAACCCCTAAACCCCTAAACCCTAAACCCTAACACCCTAAACCCTAACACCCCTGAAGCCTGGAGCCCTGGAAACCTTCTAACACCCGCAGACTAGGTGGGGCTTTTAAAGTATTAGTAAATAAGATCCTCTTGTTTAGGGTTTCGGGTTTAGGGTTATTAAGCCCAATAAGGGAAAACATAAAATGTCCCAAAGCCCTACCTAGGCAGAGACCACAAAACCCTAGACTCCAAACCATGCATCCCTCCGTCCGCTCCTCTCGGCACTCTGCAGCTCGCAAGCGAAGTTGCCTCTGGTGTTGATTATTGGGGCTCACGGGCTTCGAGTTGATGGTTCAGGGCTTGAGAGCTTTTGTTCGGGTTTAGGCTTAGGGTTCGGGGTTTGGGGTTTGGGGTTTGGGGTTCAGGGTTTAGGGGGCTTGTGGGTATATTTCGGGTTTAGGCGAGATGGCAAGCTTTGGGGCACCGGCGCGCAGGCCTCTGCGGTATATGAAGTAGGGTTCACGTATCACCTCAGACTCTGATATCAGAAAATCAGGGGACCCTAGATGGTCGGATTCCTGCATCCCCTGAAATTAGCATCAACCACAGAGCGATACAAACCTCAAACTTCTAAACCCTCAACTCGAAACTTAAAGCATTCACCCCCAAGCCCCTTGAAAGTGCGTCCCCCAACTTTCGGACACCCTCCCTTAATCCTCCACTCATGCCCACAATCCCAATCAAGCCCCCGTATAAACCGCAAACCCTGACACCTAAACCCTAAACCCAAGCCCTACACCCAAACCCCAACGCTCCTGAACCCCGGATACGCTAAACCCTAAACCCTCTAGATCCCTTCAAGGAACCTAAGGATCCCTTAGAGGAGCCCATAGGAACCCTCAACTGGGCTTTTAAGTAACCAGGGAGAAAAAAGTACAAACTTGTATTTCATAATGGTTCCTTTAAGAAAAAAGTATTAAATTGCCCTAAACCCTCTAGATCCCTTAAAGGAACCTAAGGATCCCGTAGAGGAACCCTTAAGAAAGCCCAAAGCTCCAAGAAGGCCTCACTGGCAAGATCCGGCTGGTGGAGCTGGGTGACAGCAGCGCCTTTGGCTTAGGAAGGATTCAGGTTTAGGGTTTAGGGCTATTTAGGATATTTATGGGTTTAGAGTTTAGGGATATTTAGGGCTTAGGGTTCAGCAAGGGTCTGCCATGGAATAGCGCACAGGCGACAGTATCTTGCGACAAGGCTGACGCGAGCGCATCGTATTATGGCGTGAAGCTGACAAAGCCTGTCCTGTCTTTAGAAGGCTTTTCCTTCTTTCACACCAACCCCACACCACAAAAGGTGGCTAAGCCACCCCAACCTATTCCTGTTACGGTTTCGGCTTCTGCGTTTTCAGATGAAGGTCGGAGCAGAGGCAGGGTTTGGGGTGATGGGTTTTGGGACCAGTGCTGGTCCCGGGGGAGAACGTGTGCCGGGTGTGACATGCGTGCTAGGGTCCCCATGGCTGTGGAGAGGCGTGCTGCCGTACAGTAGATGGTCGGCCTATGCCTTCAGCTTAGGGTTTAGGGCAATTTCAGGCTGTTTGGGGCCATTGAGGGTTGAGGGTTTAGGGTCGGTTGAAGGCTCAGTTACCCTAAACCCCAGGCCCTCGACGTTGATTCTCAGATGCCGAGACCCCGACCCCCGGCACGACAAAACCTCTAGACACTACACCCCTTCACTGAACCTTTCCGCCCCAAATCGTAAACGGGCTAGACCCTAACCCCAAACCTCAATATAGAAGCTTGCTTGACAACTGATTTGTGTTCGTTAGTAGATTAGAAATTCTTCGAAGCCCTATTCTGATGATTAAGACACCCTGTTACCTCAAGTTCCATGATTGGGAGTGCTTGGAGGGTCGGGGGACTTAGTGAGTGGGTAATAAGTGGAGCTATAAGTACCCTAAAAGGTATCTTATTGGGGTTATGGTATTTATAACTCCATAAAATAGCTACTTACTAGCTAAGTCGCATGGTATTTACTCTATAAAATAACTACCCACTAAGTCTCCCGACCATCCGAGTAAGAACCAGCCTCACAGTCTGCTTCCGTCTCGGCCTCTGCACCTCGACAAGCGGTGGCAAGGCCCCCTTTACACCCAACGTCAAGTCCCAGAGTGTCGGGTTTAGGAACCCTAAAACCTAAACCCTAAACTTTCTAAACCCTACGGGGTTTACTAAACCCGAAACATTCAAGCCTACCCTCAAGCTCAAGCCCTGAACCCTAAACCAAACCATTAATCAGGGTATCGGGGCGGAGGATTAAAGTTGAGGCCTCGCAGCTTGGGGCTTTAGGTCTTCAGGGGATGCTTTTGGGGTCTGTTCAGGGTCCCTTCAAAGGAGCTCCTATAAGGGTTCCTTTAAAGGGGCTCCTATAAGGGTTACCACAAGAGTTTCGGGTTTAGGGTGTACGTCGGGCAACGGGTGAGGGTTGGCTTCCAACTTTGGGGCACGGAATGTATACGTCTACGGTCCTGCTACAGCAAAGTGTCCTGGTTACCTTATTTGAGCACTCAGGAGAAGCCTAGGCCCTCAACCCTCAACCCCGCCCCGCCCCACCACCCTAAACCCTAAACCCTGAACCCCAAACCCTAAACCCTAAACCCCCAACCCTAAACCCTAAACCCTCAACCCTGAACCCGAGTCGCACACCCTCCTCCGAGGGCATCTCTGTGTCGAAGGTGAGAGCGATGCCACCCACGGCCGCCTGGAGGCAAGGCAGAGGGGATTGAAGGGAGTACAGGGAGGGTCGGGGGACTGGGTAGGGCTCTTAAAGGGCTCCTTAAGGGGATTATGAGGAGATCTATAAGGGAGGTATGGGACTTAGAAAGGAGGTAAAAAGTGGATTATGGTATTTATAACTCTATAAAATACCTACTTACTAAGTCTCCCGACCCTCCACGTAGTGCTGAAGCCCTGAGCAAGGGACTTACTTACAAAGCTTGGAATGGTTAAGAGCAGAACCATAATATAAATTAGACAACCGCAACGTAGAGATGATTACTCTAAACTACTTACCTTTGGTTCCTAGGGAATGGAGGAATGGGCAATCATACCCACTATTACTACCATTCTTCCATTCCCTACTAACCAAAGGTAGGACTACCCATGACCCCTGAGCCTCCCCAAGAAGTCTTGGGATTAAGGTTTGGAGGCGTTTGCAATGCGAGCTCCCTCCTTGCCTGAATCGGGGGTAGCCAGCCCCACGAAGATTCTCAAGCCACACACTCCTGAAGAACCCGCCCTGCCTCTGCAGGATAGACCAGTTCGAAGACATCGATGCCCAGCAAGACGCCCTGCAGCACGGTTGCTTGGAGGACCATGGGACTTAGTAAGTAACTGTGGCTGCAAGTCTATTAATTGGGTTTATAATAGATATATGATATAAGTATAGCTGCCCTGCCCTAATAATAACTTTAGCTACTATGTTCCATGATCCTTTAATACCTCGGCGGGTTTCCGACGATTGTAAGAATGTTGTCGGCTCTAGGCAAGCCGTACACCCTCAAATCCAAACCCAGAAACCCTTACACCCCGAAACCCCTGAACCCTCAAAGCCCTGAGCCCTAAAACTCGTAAAACAACCCTAAACCCCAAACCCCTTCGGTCAACCCAATACTCCCGAACCCAAACCCACAAACCTAGGCCCTGAAGGCCCCGAAACATCCTAAAGCCCTGGACCCAAGGGTTGGGCTTAAGGGCCCCCCGAAGCGCCTGGAGAACTTCCTGTGGTGTCCCAGAGCACAGCGGCAGAAATCGCGGGCGCTCCGCGGGCAATGCAGCTGTGACTGCCTCTCTTCCGGCTTATGATTTTAGAGGTCCTTCTAGGATTCCTTTACGGGCTTTACAAGGCAGTCAGGTTCTCACAGATTTCTGTGACAAGGCTCAGGATTTGCAGGAACCTGAAGTACCACATAGACTTTATCGCTCTGGCAGTAACAGGATGGCTCTTACTAAGTTTCCGGTATCATGACCTCAACCTTTCATGCCCTTAAAAGTGAAGCCTGCACATTTACGGGAACAAAGGATCGGGTTACAGGGTCCATTGTTACTGGGCTTTTAAGTAACCAGGGAGAAAAAAGTATAAACTTTTATTTCATAATGGTTCCTTTAAGAAAAAGCATTAAAGTATGGTACTCCAAAGCCCAGGTTATTGCATAGGTTTCAACACATGCCGCCGTGTTGTCGAAGGCAAAGCCTGGCATCCTAAACCCTAAACCCCGAAACCCTCAACCCCTAAACCCCTAAACCCTAAACCCCTAAACCCCTAAACCCTAAGCCCCTAAACCCCTCCAAACCCCTAAACCCCTAAACCCCCAAACCCCTAAACCCTAAACCCCTAAAACCCCCAAACCCCTAACCCCTAAACCCCTCAACCCCTCAACCCCTAAAAGCCTCTAAACCCCAAACCCTAAACCCCTAACCCCCTAAACCCCGAAACCCTAAACCCCTAACCCCTTTACCCTAAAACCCCGGGATCTCTAGACCCCGAAAGCCTAGAACCTCTCGCGTCGAAGCGAACCGGCCCAGACAGGGCTCCCGTGGCCGAAGCGAAAACTAAGCTCGTCATCAACGCAGGGGTTTAGGGTTTAGGGTTAAACCGGGGATTAGGGTTTAGGGTTCAGGGTTTAGGGGTTAGGGTTTAGGGTTTAGGGTTTAGGGTTCAGGGTTTTTTTGATTAGGGTTTGGGGTTCTAATTATCCTGGAAGCATGCTGACAACAATCCGTTTCCACACTTGTTCGCCAAGGTGCGAACATCCATCGGTAAAGTTTGGAGGCTGGAGGGACTTGGAGGTTGGAGGCCAAAATCCCTAAACCCTAAACCCTAAACCTTCCAAGGGCGCTTTCCGTCGAACTGTGCATTAGCACTCGTGGCCGTGCTATCCTTTCATCCTGAGAGGACGCTCACTGTGAAAAGCGCTGCGAGGAGCGGCCGTGGCGGGCGTCGCGGCCCGTTGCGGTTTCCACGCCGCTCTATGGGCAGCATATCTGCTTGAGCACAAAGGCTGCAGCTGGAGTTCAGGAGCTTGTTGCATTTGTGGCAACCAGAGCACTACAAGCGCACGATGCTTGGAAGTCTCTGAGCATCCCGGCAATGCCGAACCTTTGCCAACACTTGTGAAATTTTAAGACCAAGGCAGTGAAGCGAGCTTGGTTGCGTTCGCTTGACCACGGGCTGCATCAAGGCAGACCTCTTGTGCCACATTCCCAATGTGAAATTGTTCATCGCATCGAGCTCTAGTTCACACCCCGCTCGCGTCCTCAGACACGAGTGTAATCGACGGACAGGTGAAGAGCAGATTCCCAAGCCATACTATAGGGGCCTTAATAAATCACCTATACTAGTTTGGGGGGGGGGGGTTCCTCATAATAATGGGCCCCCAAAACCCTATTCTAATTTTTAAGGCCCCTATAGCACCGCTGCAGCTCAGCTGTTGGCTAACCATCGAGAGTGGCGCGAGCATGGTAGGAGTCTGCAGCTACATATTGCCCAAGGTTTGCAGGTAGGGTGTAGGGTTTGGGGATTTTCGGTAGCTATCGTAGCGAATCGTCACCCTACACCCTGAACACTACAAGTAACAAACTCTAACTCCTAAACAAGACAAGACCTTAAACCCTAGAACACAAACCAAACCTCTTAAAGGAACCCCTGAAGGAACGAACCCTTAAAGGAACCCTGAAAGGAACCCTTCAAGCTCAGTCCAACCATTAGTCGCCTGATCCCACCTGCCCCTGCATGGGAGTTTCCGAAAATAGGGGACCCTGATATAGCACCCTAAATAGTAGGATCCTTATTTAAGGACCCCAAAATAAGGTACCCCTAATTTTCGGAAACTCTAAACCCTTATACAGCCCTTTAAAGGAACCCTTAGAGTATCCTTATAGTAACCCTTTAAAGGGACCCTAAGGTACCCCCTAATTTTCTGAAGCTCCTACATCTTTACTTGGGGCAGGGAGCGCGGGCTTCAGACCAAAACCCTCCTTAGAGGATCATGGGACTTAGTAACTGGGTTTAGGGTTTAGGGTTAACTAAGGCTATCCTTTGGGTTTAAGGCTCCCTACAAGGGATCTATAAGGCTTCTATAAGGGGTCTTTTAGGGGTACTTATGGGATCATGGGACTTATTAACTGAGGTTATTATCCGGGTAACTATACTCAAAACTACTTCTAACCCCAATTAATATTAAGGTACTTGTAACTTACATACTTACTAAGTCCATAGACCCTCCAAGTGCACCCTAGACCCGGAACGTATGCTGTGAAGGGGGATCCGAATGTCTGCGACAGGTTTCCAACAACCCTCAACACCCTACACCCAAATTCGATCCCAGCTGAACCCTAACACGGCCCAAACTGTTCTCGCGAAAGGCGAAAAATCATACTATAGGGACCTAATTTCGCCTATACTGTTTTGGGTTCCCTATTATAGTTATAGTATAATGGGCCCGTAAACCCTATTCTAATTATTTAGGCCCCTATATTTCACACCCCTCAGCTTAAACTCGAAACCTCAAAGCCTCGAAGTCC
>BGNK01000374.1:0-27799 GCA_003297005.1 Symbiodinium sp. clade A Y106 | reverse complement strand
CCCGCGCCTTCCCACCCGATGTCAGATGGCCGTAAACTTAGTTGCTGAGTTCATAAGCCCCAAAAAAGTGTACACTTTTGGTTTTATAGTGGGTGATATAATCCCAAAATTTGTAAGGTGTATCCACTCAGCTACTAAGTAAACCCTGAACCCTGAGATGTAACTAAGATGGCTGTCCTGAAGGATTTCGGCCCTCTTCGGAAGCGGCTCGCTGTAGCCCAGGCCTCGTACTGATGCTGACAGAATAGGGGTTTGGGGTTTAGGGTTTCTTCCTTAAACCCTTAAACCCCAAACCCCTAAACCCTAAACCCCTAAACCCTAAACCCTAGGTTTATCAGTGTGAGGGGCTCCATGGGTTTAGGAGTTGTCAGGGTTAGGGGATCCTCGCTGGGGGTGCTTCTGGGTCTCTGATATGGGAGTTTCCGAAAATTAGGGATACCTTAGGGTTCCTTTAAAGGGATACTATAAGGGTCAAATAGTTCCTTTAAAGGGCTCTATAAGGGTTTAGGGTTTCCGAAAATTGGGGTACCTTATTTTGGGGTCCTTGTAATAAGGATCCTACTATTTAGGGTCCTATATTGGGGTCCCCTATTTTCGGAAACTCCCATATGGGCCTTTTATGTTCTGAGACTGCAGCTTGGCTGTAGCAGTCTGTTGAAGCATGATTTGTGGGGGACCCTAAACCCTGCACCAGAATAAGCTCGCTAGTTTTTGTGAGGGCTTTGGGTTTATTGCATGGCATAGGACCGTCATGTAGGGTCTTCTAGAATCTAGAGTCTCTTGCTGAAGCCCCATGCCTAAGCTAACCCTGAACCCTAAACCCTAAACCCCAGCCCTAAACCCCTAAACCCTAAACCCTTAAACCCTAAACCCTAAACCCCTAAACCCCTACACCCCTAAACCCTAAACCCCTAAACCCTAAACCCCTAAACCCTAAACCCTTACTAAACCCTAAACCCTGAACCCTGAACCCTAAACCCTGAACCCTAAAGCCTGACCATGGACCGGAGACCCCCAAGCTAGTTCATGGTTGGGATAGGGCTTAGGGCTTAGGGCTTAGGGCTTAGGGCTTAGGGTTTAGGGGTTTAGGGTTTAGGGTTTAGGGTTTAGGGGTTTAGGGGTTTAGGGTTTAGGGTTTAGGGGTTTAGGGGTTTAGGGTTTAGGGTTTAGGGGTTTAGGGTTTAGGGCTTAGGGTAAGTTTTTATTCCTTATTGGCTTTAAGTACCCATAAAAATGTAAAATGTTACCCAACTATGACAAAGCAATGCCTACACCATTCACGAAGACATCCGAAATGCCAGGTGCCCGAAGACTACAACCCCCCCAAGCTCTCCCACAGAGAAACTCCTGAACCTATTATACCAAAAAACACTTACACAAACCCCATATCCTGAACTCCAGAGCTCCCTAAAACCAAGTGCACGCCAAAACCGAAAAACAACGAAACACCCTAAACCCTGAACCGTAAATCCACACGAACTACGGCCCTAAACCCTTAACCCTAAATCCTAAGTCCAGACTAACTACGGAGCAAAAACACCCTGCACCTCCGATCCAGTAGCCCGCCACAGGCATCGCGGCTGAGGCTTCACACGCCTCCGAATGCAGAAGACGGGAATCCTAATCCTACTTAAAGGATCATCGGGCTTGGTATAAGGTTATTACTAGGGTAACTATACTTACAACTATTTATAGCCCACTTAACATACTTATAACCATACATACTACGTCGCAGGATTCTCCAAGTATTGGTTTCCGTCTTTACCAGGAGAGTGGACTTAAGGTCTCGGATTTGAAGTCTGGGGCTTCGGATTTAAGGCTAAGTGTTAAGGATGCCCGGGTCTTTCTACACGGTGGCTGATCATCTAATGTAGGGGCACAGTGTAGTATACACCAAAGCCCTATTCAAATTATTAAGGCCCCTATAGTATTCTAAGATGGTGCCCCCTCACAGCGGGGTGTGTGGGTGGCGCTACATCGTGTCAAGCAGCCTTGCTTGAGCATCGTTTAGGGTTTAGGGTTGAGGGTTTATAGGGTTTGGGGTTTAGGGTTTAGGGTTGTGACAGAACTCGGTGAAGCCTGGAAGTTCGGTTTACCCACCCACTACCCTAAACACCAAGCCCTGAGATCCTAAACCCTAACAACCTAAGCACAGGCGACCTCCCAAACCATTTACTGTTCCGAACAGGGCAACCGGTCGAGAGACCAGGGTCTCACTTGCAGGATTAGATTGGAGTTTTAGGGGTTTCATAAGGTTCTATGGGGCATTCTGCGGCTTTATATGGCTTATAGGGTGAAGTCGAGGAGCCTTAGTAATCAGAACAGGGAATCTGAACTACGATCGGAACCCTAAGGAATAGCATTGGCAACTAGAGCCCTAAACCTTATATAAGTCGCCCTAATATAGTACCCCAGATGGTAGCATCCTTTTATAGGGACCCCAAAGAAGGTACCCCTAATTTTCGGAAACTCCGATTTTGTGCCGGGACGGGGGGGGAGCGGCTATTCTGTGCGTTACGGGCTTTACGGGGACCCTAAACCCTAAACCCCCAAACCCCCAAACCCCTAAACCCTAAACCCTGAAGCCGGAGAGCCGCTTCAAGATTCCAGGATTGGCATGGCTTGTCTAGGATGTCGGGCCTCGGGTTCTCTAATGTAGGGGCCTGGGTAATTAGAATAGGGTTTTAGGGTTTAGGGTTTAGGGGCTTCCCTAATGTAGGGGCCTGAGTAATTTGAATAGGGTTTATGGGGTTCTTTCTTCTCATTATAGTATACTCTACCCCCAAAACATATTCTCATTATTGAGGCCCCTACATTACACCCTAAACCATAAACTCTACTTACACTCGAAACCCCAGGATTTTCTTTGCTTGTCAAACTGGAGCTTCCACCTGGAGGCGGAGCTCACGGCTGCTTTCTGTTTGGGCGTTGGGTTTAGAGATCAGAGGCCTTTTGCTTACGGTTCCTCCGAAACCAGGGCGTATGCGGAGCCTTCTGGCCACACACATACATGATAGAATTCGGCGCATGTGCACCGTGAATATGTATGTATGTATGTATGTATGTATGCATGTATGTATGTATGTAGGTATGTAGATAGATAGATAGATAGATAGATAGATAGGTAGATAGATAGATATACAGTTTGTTTATCCGTGTGTGTGTATATATATTTTATCTGTAAACTTACACACACTCTCTCTCTATATGTATAACCGAAAAAACAGCAGAAACATGAAACCGCAATAAGATCTCAAATGGCCTTCTCCCGCTGCTTGATGTCGCCACCCCCCTGCGAGGCTGAGGCATCTCTGATGGTTCACTGTAAGCACAGGGGTGTCTAGAGCTTGAGAACTTTCACTATCGGTATTGGCGAAATTTGTTTGAAGTAGCTGGCCATACCTCCCCTGTTTAGGAACAAGACTATGCAAGATTTTGTGTTCAGATTTATCTGTATCGGGTTTTCAGCAGTCAGACGGAAAGCATAGTTCTGCTGGCCCAAGAGAACTTATGTTCAAAGAAACTTCCAATGGTGGCCGGGACTTCTAACTCGACAGACCTCAATGGGAAACCTCTGCGGATTTAGGTTTCAGGGATGTAAACCTGCTTCTGGAATTTGCTTGGGTGCCTGCCTGGTCATCACCACTGGAATCAAAAAAGAAGCCAAGGAACAGCACTGCTGCAAGAACATCAACCTTTCGCTGTGATGCAGGTTCGACAGCGATGGCTCTCGGCAACTTCTGGACTGCGGCATCATTAATCACATGAAAGCTGTTCGAGGGCACGAGGGTTGGGCAGGGGTGGGGTAGGGTAATCCTGCGATGTAATCTATGTCAATGGCCGCCTGTTTGCTCAAAGCCCCGTCAGTTGTAATCACCTTGAATCCCCCCTTTCGGAAGGTCGTCTTGGTGGGATCCGACACAGCTTCAATCCTGGAGGTCAACCCACGCTATGGGTCTAGATAACTTAGTGATTGCAGGGTCCTAGCAAGTATCATAAAATGTTGTATCTCCTACTCCGTATACAGGGGCCTGCAAGTGTAGAATAGAGTGTTGGGGTATATTATAATCACAGCATAGCTATACGGGGAATATAACCCCTGAACCAAGAAACCCTAAACCTTGAGAACCCCTAAACCCTAAACCTTGAATGGTTGAGTACACCACTTTGAATCTCAGGGGGTGTCCGCTCCTGGATGCTCGCCAGAACGTGCCAGTCGAAACCTCGTACGATTGAGGGTTGTAGGGTTGTAGGGTTTACTTGGAGGTTCATGGGTAGTCATAAGTAGGGTTCTAAGTAGGGTAGCTATACTTATAACCCATGTTAGGGGACTTGTAACCCTACTTATACCTACCCCTAAACACCCTAAACCCTATACCCTTATAGAATCCCTATAGATCCCTTTAAAGGGAGCCTTAAAGGAACCCTTATAACTACCCCCGAAGAACCTCCAAGTAGGGCTTAGGACTTGGGGGCTTAGGGTTGTGGCGGGGGGTCTTGGGTTTTAGGGATTACCTTAACCTACCAAAACCTACAAAAAAGTAGGCTCCTATAAATTCCGTATAGGGTTTAGGGTTTAGGGATTTTTTTCGAGCTCCTTTTTCCCAGAGGCGGCAAGTCTGCGACTTCCAAGAAGGCCAAGGAAGGCCAGGAGAGACGGCTCACCGTCCAAAACTCAAACCCTGCCCTCAGACGACACCCCCGAAAACCCCGTCCAAGAGCCGACTCCAGCCAGCAGCACATCACGTGTCACCAGCATCACCGCCAGCATCAAAGGAGGGGCCAAGATCACGAACACGCCGAGCTTCCAAGTAGGCAGCCCCTCCATCCATATAGACACGCGATCTCCGAGCCAGCTCTGCGCGAACCTGTTCACCAAGGACTCGTCCAACCTCCACCTCGCTCACAACTCCAGCCTTGAAGTTCAAGAACAGCGTCTCCCAGTCATCCTCAGTGACCGGCACACGCAGAAGATCAGGAAGCTCAGGCACAGAAGTCATCCCCGTACTGACAGAGCCAACCGGCAGGGTCTCAACAAGCTCCTGCGAGTCAGGAAGCGTGCCGTCCACTCCACCGCCAGACGGGCCTCCCAAGGGCGCTGCTCGCGACTCAGCTTCAAGTGTGTCCCCCGCCGCAAAGGCCCACTGACTCTGCACCAGGTCCAAGACCGAACGACCATGTAGCCGAAGGATCTCACTCGAACTCAGGCAACCCGACACCCATCGTGCATACACGTCCTGGTACTCCGCGAAGTTGAGGACGATCTGCAAGTCACGGTCAACCGCCGCCATCGACTCGCCTGCAGCCACCCCACCAGTCGGAGGGAGCGGCGGTAAAGAGCCCCCAGGAGGAGCCTGAGGAGGCACCGCCACTGGCTCAAGAACCGGGGTGGGAATCAAGTCCTCATCCAAGTCATCGTCCCGCCAACAGCGAAGTTGCACAGTCGTAGTCCCATGTTCATCCACTGGCACCCTGAGACAGCGTGACATTCGCGGAGCATCACAGCTCCCACAGGACATCTCGAACACCAGAACACGCCTCCGCTTCGGCATCGGCTCCGGTGTGCTCGGGGTCGCCGCTGTACCAGCCACAATCTCCAGGTACTTGTTCAAGCGAGCAGCTTCATGATCCCGTTCACGACATTCCTGCTCCCACCGTGTTTCATCACATTCCCTGTCCTGTCTGGCTTCCCGTTCGTCCCGAGGTAGATGGTCAATCTCCTCCGGCGTGGGATCGAGGTCAACGGGCGAAGGAATGCCTTCACTGGAAGACGGCAAGGCCCGGGAGAAAAGCATGATCGGCGGGTCCGCGCGTGGCGACTTGCCCCTAGCAGCCAGGGACGACGCCGCGACCGGCAAGTAGCGGCCGAAGTGCTCAGTCCAAGTGTCAAACCAATCCGAGTCAGGCCAGACACAAGCTGCAAGGGCCGTGTCACGGTAGGCCACCAACACCGCCAAGAGTTCAGCCGGCGCCCCTTGCACATGCCCAAGGAAAAAACCCTCTCCTTCACGTGTGCATCGGTGATCCAGCCACGTCAGCATGCGCTCCACCCGATTGGCACGTTGGTCCTTAGGCATGAGGTCCAGCCCGTCCTGAAACATGGCAATCAACTCGCTCCACGGCAGCCGCCGCATAGAGGTCCCGGGGGTCGGTAAGGCGACGAGCGTCGTCTGCATATAGATGCTGGAGTCGGTGTCATCAGGCTGCCCATCTTCCTCCCGACTGGGCCTCCCAGGCGGAGTCTGAGGCGGTCGAGGAGGGTTGGTCGCCAGCGCAGCCGCATGCTCCAGCAGATGCTCAACCGCCGCAAGCATGCCGTGCATAACCCGGTTGAAAGCCACCGTGAAGGTGAGCCGATCCTCAACCCCATAGTCAAGGAACTGCTCAACGACAGCATGCCGCACTCGTTCTGGAAGGAACTCCTCACCGACGGGCTCGTCGATATCCCGGATACCCAGGAGGAGGAGCCACGTGTCAACCGCCGTCTCCATAGGCAGGGATGTCCGGGCGTTCCATGAGCGAGGACTCGTCACCCGTGACGGAATCGCATGAGCCTGAGCCTGACGAGTCATGGCTTATGGCATCAGAGAGGTCAGCGGGGTCAGTGTCCACGGCTTCCAAGCCGAAGTTGTAGAACATGTACCACAGCTCAGACTCCCGGTCCGCGATCCACTCAGCCGCCATCAGTGGGCTTGCCGCATCAGGAGGCCCCATAAAGGTGTCAATCTGGACAAGGACCTCACGGTAGTAGGCCATGGCGAGACACTGGTAGGTAGCGTCCCTTCTGGTGCCGATGTAGGCAAGCAAGGTCTGAAAGACACCACGCAAGTTGAATCCGCCCATGTAGAAGTCGTAGACGCCTCCCACACACTCCCCAACCCATTCAGCGCGCTGCAGCGCATGAGTCCTGAAGGGTTTAGGGTTTAGGGTTTAGGGTTAGGAACCTACAAAAAAGTAGGGTTTGGTAGGTTAGGGATTAGGGCTTGGGGCTTACTTGTCTCGCTCAAGGCCTAAGTTATTTCCTGGGGTCGGCTTGAGGATTTGTGAACTCAGTCCCTATCTTACCCTCTTTAAAGTTCATACTGTAAAACGGGGCCGTAACAAGGAAAAGTCTTTGGGGTATCATTATAGTATAGTGTAGTAGTATACTTGTGGCCTATAAGAACTATAACGGGATGTCATTTCAAACTCTTTGCCCCTATAACAAGGACTCTATTCATTTTTGTGGAGGGATACGTCAGGGTCGCTACAGTACCATCCAGACGCTCATACCCTGGTGTAGGTTCTCCAAGGCATGGATACCAAGCCTGAACCCTACGTTAAGTTTAAAGGCTTCGGGTTGAGAGGCTTAGGGGTTTAAGGTTTTGGGGCTATTTAGGGCTTCGACGGGGGGTGTTGGCGCTAGTAGAAACAGGTGCAATCGGGACATAAAGGGCAACGGTTCAACAGCAAGGCCCTAAGCGAAAACCACATGAACGGCAGCCACGCCAAGTGATACTTCTGAAATCCAGTGGTGGTATTGTGCTGATCTCACGAGCTGATCCACCGACAAACGTGCTTCCCCTCCTTATCACCATACTCCGCACGCCACACCCCACACGCGATGCACCTGTGTTGCGTGCTGTGCAGCGACTGCCTTCTTCAGGCAACGGCATCGGAACACAGAAGCGCGGAAGCTGCCGAAGCGACTTCAAAAACGCAGCAAAGTGATGAGGGCAGGCTTGCTGCAAGTCGAGCCGAGAGCTGAAGCCCAAGAGCTTCTTGTATGGTGTCTTCACATCGAGTTGTCCGCGTGTCAGCGCTACCACAGCTGCGCCCTGCGTGTAGCGCCGGAGAATCCGAAGCGCCACCAGTCTACATGCCGATTTCTTGAGCGGAGCACCTGAAGCATAAACCATAGCACGGCACGGACTCACGCCCAAAATCTACAACAACCCAAGCCCTAAGAAGCCCAAACCCAAAGAAGCTAAAGCCCCAAGCCCTAAAATGTAACCAACCGTACAACACTTGTATACGAACCCTTATGGCAACCCTTAAACTTTATACCCCACATCCCAAATCCCCTTATAGACTTTATAGAACACGTATAAAATAAAACAAACCCTGACGGTAACCCGTAAACATAAACCCTACATCCTAAAGCCCCTGATCCTGAACCCTGAACCCCACACCCTACACCCTAAACCGAAATCCTAAAACCCCGAAACTCTACACCCAAATCCCTTGACCTAAAACCCTAAAACCCTGAAACCCTGAAACCCTCAAACCCTAAAGCCCTAAAACCCTAAAACCCTAAAACCCTGAAATCCTCACCATAAAACCCAAAACAAATCCACATCCGCGTCTACGCCCAGCGGCCGAGATCCGGCTCAGAGGCTTTCGCTTCCAGCAGCTCCTCGTTGAGTAGAGCTTGTAGGATTTAGGGTTAAGTTGAGGGTTTAGGGTTTAGGATTTGGGATTTAAGGTTTGTGCAGGTTGTTTGGGGGCTTCGGGTTACAGGGTTCCCGATGTTCGGGCTTTTGGAGCTGATTTGGTCGAGATGTTCGTGGCATGCATTCCTTTGGGTGGCGCGAACCCGGAGACTCCAATATCCCTTAATTAATATACCTTAAACTATGGTAGGATCCCTAGTATGATTTAAGGAAGGTTCTTTAGTTAAGGGCTGTTGGAGTCTCTAGGAACTATAACCTTCACCAGGCTTCCATATGGGTGGAGTCAGGTATTCGCGATCTTGCTGCTGAGGCTGAGAGAATCTCTCCTGGAAGGCTATGAGACCTACCTGGACCCCAAAGAACCTACCTGTTTAGGGCTCCTTATCATGATTTCTCTATATTAGTCCTTAAAAAGGTACGTTATTCAGGGCCAAGGAAAACCTCGAGACCTTGAAACGAAAGAATGACAGAGAAAAGAGAGAGAGAGAGAGCGAGAGAGAGCGAGAGAGAGCGAGAGAGAGAAAGAGAGAAAGAGAGGGAGCGAGAGAGAGACAGAGAGATTAAGAAAGCCAGAGAGAGAGAGAGAGAGCCAGAGAGAGAGAGAGAGGGAGGGAGAGAGAGAGAGAGAGGGGGCTCAAGGTGCCTTCATCGTGCCCACGACCTAGCTGGACCAAGCACACCAAGGCCCCCAAAACTAACTGGAGTCAGAAGTGGATGTAAGTACGGCTTTCTTTGTAACAAACCTATGTACTAGCTGTGTCCTCGATTCCTGTAAGTAGGGTTTGGGCATGGGGCTTGAAGTCCGATTTAGCATGGACAAGGGATGGTGCAAGCAGTTTGCTGCTCTACACTCTACAGCCCAGCATTTCGAGCTTCGGCTGCAGGTTCAGGGCCCCTAAACCCTAAACCCTACCTAAACCCTAAACTCTAAGCGACACTGGGTTCGACCGCACCTCAGGCCCGCAACCCTTCAACTCCTCAACCTCAAGCTCCAAATCTCAGAAACCGAAATCCTTAAGCCCTTTCAACCCTTTTCAAAGCTGCCACACCCCCTAAACACCCTGAATCCCGAATCCCTAAACCCCACATCCCTGAAGCATAATCAACTTACAAGCCATTGTACAAGAGTTGAAACGCATACGCAGCCCCTCTAGAGCCCTGAATGTACGGACGAAAACACCGCATGTAGAGGCCGAGTTGTGGGGCATGCTGAACTATGGTGCGATTACAATAAACAACCCTGAGGAATACTGTTGGCAACTGTTCGCAACAACCGATGGGTAGATTACCGGATCTGCCTCCTACCGTCTGCAAGGTGTCCCTTAAACCCTGAAACCCCTAAACCCCTAAAACTTAAACCCTAAACGCCTAAACCCGAAGCCCCTAAACCCTAAACCCTAAACGGCGCTGCCTTCAACCACTCCGACGCGCGTGCCACGGCCCTCTGCCCACGCCGGGCGGCCACGACATCCAGACCGACCTGGCGTCATCTTCTATAGTGAACCCCAGAAAGTTGGGACATAGAGTTAGGATGATTCATGCTGGGATTCCCTATACTTTACTCTAAGGGCATGAGGCTAATGATGTTCCAACTTTCTGGCTTCTACTGTAATATTTAAGATCTGAATAATGAGAATAGGGTGTTGGAGTATAATAGAATATGAATTAAATTCGGAACCCTTATAATTCGACCCGTATACTACAGGGTCTAGAGTCTAAGTGGTCGTGTTTAAGGTTGATAGGGCTTCAGGTCTTTAGGCATTTCGGGTTTTGGGGATTAGAGCTTCGGGGCTTTCGGGTTTAGGCCCAAAAGTTAATCAACTGGATATCCTTGCTGGTCAGAGGTATCGTACACAGTCATATGAAGTCTGCAGGAAGTTGATATCTGATATGAGTATCGATTATCTCTTTTCCCCCTGGCAGCAAGACTCATGTTGAATCTTCGTCGCACTAAGATCATGAATCCGTGATCGTCGTGGAAGTCGGCGTCCCCTGCTTCATTGTCGGCGTCTTAGTATAGTAGTTCAGCAGCAGCAGCAGCAGCAGGAGGAGGAGTAGTAGTAGAAATAATAATAATGAAAAATAATAAAAATAATAGTAATAATAGTAATAATAATAATAGTAATAATAATAATAATAGTAATAATAATAATAGTAATAATAATAGTAGTAGTAATAGTAGTAGTAGTAGTAGCAGCAGTCGCAGTAGCAGTAGCAGTAGCAGAAGTGTAGTAGTAGCAGCAGCANATAGTAATAGTAATAGTAATACTAGTAATACTAGTAATAATAGTAATAATAGTAATAATAGTAATAATAGTAATAATAGTAATAATAGTAATAATAGTAATAATAGTAATAATAGTAATAATAGTAATAATAGTGATAATAGTAATAATAGTCATAATAATAATAGTAACAATAGTAATAATAGTAATAACAGTAATAACAGTAATAATAGCAATAATAAGAATAATAGTAATAATCGTAATAATAGTAATAATCGTAATAATAGTAATAATCGTAGTAATAATCGTAGTAATAAGACGAGGACAAGGAGGAGGAGGAGGAGGAGGAGCATCGCGGGTCATGCGGACCTGAGCCCTGCCCTGGCTTTGGACTTACTGCCAGACCCTGCGTGAAAGCCTAGGGTTTGGAGTTTAGGGTGTAGGATTTGGGAGTTTCCGAAAATAAGGGTACTATAAGGGTTCCTTTAAAGGGCTCTATAAGGGTTTAGAGTTTCCGGAAATAGGGGTACCTTATTTTGGGTGTCCTTATAATAAGGATCCTACTATTTAGGGTACTATATTAGGGTCCCCCTATTTTGGGAAACTCCCATTTAGGGCTGGGGCCCAGAAAGGCCGAAGGCTGCGGGCAGAAGGGATCGGGGAGGGTTGGGGCTTTCTGGTTTAGGGCCAAGTTTAGGTTTAGGGTTTAGGGTTGAGGGTTTAGGGTTTAGGGTTTAGGGTTTAGGGTTTAGTTTAGGTTTTGGGTTTCGGGCTTCGGGTCGGAAAGGGTTCTTGCAATGCGGACGTGGAGAACGCTTGGGCACGAAGATTTGAAAGGTCATCTACAAACAAGGAACAAATGGGTAGTTATTCAGGCTTCTCCCCCCCCAGACTAGGTAAAATAATGGCCCAACACCCATTATAATTAAAAGGCTATTATTCTACCTACTTTGGGGGTCCAGGTCGACCTCTCCTTTTCAGAACTTACGCCCTAAACCCTAAAGCCTCAAGTCGAACTTCCAAAACCTGGCTTCGATCCCAAGTGGCACCTCTTCGCCTGGTGCTGCCACGATGTCTGCGCGCATGATCTGCGGAGATTCGTTTTCTTTCCAGGGTTTATCGGGTTTGGGTTTTGTTGGCAGTCTTTTGGGGTTGGACTTGCTGTTCTATGAATTTTGGTAATTACCCTCCTATGGCCTTAATGTAACTGAGTGTTGCAGGGTTTTTGAGTTCATGACATAGCTTGTGGTCCTCTGGGGTTGCTCACATCCGGGGCAGTTCCTGCCCTGCAGGAGTCCTTGTCGCAGGAATGCTGCCAGGACTTCGGGGGCAAAGGTGACAAACTGCTTATTCACAGTTTAGGGTTTAGGGTTCAGGGCTTAGGCTTAGGGTTTAGGGACTTGTTCTGGTAATTTAGACCAAGTTGCTGACAATCTTGCCAGGAACTGATGTGACCCTGTAAAGCCCTCATCGACCCATGGTTCACGCTTGCTCCGCAAACCCTAAACCCTAAACCCAACACCCCCTAAACCCCAAACCCTAAACCCTAAACCCTAAACCCAACACCCATTAAACCCCAAACCCTAAACCCTAAACCCTAAACCCAACACATCGAAAATTCTCAGAAACCCTTGAAGATTCCATCTGAAACCGAGCGCAAACCTTTCAAGATCCTTAGCAACCCGAAAGCCTCAACACTAAACTTCAATTGAAACCCAACAATCCTTAACAGCCCAGAAGATACGACACTAAACCTCGAATCCTAAATCCTGAGCCCGAAACCCTATAAAGATCCACAACAACCCTAAACATCGGAACAAAATCTGAAGCCCGAAACCCTGGCAAGATCCTTTTTCACCCACAACACAGGACCCTGAACCCGTCCCAAATCCTAAACCGTATACAGATCCTTAAGAAAATGAAGAGATCGGGCCCAGAAAGCCTTCTGCGTCTGGAGTAGCTCCTTCGGGCCGACCTGGCCGAGCCAATTAGGGCTCTTAGGATGTCGGGTTCAGGGCCCTTGCGGCTTCTAGGGTTTAGGGTTTAGGGCCCTTGCGGCTTTTAGGGTTTTGTGAGAAGAGCTGTAAGGGCTTCCGGTTGGGCTTCTTCGGGTTTAAGGCTCTTAGGGTTTGGGGTTCTCAGGGCTCTTGGGGCACTTAGGGCTCGTCGGGTTTAGGGCTCTTAGGGCTTCTTAGGGTTCTTAGGCTTCGGGCTTCCGGTCTAGGATTCAGGGTTTAGGGTTCTTTGTTTAGGGTTTAGTGCGTAGGGCTTAGGCTTAGGGTTTAGGGTTCATTTTAGGGCTGAAGAACTATGAGCATGAGCAGTTGGACTGTAGGCTGAGGCTTAGGTTTTAGGGTTTATTTTTGGGGCTGAAGAACTATGAGCATGAGTAGTTGGACTGGGGTCTGGGCATTGGGTTCAGGGCTCAGGGCTTTTTCTCATGACAGCATCTGGTAGTGTGTACGTGCGTGCATATATATATATATACATATTATTATATATATATATATATATATATATATATATGTGTGTGTGTGTATATACGGCTTCTGCTGTTTTTGTTTAATCTAGACGGGAAAGAGCCCAACGATCTCTAGACCTCAAACTTCCTTCACACCCCGTGGAACCCCAACCCTACACCCTCAAATCCCAGAACTCCTTTTCATTTTTTCTACAGTTCAGTACTGTCAGGAGAGCTCAGTCTTAACAATGAGTATATATGTGCATTACTGAATTGCAGTGTAGCTTGTAAGAGTTGCGGGCTGCAGTTTCAACTATTATGTTGATTGTTAGTAGTGTCGATACTAGCACACGTTCTTGTTCAAGTCTTGTGCACATGCCAGCGCTATTACCACAACTGCTGCCACTGCTGCCGCTCCCACTATTACGACGACGACTACTACTGCTACTACTAGTGCTGCTACCACCACCACCACCACCACTACAGTTGATGATATAAATCCTGCATTACCCATAACTAGGAATATACCATAATTCCCATAGTCTAGGGTCATTAAGGTAATGCAGGATTTGTATCATCAACCGTACCACCGCCCCCGCAGCAGCAGTAGCAACAACAAGGCACTGAAGATCTTGGAGGACAATTGGCGCCTTGCGTCTGCCACCGGCTGTCTCGACGCTGCAGAGCTCAGCGTCACAGGAGCTTTCGAGACCGTAACTGTGTCATATAGTTCTATACAACAGTCATTGTATAGAGTGCACTACAGCACCACATTCTGACAACATTAGACTAGGTAGGGCTTTTAAAGCTTTTGAAAAATATTAGTAAATAAGATCCTCTTAAGCCCAATAAGGGAAAATATAAAATGCCCCGAAGCCCTACCTAGTTAGAGCAGTTCCAAAGCAAGAGGCTTGCAGGACCAAGGTTTAGACATGGCTTCGGTTCAGGACTTGGGCTTGGGGAGCTTTGCATCTGGGCTTTTAAGTAACCAGGGAGATAAAAGTATAAACTGTTATTTCATAATGGTTCCTTTAAGAAAAAAGCATTAAAGTATGGTACTCCAAAGCCCAGGCATTGAGAGTGTAGCATTCACGGTTGAAAGTTCAGCTTCGGCAAGACCTGAAGGCTGTAGGTTTAGGGCTTCGGCTCATGTGTAAAGACCGTCTCGGTAAGACTTTATTGAGCGTCTAGATACAAACTACTAGCCACAGGTTTTCGATAGTATGTTTGAGGTAACCTGCAATTCCCAGAAAAACTCGGATGCTTATTTCTTCTGTATGGTTGAGATGTATTCTTGGGCCAGCGTCTCCTGGCAGTAGCTCAGTAAACTTTCTGTTGACCCCAGCCCTGAACACTGAATCAAGACCTGAACCCCGATCCCTATAAATCTTCAACCCTAAACTTCCTAAACCCTAAACTCTGAACCCTCAACCCTAAGCCCTGAACCCTGAACCACTTGCAAAGAACTGATCTGGCAGGGGTTGGGGCAGGTTGGGGCTGCTTGCCGGGTGAAGCACGGCGTCGCCGCCGTAGATAGATGGGTTCTGACGCGGGTTTCGGAAGGCACCTGCCACCGCGAGATTTAAGCATCAGACTTTATAGTCCCTCAACCCTAAACCGCTATGGGGCCTTTGCGGCAGAGAGGTCATCCGGAGGCCAGACAAACAAACCTGAGGGAGCTGTATCCAAGTACCATCATACTTAAACCTGCGAAACCCATGACTTGCACCCCTAAACCCTAAACCCCTAAACCCTAAACCCCTAAACCCCTAAACCCCTAAACCCTAAACCCTAAACCCTAAACCCTAACATACAGCTTAATTCTAAGTAACGCGGTGACAAACCTAAGAGCTCCATTTTTACTTGCCAAGTGCCCTAAGCCCAATCTCTACACCCCAAACGGCCCAAGAACCCGAAACACTAAACCCTAAATGGTACACTGAGGATGGATAGTAATGGATAGTTGTGGCGGCCGGGTTCTGCGGTACGAAATGCGCCCCTTCGAAATGGTGTTTGCAAGGTTAAACCCTAAACCCCAAACCTTAAACCCTAAACATCCCTAAACCTTAAACCCTAAACCTTAAACCCTAAACCCTAAACCTTAAACCATAAACCCTAAACTATCAGGGTTCTATGACCTTTGTCAGGGTCGGAGGATGGAAGGCTTAGAGTAGCAGGGAGCAAGGCGTAGGGGCCGGAAAGCACTACGACAAGCGCGAGGAGCAGGCCATGCCCCGACGCGAATGGGTCTGTTAAACACTGTCCCAGAGGGTTAAGCTTCTTTTTTCTGTGGGGTTTAGGGTTTAGGGTTTAGGGTCTAGGGTTTAGGGTTTAGGGTTTAGGGATTAGGAGTTTAGGGTTTAGGGTTCCAGGCTGATCCCTAGACCCGAAAATGACACCATTGCTTCCTCAACACCGATCTCAATGCAGCAATGGCCTGATGTAGAGGCCTAAACGAGAATCAGCCTTCAACTCTTCTATTAGAAGGCAAAGCCTGTTCTGGCAGGTTCCGGGCTTCCTTATTCAACATGGAGCTTAAGTTTGAGCCCTTGTAAGGGCTCGGGAGTTGATGAGGGCTTTGGACAAAGGATGTGGTTGTGATGTCATGCAAGGGCCTTAATCATGTTGAGCACGATATATCGTAGAGTATTATATTGTTCTTGGTTATGCAGGCACTATATAAGGGACTACTGTTTCTAATTACTCAACTCCTTGAGGCCCCCAACCCGTGGATCAGCGTGTAGGGTAACAAGAATGTCTTGGGGTGTCGGACCCGTCTTCTCAAAGCGTCGACCCACCGAAATACCCTGAACCCCGAGAAACTGTAGCAGCCAAACCCACCCCTACCTCAGCCTCGAGCGCACCGCAAAAGGCCGTACAAACCCCACCTCAAAACAACTCCAAGCCGCCCACCAAACCCTCAAACCCTAAACCCTTTCATCGGGGTATTCTAGATATAACGCCAAAGAAATCTGCGAACAATCCATGCAAGGTCCAGGACACCGGGCAGTACGTCAGGTGGCCTTGCATATGGGGCCTTGGCGGAAAAGACTGGAATTCGCTTGGCTTTCTCAAGATGTCTCTTGCTTGGGTTGTCCAGCGGCTTGAATAGTTTGGGGTTTAGGGTTTAGGGTCTGGGGGCTTGAATAAAAGGAGGGACAGAGGGCCCCTCACCGAGATTTCAGGATCCTACCGAATCCTACCTTTATGGGTCACCCTTTGTTCTGACACTCTGATTTCGAGTTCAGTCAACTGCCGAACCTAACCTTCAGGATTCTGGGTTCTATTTTTTAGGGTTTAGGGTTGGGTTTAGAATTTAGAATTTAGGGCTTAGGGTTTAGGGTTTAGGGTTTTTAGAGTTCCAGATTTAGGAAATGGCTTTCGACTGAAGCCTCAGCCCGAATTTCGCTTATCCGGCTTCTCGGTTTAGGGTTTAGGGTTTAGGGTTTAGGGCGGAAAAGCCAAGACAAGCCCGCAACTGGGTGATCCTGGCAAGTTGTATGCAACCTTCCTCGTGGCAGCAGCTCCATTGAGTAGTAGCTAGTAGTTAGCAGTTTTAGGAACCATCAACCCCACATCCAAACAGACCTTGCCGTTTCTGGCGCGAAGACCCTGCACTGTTTTTGGGAGATTGCTTTCCCAAACTGCGACATCGTCACAAGCGCATGGAATCGGCCGTTGATTAAGCAAGCTTTCCATGTTTTGCCCACCCAAGCTCTTTCGTGCCGTCGCCACGACTAAACACATTGTATGATTCGCAGAAAAGCTATAATCCGAGACGTGCAGTACCCAGATCAGCCCGAAAATCCCAAACTCCAAACCCTCAGCCCTCCAAAATCAACCTGCAACTGCACAGTACAAGCTGTTGTTGTGAGGCTCCTGCCAGAAGCCACGAAGGCCCTCCTTGGCCACTTCTTTGCAGCCGGACACGCTTTCCTGCAGCTTCAAAATACAACAATTGCGATCAAGACCTTTCTGGATGTTTTTTGAAACCCTTAGACTCCATGTGCCCACATAGTAGGTACTTAGGCCTTAAAGGGGTCCCTATATAGGTACTTTAAGGCCTAAGTACCTACTATATGGGTACATGGAGCCTTGGGACACTACAGGCACCCACAAACAGCAAACAGCAAAGCCAGGACTCCTAAACAAGGAGACTTGTAAGAAGCTCCCACCTGCATGGGCTCATCTAGAGTGTTAAGATGTTAAGCCTTTCAGGAATGAGGTTTAGGGTTTATGGTATAGGGCTCATCTAGAGTGTTAAGCCTTTCCAGAATGAGGTTTGGGGTTTATGGTATAGGATTTAGTGAATTTAGTGTTTGGGTTTTCGTGGCACCTACAGACTCGCGTTTTCGGGCCTCCTGCTGATGCGTCGGGGTCTCTGAGTAGTCGTAGGGCTTGGGGGATCGAGAATGATCGCTTCAGGCAGCAGCAAAAGGATTCGGAGGAATTGACCCGCATTTGGGTTGTTGTCAAAGTTAGGGTCCCTTTTTGGGGTCGCTATTATAATACGGCACCTATTATTTAGGCTACCCAAAGAGGGACCATAATTCTGACACCCACCCCAATTAAAGCCCCCGAAACAAGCCCTAAAGTCCCAGCCCCCAAACCCAAACACCTATATGGGAGTTTCCGAAAATACGCGGGACCCTAATACAGTGCCCTAAATAGTAGGATCCTGATTATAGGGACCCGAAATAAGGTACCCCGAATTTTCGGAAACTCCTATTTACATCCTGACCACCCTTAAAGGGCACCTTCCAAAGCCACCCTGTAAGGCTCCTTTAAGCCCCGCAAAAGCCCCCCATAAGGCTGTTAAAGTTGCATTCAATCTCCAGTTTGAGGATGCAGGCTCTACAGTTAGGGTTTAGGGTTTAGGGTTTAGGGTTTAGGGTAGAATGAACCGGAATAACGAGTTTCAAGGGACCCTACCAAGAAAGTACGGACGAAGGTAGAAGATTCGGACCCTGAGGTTCAGAATCTAAGCCTAAGTGTCGTTCTCAACACTTCCCAAAATAAACCCTAAATCCTAAAGCCGAAGGCCCCAAAATTGCTTATACCTAGGACTCAGGACACGATCTTTCACCAGTGAGGCACCCAGAGACTCCAAATTAAGGAATATACCGTAAATTATAGTAGGATCCCTAATATGATTTAAGGAATAATCCTTAATTAAGGGATATTGGAGTCTAAACCCTAAACCCTATAGATCCCTTATAGATCCCATAAAGGAACCCTAGGTATTCCTTAATTAAGGGATCTTGGAGTCTCTGGGCAACTTCAAGTCTACTCCAAGCTCGGAGGCGGTGTTCCGGGTTTAAGGTTTTTCGTGTCTGGTGCTTCGTACTTGGAGGTTCAGGGGTAGTTATAAGGGTTCCTTTAAGGGTCCCTTTAAAGGGACTTATAGGGATTCTATAAGGGTATAGGGTTTAGGGTCTATTTGGAGGTTCAGGGGTAGTTGTAGGTAGGGTTATAAGTCCCCTAATATGGGTTATAAGTATAGTTACCCAACTTATAACCCTACTTATAACTACCCATGAACCTCCAAGTAGGGAGTGGGGGAATGGATCCCTATAGTAGTCCCTATATAATCCCCAATAATCGCCACCATAACCCACCCCCCCATTCCCTACTAAGAACCAGACAGTTAAGGATACTGACGCTTAATTGCTGCTGAGGTCCTTAAGCCTTTAGTGTTAGCTAGCCTATCCCCATACCCTGCGAGCATAAAGCCTCCGAAATCACGGAACCCCCAACCCCGAAGCCACAGAACAGCACATCCTGATCCCCATACGGCTTAGGGTTCGGGTTTGGGGTAACCCTGAACCCGAAACCCTAAACCCCTAAACCCTAAACCCTCGACCCTAAACCCCTAAACCCTAAACCCTGAACCCTAAACCCTAAACCCCCAAAGCCCTAAACCCTGAAGCCGGACGCGGGAACTGTAGACCTCACTCAAACCTAGTGGGTGTTCAGCGACGCCGCCTGCCGCAAGAGAAGATCACCGATGGGCAGCTCGTAAAGCAGCTGCCCCTGTGTCCAACAACGGCAAGCCAGAGAACCCGATGCCTCTATGGTAGAAGCCCAAGAGTTGGAAAACCCCAATAGCCTCAATCCTTAAGAGTAGTGCATAGGGAATTCCAGCGCTAGTTGTCCTTAATCCGGTTTCCAACTTTCTGGGCTTGACTGTATGACCTCTATGTCATAATTTTTAGAGCAGCAATAATAACAGGGATAATAGATAACAGGAATAGTAACAATAGCAGTAGCGATACGAACAACACTAATGATAGTCATGGCAACTGCTCGTTTCAAGAGCAACCGCCCATCCTTACCCATATGCCAGGATACCGTTTGTGGGGAGTCATGTTCATGTAAACTTGTGTCTTAGAGTGTATAGTAAACCACTAAAAGTTGGAAACGGATTAAGGACACTACGTGCTGGGATTCCTTGTGTACTACTCTTCAGGATTGAGGCTATTGGGTTTCCAACTTTTGGGATTCTACTGTAGAAGCTTTCGGGTTTAAACCCTAAACCCAGAACCCTAAACCCTGAACCCTAAACCCTGAACCCTAGACCCTAAACCCTAAACCCTGAACCCTGAACCCTAAACCCTAAACCCTGAACCCTGAACCCTGAACCCGAAACCCTAAACCCTGGGTGGAGGATTTGGTCAGGTCTGGGGCTTCCAAGCTAAGGAGTTGTGCGGTTGAGAAATCATAGGGACCCTTCGGGGTGTAAGGAGGGGGGGGGGTAGGGGACTATACTTCCTTAAATAAGCCCTATTAGTTCCCCCCCCCCCCCCCCCCCCCCCCCCCCAAGGGGCCCCTAGGAAAAAACCTTGTGAAATGATTGGGGAACAGTTTTTTTAAAAATAAAACTAACCAAAACACGGGGCAATAGGGGTTTTCAACAGAAAAGGNCCCCCCCCCCCCCCACCTCCCCTACCCCTAAGGGTCCCTATGAAGAAACACTGTTGAATGTATCGGGTACAAGTTTTATGATAACTGAACTAGCCTAATGCCGAGGCGATATGGGATTTTCAGCGAATAAGGTGGCCTGGCCCGGACTCTCCCCGCCAAGCTAGGACCATTATTGTCGTAACAACCCCTAAGCTCAAGAAGCCCTCATTGATTCATATTGTGGGGTTTGGGGGTTTTGGTAGTGCAACAGGGACTTGCAGCGAACGCATGCTGCCAGTTTAGCTGAGTTTAACTTGTCCAAGTAGCCCTGAACTCTAAACCCTAAACCCCAAACCCAAACCCTAAACCCGAACCCCAAACATTAAGCCCCAATAAACGCCAAACCCTTAACCCCTGCGCTACAGCTTACATCCCGACCCCCACACACGGTTGAGTGTTTAGCAGAGCCTCCAACAGCCCCTGGTTGAGCTCCCACGAACAACCGGAAAACCATGCCATCGAAAACCCTAAGCCCCTAAAACCCCAGACCCCTAAACCCCAAGCCCTAAACCCAAGAAACTCCTGCAAAACCCAGAAGCACCTCCATCAGGGCTTCCAGAACCTGGCGAACTCCGCCAGAAGCCAAGGTTTAAGGTTTGCAGTTCAGTGCTGCGAAATGTCTGGATGTGGGGATTCCGGCTTCGGTTTAGGGTTTAGGGTTTAGGGTTCAGCGTTTAGGGTTTAGGGCTTTAAGGTCTAGGGTGTATGGCTTCTGATTCAGGGATCGAGTTTGGGTTTGGTAAGATAACAGATCCTAACCATAAAACTAGGTATCCCAAAAAAGGGGTAGGGTATGAGCCTCTAGGTAGGGTCGCAAGATTCGGATTTCAGGCTTCAGGTTTTGAGTTTCGGATTCATGGCTGCGCATTAGGCCCTGTAGGAGCAGTCTACTATGGGGGCCTTAATACCCATTATACTATAATTATTGTTAAAGAACCCCAAAAATAGTTTTTGGCAACTATTAAGCCCAATATACTATAATTATAATAAGGAACCCCCAGAATAGTATAGGTAAGTATTCAGGCCCCTATAGTACGATACAGTTCTCAAACAGAGACCCTGTTTTGGAACAAGTCTGATTCGGTCCGAGGCCGCCTTCCTGCAGGCCACTTTGAAGAGTTTCTCCCACAAGAACGTGGGCTTCTCACCGTGCTGCATGGCCCCATCGCGACTGTGGAAATACCGTTTGCCTCCACCACTTCCGCTGCCGCCACCAGTGCGGTTGAGAAGCCAAAGCTGGTCTTCTTGCCTCAGAGGCTCCAGCTTTGCGCAAAAGTCGTGCATGCCGTTTGCTCTCGTTAGTGTAGTCCTTGGAAGCCTATTTCAAGCGACTCTTGGGCTGGTTGCGCTGTGCCTTCAAGGTCTGGAGCTCATGAGGGTCTCAGCCAAACAGGAGTCACAAGAGCTGCAGATGCTGCAGCCAGTTGCGTGCGTTTACTTCTGGAACTGGTCTGTCCTGCAGCGATGTAAGTCCAAACGCCACTTGGGCGAGTGCGCCGGTGTTGAGTGCGCCACTGTGTTTCGGCGGTTCGCTTGCTGCTAGATGGACTGTTGGGCTGCTTGACGTTTCAGCAATTCTCGAAGGAACGCAGGGGGAGCAAGCCCAAACCCCAATCCCTGGACCTTGTAGCCTAAACTCCAAATCTCAATTCACCAGCTTGAAGCCCGAAAGCAGAGACGCTCCAAACCGTGATCCCGTACGTCGCAACACGACGAAGCCTGCATCCCAAGCCGCACAAGCCCCGCAAACACCAGACTCCCCTGGTGCAACAGACTCCAAAGCCCTTTGATGCCTAATTCTTCCGTAGATCAGTAGGAAACCTTAACAGAGGAACCCCTACTTGCAAGAGATGTCGGGGCCACGAGTGGAGGGTTTTGGGGTTTAGGGTCTGGGGCCTTAAGTGTGGGGTTGATAAACCCTACACCCTACTTAAAGGATCATGGGACTTAGTAACTAGGTTTATTGTTAGGGTAACTATACTTATAACTACTTATAACCCCAATTAAGGTACTTATAACCATACTTACTAAGTCCCATGATCCTCCAAGTAAACCCTAAGCTTATAAATACTTAGGCAGGCGCCTTTGGCCGGAGGCATTGTGGCAAGCCCCGACCTTGCTTTCTTGTAGATCCGAGGCTTGTTCTGACGATCTAAAGCAATCCCTAAAGATCAACATAATTTTTGCCCCTAACAAGGATTGTCGTCCCGGTCCTAAACATACTATCCTAAGGAAACGGTGTTAATTACTGGGGGTCTACGCGACTCCTCAGACAAGCGGCATTGTGCTCTCAGAGGAAACCCAAGCGCTTGAGAGGGTTCCAACAATCCCAAACTCATGGTGTAGTGACAGTGCACTGGCTTTAGAGTTTCAGAGTCTGAGGTTAGGGCTCAGGGTTTCGGGAACCTTGCCATCATAAAGCCCCACCCTTCATCTTGTCCAAAGCCAGAATCCCAACAAAAAAAAAGAGTTCGAATCCTGAATTCTACAAGCGCAAAGCCCAAAAGCCCCAAACTCTTATGGAAGCCCCGAACCCTGGACCTCCTCAAACCCTGAACTCTGAACCTTCAGGTTCACTAAACCCTAAACCCTAAGCCAAAACCGGGTTTAAGGCTTTAGGGTATTGGTGTGGAAGTAGCGGCCCCACAGAGCGCAGGAGAGAGAGAGATCTCACATGTAAGGGTGTCTGGAATCCCTCAACAACGGGCCTTCTGCCCCAACGGCATGAGCCCAGAACGCCCAAATCCTAACCCTGCGACCCCAACCTTCAAGCCCGGGTTTAGGCTGCAGGCTTGTTGTTGTAAGCTCGGACCACCTCTTGAATCCCTTTAGCACTCTTATATAGACCTTTTACTACAGAACCCGAAGTGCGGACACCTCATATGGAACCCTATGGATAGAAGCCTCATAATTGAGACCATGTTAATATGTCAGTTTCCGAACATTAGGGTACCTTATTTTTGGGTCCTTATAATAAGGATCCTACTATTTAGGGTACTATATTCGGGTCCCCTATTTCCGGAAACTCCCATATAGCGGAGACCTTTAAACAAACAACGAAGCGATCTTGCGTTGTGGAACCAAAAAACCACAACGACTAGACCCTTCTTCTTGGAAGCACCCGAAACCCTCAACACCCCTAAACCCTAAACCCTGAACTCTAGACCCCTAAACCCTAAACCCCTAAACCCTAAACCCTAAACCCTAAACCCCAATACAACCCTAAACCCTAAACCCCTAAACCCTAAACCCTAAACCCGAAACCCCAGTAACCCTAGACCCTGAACCCCTAAACCCGAAACCCTAAACCCCAATATAACCCTAAACCCTAAACCCTTGTTTTTGGAAGCTCAGGCGCTGGTCAGCTGTGTGAAGAAAGGCGTGGCGTGGCCGAGAAGTTCCCCGCAGCGGGCCCTGGACGAGGCAGAAGCGGGTTAGGGCTTTTGGGTTTAGGGTTTAGGGGTTATAGTTGAGGGCTTGGGGCTTTGGGTCCAGGGTCTGGGGTTTAGGGCCGTTGGGTTTAGGGTTTAGGGTTATGGTTGAGGGTTGGGGTTTTGGGTTTAGGGTCGGGGGTTTAGGGCATTTGGGTTTAGGGTTTAGCGTTTAAGGCCATTGGGTTTATGGTTGAGGGTTTGGGGTTTTGGGTTTAGGGTCGGGCGTTTAGGGCCTTTGGGTTTAGGGTTTAGCGTTTAAGGCCTTTGGGTTTATGGTTGAGGGTTTGGGGTTTTGGGTTTTGGGTCTGGGGTTTAGGGCATTTGGGTTTAGGGTTTAGCGTTTAAGGCCTTTTGGGTTTGGGGTTTAGGGTTTAGGCTTTAGGGTTTAGGGTTTAGGGTTAAGGGCTGTGGGTTTAGGCTTTATGATTTTGCGTTCTTTTTGAGGGTTTAGGGTTTTAGGGTTTCATGTTCTAGGATTTGGGGTTCAGGAGGTTAGGGGTTTAGGGTTTATGGGGTTTGGGCTTCAGCGTGTGGGGTTTAGCTTTAGAATTTATGTTAAAAGGTGTACTTGGGGGATCATGGGACTGAGGAAGGTTATGAACCAGGTAACTATTCTTATACTAACTACTTATAACTTAACTATGGTACCTATAACCTTACTTACTAGGTCCCATGCTACTCCAAGTAGGGTTTAGGCGTTAGGGTTTGGGGTTTGGGCTTTAGGGTGTAGGGCTTACGGCTTAGACTGTGCTTGCTGGGACTCTGTGCCCTTATAGGCGCATTATAAGTTAAACAGGTAAGGCTCTACATAAAAAGTTCTATATCCTAAGGTTTCTCTTTTACATCTTGGGCTCTAGCTTTAGGGTACCGATATTTCTATCACGTTTTTGTTGTGCCGGCGCAAATCCCCAGAAGCGAAAGACCACGCACCATGTGCTGAGGTAATGCTTCAGGGTTTCGTGGAAGGGCCTGAAAAAAGAAATACGAGTTAGGACGAGGCTTTAGGCTCACAAAATCGCTAAACCCTAAACCCCTGAACCCTAGGCCCTAAGCCCTCTGAGGACCCCAAAAATCTGCATGAAGACCCATGAACTTAAAGCCCTATAAACGAAGCCCTGTAAACCCTGGGGCGGTTTTGGCTTGGGGCTGTTTGAGGCCCTGCCGCAGCTCAGGACGCTTGTCTGAAATGATCCATGTTGCAGTCCTAGAAGGGTTGGCTGTGATCCTGGTGGAAGTAGAAGACTTTCTTGTTGACTCCATCTTTGGAAGGGTTGAAAAGCTGAAACCCGATGCCGTACTCTTCTGCCAGTTTCAATGCCTCGACATAGGTCATGCCGCCAATGATATAACTGACATTCTTCAATCCCGCGAACAGTTCCGGGCACATTGGTTCTTCGACCTCATCAGGATAGTCGCTGACAGGCTTCGCAAAAAGATGCCAGAGTCTTTCCCAAAGCACCCCTTCGCCACTCCGCCTGTAAGCGTTGCTGAATTGCTTCGAGGGTTTCAGACCCTTTATCTATCTATCTTTATATCTACTATCTATCTGTATGCAGACACACACGCACACACACGTACGTGTACACATATGCACCTGTATATACACATATAAACATACATACATACATACATACAAATAGGCTATGCAAAATATATATATATATATATATGTATAGATCTTGGGGGGTGACCATATATATATATATATGTATGTATGTAAGCCCGAAAGAATGTCGACACGCAGGATGCGGACGTCTTGGGAGGAACTTCGGGAGTTTAGGAGGTGTCGAACGACTTGTGGAGAACTGGCGGGAGTGCATTGAGACATTCGTTCTTCAGGCTTTTGTTATTGGGAGAATCTCTAAACCCTATATAAGCCCTAAAGCCCAAACCCTAAACCGTGAACCCCAAACCCTGAACCCCAAACCCTGAACCCCTTCAGCTTTTGGCCCTAAGCCCTGCTCCTTATATACGATAATAACAGGCACTCAGTTCCTGAACCAACCGCCAGCCTACAACGGGTTTAGGGTTGTCCACAACCCAAAGACAGCCCACAGGAATAACGTGACTTCAAGCCCCAAACCCTGAACCGCCGGCACAAACAAAATCCTAACCCCAGAACAGAACCCACAAGCCTAAACCGCAACTCTAAACCCTTACCCAAAGCCTAAACCGTACACCCTTACCCAAAGCCCTAAACCCGAAGCCCGCACACACTCTGCTGGGAGCCTGTCACCCTCAGAACCTTTGCTTTTGACCTGAGGCACAAGAGGGGCGAACGCGAATATGCGGGCCATATATTCTAGAATAAGGTTTTGGGGTAGATTAGACGATATTTCTCATATGGAAAGCTAAGGAAGTGGTAATTATCAAGGCTCCCTTCTTAGCCCCTCCATGCAACCGCCCCAAAGCCCTGATGACCTCAACCGTAAGGCAGAAATGCTGGGGGGCACAGCAACTCGAAACCCCTGGCTTTTAGAACGCAAAAAGCCTAAATCCTTAAACCCTACTTGCTCCGGCAGGACGAAAGTTCGTCGCATCCGCAGCATGTTCTTTGCGCGTATACTTAGCCACCCCGTTCCCTTGTAGGCTCTCCAAGAACTACAGTAAAGTCTTGGGCCCCGGAGGTTGTAAAGTCCTCCGTCTGAACAACAACAACATATATTAGATGTTCAAAAAGCGTGCTACTTCCTCCGCCGGCCAAGCCACCTAAGATGCACTTCTTGGTACTCCGCGGCCTCCACTAACGAAACACATTCAATTACGACGAAACTTGAAGTCAGGACCAGGAATCCTAAGCATGTAGGTTTTCTAGTGCTCAGGTAGGGTGTCGGGCTCGGGTTTAGGGTTTAGAGTTTCTCAGGCCGGGCTGAAATTAGAAGGGAGTATTAGAACGGTTATAGGGTTCACGGTTTTGGGCTGGGGCTTACGGGTTGGGTTTCGGAAATGGTCTGCAGTCCATGTTGCAGGGCTGAGGGTTTCGGGCAAAGGGTTCAGGATGTAAAACCCTAAACCACTGTAATCCTTAAACCCTAATGAAACCCTCGCCCCAAACCTGAAACCCAAAACCTAACCCAAACCTTAAACCCCAACCCTGAACATTAAGCCCTAAAACATCTTTCGTGAAGCCAATTCAGGCTATAGAGCTTGTACACTGCTGTCAACTGCTACACCTCTCTTTCTTGTGCAGGATCCAAAGGGAACTAAAGGGTTAATCTGTAGGAGTATATAGGGATTGCCTACTCTAGTACTGAGACGCCCTTTAGCAAAGCCTTCTGGAACCCAGTTGGCGTTTGTGAAGCTAGAAAGTTGCCTTTTCCGAAACATTTCTAAGCCCTTCGCTCGAAACCTAAGCGTCCTCGATGTTCCGTGCTATCCTAAGGGCAGCCCGCGCGCTTTTTCTTCAGACCATGCTTGTAGCAGGACTTCGTGCATTTGCGAAAATGGTTCTGACTATAACAAGGCAGCGGTAATCTTGCACCAAAGGTCGCTTCCATTCCTCGCTGGACGAGGCAGACGATCGCCGCAGATACATCGGCCGCAACGATGCGTAGCTGCCCGTCAACGTCAGATCCCCAAAGCAGCCTCCTGCATTCCAGCGCACTTCGCCCTAAACCCTAAACCCCTAAACCCTAAACCCTAAACCTCATTCGCTTCAGTCCGGCTCAAGGGCTTGGGCGGCCACAATTTCATAACGTGCTCTTCGGCCCACTGACAGCAGCCGCCTTTGGGTTGCTCCATGGATTTCCCTGAAACCCTAAACCCTACCCATAGGCCCCAAAGTAGTTCCTTTTTGGGATTACCTTATAGAATTCTAAATATGAAGCCCAAAAAGGAACTACCTTTGGGGCCTATGGGTAAAGCATACTTTTCCTGAGCAGGAGGTCCTCACCAAACAGGGAACCTCAAGCCCAAAACCGTAGGCTCGAACCCCGAGCCCTAAGCCACTCTAGGCTTCTAGTCCACCCACAAAACCACCCATTAAGCCAGGGTTTAGGGTTTGGGGTTTAGGATTTCAACAACCCCAAAAGTCCGTCTGAGAACTACGCTGTCATGCATTCAGGCAGATTTGGGGTTTTGGGCTACACTAGGTTAGTGTGAAAACCGGTCGTTTTCCCGCTTGAGCCTTGGCCCAAAAAAGGGGCCCCTGCAGTCAGTCACATGTAGTCTGTGCTGCTGGTTTCCTACACCTAGGACTGTACAACAACAGCTAAATTAGACTACCAGGCTTCGTACACGCTGTCAACTGAGCACACTTTCACACCCGTGACTCTTTTGGTGTAG
>BGNK01000373.1:96289-256065 GCA_003297005.1 Symbiodinium sp. clade A Y106 | reverse complement strand
AGAAGTTAAAACATGGAATTCTGTAGTGGTAGTGTTTCTCTCTTCCACAAGAGGCGTCACGCAACTACTGCCGCATTTAGGTCAACCTCAGGAACAATAATATTGAACAGCGCCCACATATATATATATATGTATATATATATATATGTGTGCATGATATGCTTTTATATATAGGACTGATTAAGACACCTATATTACGCCTTCGGGCTCTGAGGTCTCTTGGGAGTCGGAGAGCTTTAGTTCGAATCGGAGCTTTTTATCTTCGAAGGCTACACAGACCCTTTTAAGCCATGGATGGAGGATTTGGGGTTGAGGATTTAGGGTTTGGGGTTTAGGGTTTAAGATAGGGTTGAAGGTTTGGGGTCTGGGGTTTAGGGTTTGAGATTTAGGGTTGAGGGTTGGGGGTCCAGGGTTTCGGGTTCAGCCTCGTACCTTGGCCCATTACTACAATTCCAGAATTGCTGGTTGAAAGTCTTTGTGTCAGTTGAGGTACAGGCTGGCGTCTTGGCCAGACTTGGAGGACGTTTCGGCTGGAATGTCAAGACTGACATCAGTTCAGGATGCGGTTGGCGACAGTGCAGCACAGAAGGATGCTCGGCCGGAATGAGGCTTCGGGTTCTGGGGGCTAAGCTCGCTTCTCAGTGCTTTTAAGAGGTTTAGGGTCTGAGGTGTTAGGCACAACCGTATTATTTTTTGACACTGACGACGGCCACCATGCTGCATGCGAAACCTTGTTGAAAGCGCAAAAGCAAGAAGCACACAAGTCAGAGCCCCAAACCCTGAAAGCCTGCTTTTTCACCCTGAACCCTGTATGCAATACCCTGAACCCTCATTAACCCTTCCCCCTTCACCAGTGAATCTGGGGCCTTTAGAGACGTGCCGGAAGAACAGTCCTGGGATACAAACTCGCGAAACTCTGACAGTAAGTATATGCATTTGTATCTGTAGACGTAGATGTATATGTATGTGTATATGTATATATATATATACACCTGTATTTATATGTGTACTTTTATTGATAATTACCCCAAACAGTGTGGTAACACTATGGGGTTCTTTCGCTCAGAGTAAAGTGGACGAGCCGAAAGAAAGGCCCCCGCAGCAAATTCTGCAAATCTGGTCCCCGCATCCTATCACTTGCACAGCATGTTCGCGGCGCACGTCTCGCTCGGTGAATCACTTGCTACTCTAGAAGCCTAAACAATTACCAATATTATTCCTTAGGGCTCCTTATTATACTTCTACGAGAAAGAGCCCAAAACCCTATTCTAACTATTAAGGCCCGTACAGTACTCGAAGGGAGGACGTTTGGGTGTGGCTCCTCATACGCCCTCGTAGTCTCCTGGTCATGTCCTGGCAGTGTGGTCTTCTGATGACCTCTGCGTGGTGGTACTGTTGATGGACAAAATCCTGCATGACCCATAATAAGGAATATACCATAATTCCCATAGTTTAGGGTCCTTAGGGTCATGCAGGATTTTGTTCATCAACCGTATCCTGGAGGTCTGCTGCTGGTCTCTTAGTGCTCTCTTGGCGGTCTCCTGGTCGTGTACTTAAAGGATCATGGGGCTTGGTAAGTATGGTTATAAGTACCTTAGTTGGGGTTATAAGTAGTTATAAGTGTAGTTACCTTAATAATAACCCTAGTTACTAAGTCCCATGATCCTCCAAGTAGTGGTCCCTTGCTGCTCTCTTGGAGTCTTCTGGTGGACTCCTGGTGGTCTCCACCTGTGTTTTCGCAAGGCATAGCGCCGGCACCCTGGGTGATGACTGTGCTCCTGGTAATCAGAAAAATCAGATCGCAACTAATTGTCTGTACTTTCTGAAGCATAGCGAACCGCCGGCGGTCGTGACTTCCTGGTCCTACTGGCATGCGTCGGGTCTTCTAGCTACCTAGTAGTAGAGTAGGGGTAGCCTTTAACCTTTTGGGGTAGTATTGTCCCTATATAATCCTTATATTATGGAATTTGGGTTCCCCATGATACCCGACAAGTAGGGCTATGATGAAGAAACGTGTTACTTAGACCCAGGGTTGGGAAGAAGCGGATGCAAGCAAAAAGCGCCTTAGTTTCGCACACGACGAAAGTGTGAAGCAGTGCAGGAAACCCCAAAGGAACTTTGAACATAGAACTGCAGAGAGAATGTAATGGCCGGAAGCAAGGAATTAGTGGTATTTGCGGTAGATTTTGAATCAGGTAAGGCAGAACTGTGCAAAAGGTGTGGGTTCCTTATGGCCCCGCCTGGCCCTAAACCCTTCACCCCAAGCCCGTAGCCGCTTAAAACGGGCCCGCAGGTGTTGCAGCCCATGCCAGCTGAACGGCTCTACACGGGCGGTCAGTCACCGGACTTCCATGTCACTGCTTTCAGGGCTTTAGCGCTTCGTGGTGTCAGGGCTTTAGAGCTCAGGTCTTTTACGGCTTTGGGGTTTAAGGCTTGGGTCTTTAGGGCTTTGGGGTGTAAATGAGGGGTTTAGAGGTTATTTGAGTTGAGGAGACTTTGGGCAACATTGCACCATTGGAGTCTTGCAGCGTTTTGAAGTGGGATGCGATGCGGCTTTCCGCTGCTCATTTTTTCGGGGCGCAGGGGCTTCTTAAACTAAGGATCATGGGACTTAGTAGGTAGGGTTATGGTTGGGGTAGCTATACTTATGAGCTATTACTAAGTCCCATGACCATCCATTATTTAGAACCCTTATAGATCCCGTTGGGGGAGCCCTCTTAGGAAATCTATTTTAGAACGAACTCTATAATCATAATTATACCTTTAATAGGAGCCTTAAGCCATACTTACTACGTCGCATGGTCCTCGATTATTAATAGAGCCCTTACGGATCTCTTTGGGGATCCCTTTTAGGAAGCCTGTTATAGAACCCTATGATAATACCCTTAAAAGGAACCCTAAGCCGTACTTACTACGTCCCATGATCCTCCAAGTTGATGGTTCGGGGTGGAGCCCGGCCCTTTCGGTATTGAGGGTTTGCTGTGGTGGCACCCAGAGACTCCAAAACCCCTAAGGTTGAGTACTGCGGAATGTGTGAGGAGCGAGAATGTACAAAGGTGTCGGAGAGAGGTGGCTGGTAATTTGCATTTTACGGACTGACCTACGGCATGCTGTCGGGCTGCCCGACCTGGTATCAACCCGGCCCACACACCCCACCAGAGATCGCTTCATCATGATGAGGATGGAATCTTGGGGTTAGATTCAGTCGCCGGGCAATAGTAGGCAGGAGTGAGAAACGTGGAACATGCAAGACCGAGGTATTATGTTTCTTTTCGCCCTTCTTTACAGCTGGGGGCAAACTAATGTTTCAAGCTCCTGGCTTCTACTGTAATTCCGCCAAGAAAGTCTTAACAGAGCAGACAGCGGCCCAGGTTTCTCGGCGTCCACACCTCGCGCCAGAAAAGCAAGGGAAAACAAACGATCGAACATGAGGCCCAGTTCTTACTTCGAATGTTGACATGAGGGGTTTAGGGGTTTACGGTTTAGGGTTTAGGATGTTGACAGTGGTTCACCGGGCGAAAGCTCAGAGGCTTCGAGCAAAAAGTACGGGGGTTTGGTGCGTAAAGAGTGGGATGGTGACTCTTAGGACTTGGGGGGTGAGAGATACCGGGGGTTATGCTTCTTCTGTGGATCAATCTCTAACTTGCGCGCTTATGAACTTTGATCCGGCGGCTTGATTCCCACAGAGCAACAGGCATATTTGGGAGTTTCGAAGAAGACTTCAATGACCCTGATACCAAGATTCTCGGAGGTTGATTACAAGTATGACCAAACCCTGACATTTAAACCCCCAAGAACTCCTCGAAAGGGACCCAAAGGTTGGCTGAAACCCCCTGCCAAGTTGGAACACGTCTGAGACAGGTTCAGTTCCGGTCTTGGGATTCGTTGGCGTTTTCTTCAGGTGTTTAGCTGAGGGCGTAGGTTGGGTGTTCACGGATTTTGAAGATGTGATACAGTGCGTGTCATTCCAGACGAGGAAGTAGTGGCACGACACGTCTAAGCTAAGGCCGGGAGCACATCAGCTAAGGCAAGGACATGTTGTGTTCAAGTTAGGGTACACTGACAAGGCAGCACGTTCGGCTGAAGGAGTTCGCCCAGAAGTCCATAAACATTAAATCCGCACCCAGGAACAGAAATCCCCAATAGCCTGTAACCCTTAACCCTAAGCCTAAACCCTTCGTCCCTGCACAAGTTGCGGCTATGTGCTTGAAGGGTCCAGAGTATGAGCTTCTAGCTCCCACGGTCCCGAAACCTTTGTGGGAGTTTCCGAAGTTTCGGGGTACCTTATTTTGGGGTCCTTATAATAAGGATCCCACTATTTAGGGTACTATATTAGGGTCCCCTCTTTCCGGAAACTACCTTATCAAACCTGCTTGAATCAGGTTCTAATTGGACACTATGGACCCTTTTCTTAAGACTCTTTGCAAACCTCATCTTTTTATAGTAAAACAACCTGGGAAAACTGTTGTGAACTTCAGTCAGCGATCGGAGAAGTAAACGAGCATAGGAACAGCAAAAACAGTACACACAAACACTACTGCTATACAGGTTAGTGGGATGTACCTTCTCAGAGATTTTGAGTCGATGTGGAGGATCCCCGAGAGGAGGCTCTTGGAGTGCCATCACCAGAAGATCCTTCGGAAGCTTCCTGGCTGGAGAGTAAGTAGTGTTAACGCCGCAGATAAAGAAGAATATGATGATGATGATGATGGTGATAAGGATCACCATGATGGTGATGACGATGATGGTGGTGTTGTTGATGATGGTGATTTTGATGATGATGACGTTTTATGGTTTTTGGTGATGGTGATGATGATGATGATGATGACGTATAAGAAGAGGATAACTGCAATGACCCCCATGCTGATCGCGGTGGTGGTGACGGTGGTGGCTGTGAGGATGATGACACTCTAGTTTGTGTCCCTAAACCCTAAACCCTAAACCGATAAACCCCCCGGCTGCAAAAAGGCTTGTCCAGCCTTTCCTCACTTACACCTCGAGCTGGGGAAGCTCATCCCTAAACCCAAACCCCAAACTCCTAAACCCCAAACCCTAAAGCCTAAACTCCTAAACTCCTAAACCCTAAACCCCAAACCCTAAACTCCTAAACCCTACACCCTAAACCCCAAACCCTAAACTCCTAAACCCTAAACCCTAAAAAGCTCACAAGGTCCCGGTCCTGACCTCGGAAGCCCCCTCTGTGGATGCCGCTTCCGTGCTGCTGCTTGGCCACAGCGTGCAGACTTCCGGTTCGCAGCTCCGTGCCGTAGTCTTGCATACCATCCCCTATGCCATCCCGATGATATTATGGGAGTTTCCGATAATTAGGGGTACCTTATTTGGGGTCCTTATAATAAGGATCCGATTATTTAGGGTACTATATTAGGGTCCCCTATTTTCGGAAACTCCCATATAAGTGTCGGTATAAGATACCCAAGCAGCCAGACATCCAACTGAAATTGTTCACGCGCCTCCAAGGGTGTTCTCTGAACCATTGGCCGCTAAAGGTCACGTTTCTTTTTGCCTCTCTGCAAAACCAGCTATGGTACCAAAATCCTCCTGAGTCTATCCTTCACACTGCTAAGTTAGTTCTTGGTTGAAAACCTCGGCGCTCATGCATGGTCCTTGGCATGGCTTGAACCCCACTGATGGTCCTTCTAGTGCTAGTTGAATCCTTGCCTTTTCTGTCCTGGCTGAGGGTATCGACAGCTCTGCAGATGCAGAAGTATCACAAGGAAACCGCGGTTTTGGGGTTTTGGGTTTCTGAGCTTTGGAGGTTAAGCATTCTTGAGTTCCAGGGGTTTGTTGTTGCGGACGATGAAACGGCGCATGCATAGAATTGCAATACGCTCATGGTGTTGATCCAATAACAGCCAGGACACAACCTTAAAATCCTACGTCATCATGCGCAGTACAGGGCTTTAGGGTTAAAGGGTGCAGGGTTAGGGGTTTTCGTGTCGAATTAAAGGAGTTAGGATGTTTTTTTTTACGGCCTAGGGTAAGAACCCAGAGAGCCCAATACCCCTTAATAATGGAACATGGCTTAAATTGTATAGGGCTTCATATTATGATCTAAGCCATATTCCTTAAGGGGTATTGGGCTCTCTCGGAAGCCAAATTCTCCAACCACCTTTGGCCTATGCCGGACTCTGGAGCCCTCAGACGCGAGAGTTAGTGTATTAGGGCTTAGGGTAGGGTTTAGGGTTTAGGGGTTTCGGGGTTTAGGGCTTAGGGTATAGGGGTTTCGCGGTTTAGGGCTTAGGGTTTAGGGTATCGGGTTTAGGGTATAGGGGTTTAGTGTTTAGGGTTAGCAGCCTGAGAATAATTAGCAATGCTATGCCTTAGGGCTACTGGTTATAAGCTTTGGTAGTGTGATGTACCCCATAGCCCTGTTCAAGTCAATCAGGCCCCTATACTGGGGCCCTACACTAGAACCCTACAGAAACAATGTAGGATCCCGTCTTGCAAAATCTTGCGCCATGCCCTTGTCCCTGGAGGAGATAGGAGTGGCTAGGGCACAGGCGGTTGAGCTGGAGAAGCGAACCATGTCTGCAAGTTGAGGGATTAAAGATTTCGGCAAGTTGTTCGGCGCCGATATTACTGACTCCTTTCCGTGCTGTTGCTGTGTATGTTTACGGTTTGGCTCTGTGTTCAGTGTTTTTAGCTTTGGGTATGCGACATCTGAAATCGTATAGGTATTCGCTTCATTTTTGCTGCTTGGGTATTCCGATTTGCCGTTGTTTTCGAGTCGTTACTAAGTTACCGCTGTTCTTGATTATGCAAGAACAGCATCTACGATACTGATTCCCTCTACTTATGCCAGTACTTGGACTGCCTGCTTCGGGCCCGCTGCCGCTTAGCGCCGAAACATACGAAGATGAGCATGTGATGAACTTTTCAGTTCAAACATTGTGCACTTTGATGCTGTTACTGCTGCTACTGTTGATCAGTCTTGTTTCGTGGAAGGTCTATGTGCGTGTGTGTGAGGGTGAGTAAGAGAGAGTAAGAGAGAGAGAGAGAGAGAGAGAGAGTCAGAGAAAGAAAAAGAGAGAAAGAGAGGGCTTTGATCCCCCAAGTGGGCATATGCCCACCGCATCATGAGGCGTGGACGATCTCAAACAGCGAGTCGCCCAGAAACATGATGCGTCGGAGCAGTTGCAGCAGCAGCGCCCCGGCAATCCACATTTCTGACTTTGATCTCAGGTTTCGGAGGTTGTGCCTGCAGGATCGGCGGTTCTTCAATGTACATTCGGACACATACAAAAGAGGTGCTGAAAAAAGAACCGTTGAAGCAGACCCTAAACTCCAAAGCTTCAACAACAGCAGAATGCTTGCTCGATTCGTTGTTGTTTCTTGGACCTGCACACTCTTTTAGCACCTGTATACTAATAACCAAAACACTGATAATTGCAACAACAATAACAAATAAGTGTGATTATGACGGTAGCCATAATATTAACAGCAGTAGTAGTGCTAGCAATACTTGCAATAAGAACAACAGTGTAGTAGACCTTCAGAGTGTAACGGTCTCCGAATAGGAAGACTTGGAAAGCCCCTCAAGCCGCAAGCCCCTAGGGCTCTACACCCTTCCGTGGCCAGTTTGTGGCTCTAGGGTATGGGTTTTATTTTTAGGGCCTAGGGTTTAGGCTCTAGGGCCTTGAGGGTTTGGGGTTTAAGGATCACCACAACACATGACACCCAATGCCAACGTCTCTCACCTCGTCTAGGCTTGAGCTTAGCTTACCAGCTTTAGCATGCGATGGTGCAATAAGCCAGAGTGGCCATGCACAGCAGCCTAAACCCTAACCTGCAAAACCCTAAACCCTAAACAACATCCCACTATGGACTATGGCAATCCGCAGGGCGGCGTGTGTTAAACAGCGCGTGCTGGTGCAGCGAGAGCTTTGCAAAGAGCAATCTCAGCTTTGCCAGCGAATCCAATATCTGCAGAAGGCTCAAGGGCGGGAAGTTCCGAGGTTGCTTAGGCATTTTGGGGCTTTCGGGCTATACGCCTATACTACAGTTACAGGGCCTATAGTATATAGGGCTTTAGGATTTGGGATGTGCAAATACCACACACCATTTTGTGGCGGAATAGGGCTTGAAAGAAAACAGGAGTTCCCTCGGGCAAGCAACGGGCCTTGTTGGTGAGATTACGCGGAGCCCTAGACCCTTAACCCTATCCTTCTGAGTTCCCACAACTTTCTGCGAGAACTTTCAGAGCACCTCCCGCAGGCATGCATGATGAGAAGCGGGCACCAATCTTCACAAAAGCCAAAGCCGTCAAAGGCCTAAGTCCGGAATCAACCCGAGAAGCCTTCAAGCCGTCCCGCGTCCAAGAAACATAACATCGTAACGACCGGCCCCTTGTTCCGCATTCTCATTCCCCCCCACTGCCACCCTAAATCCCCGACGCCGAAGCCCACTGCAAAACAGCGCCCTTCCACAGCGGGTCGACCCCAAATCCAAGCAGACATAAACCATCCAAAGCGTAAATCCCTAGACATGGATATCGTGTTCGTCGTAATCGTCATCACCGTCACCATCATACGTCTCATCGTCATGATTACCCTCACCTGGGTCGCCATCACCATCGGCGAGTCGATTCCCATACAGGAGCCTAAATAATTGCCGGTCCCTTTTGTAACTATAGTATAATATACCCCAGAACCCTATTCTAATTATTAAGGCCCCTATATTATATACAGCCTTGGTCTCAGGCCACAGAGATGCAGGCGAACCTGCTCTTCAGCCAGCAGATCGAGGATGTCTATGCCTTCAGTACCTTGGTGGCGCTTTGGGAAACTTGTTAATTTCCCGTATGGTTCCTATGAAGGTACCTGTTCATAAATACTTTAAGGGCCCCGAAACTACAACCCAGGTACTGTGGATCTGAAAGATCCCAGGATTATTGAAGTGGAAGATACGGCCCTTGAGGCTGTGAAAGAGGCAGAAGCTGACAGCAAGAGTCTCGACTACATGGCGTCATTTGCACTTCAGACATACGCCCGAGTCCGTGGCCCTCAAAACCTTTTGTAGCTTTGTCGGGCCTGGTTTTAGAGTAAATTCACGGTAGGGCATGACAAGATTTGCACGGTCATGCAGGCATGCCCTAAACCCTAAACCATGAGAGTCGTGCAAACCTGAGGGAGACACCTGCATTCGCTACACATGTTGAAGGCTTTTGAGCCCCAGTTTAGGGTTGAACTTCGACTTCTCACAGCCTTGTATGGCGAGTGTATGTAGGAACAATATCGTGCACAAATACCATGTGTTTCATCTTTTGTTTGCTATTTGCTTCAAGGGCTTTCCACTTCAAGCGATGGCCATAGCCATAGACCCTAAAGCCCTAACACCTAAACCCTAAACCCCTAACACCTAAACCCCTAAACCCCTAAACCCTAAACTGGCCCCCGTGAACCCCTATATCCCAGGAAGCCACTACAGCGACTGACGGAGTTTGCCGAGACTTTGGAGGGTCCGGAGCGAGCCCAGCTCTCCGTCTTGAAGAGTTGTGATGCTTTAGGGTTTAGGGTTAGGGGGCTTTTGAGAGTCTGAGGTTTGAGAGTGCATAATACTCGTGAACACAGTATTCTATATTATACTATAGCCAATCGGCTAGCACACTTGTTATGAGGGTTGGGAGCGTTTCGGTGGTTTTGAATGTAGGGTGTCGAGGGTTTTTGGGGATTTAGTAGTTTTGAGGATTTTGTGGGTTCAGGGTTCAGGGTGTAGGGATCTGGAGGGTTTTGGGGTTTTGCTGGGCTCGGGCTCAGGATTAGGTCAAGATGTAGGGATTGCCGGATTCGATCTTGTTTTCGAGTTAGATCCCTAAACCCCAAACCCTAAACCGAGATCTGCTTTGCTTGAAACCTGGGAGTTTCGAGTTCTGGTTTCGGGCTGGTGCATCAGACCCCAGCAGCACTGAACCCTAAACCCTAAAACCCTAAAACCCTAAACCCTAAACCCCTAAACCAACCCTAAACCCTTCCGGGCGTCATAAGTTTAGGGTTTAGGATTTAGGGCAAACTTTCGGAGCGACGAAACCGAAAGCCCGACGCCACCCCTGAGCGGGTTAGGGTTCAGGGTTTAGGGGTTTAGGGGTTTAGGGTTTAGGGGTCTAGGGTTTAGGGGTTTAGGGTTTGGGGGTTTAGGGTTTAGGGTTTAGAGTGATGCGCACGTATCCCCGATAGGCACTCAAGCCTGGACCACATCAAGCTGGACACAGGGTTTAGGGTTCAGGGTCAGGCCTAAACATTGTGTACTGCCCCCACTCTGTAAGGTTAGACAAGACTTAAAGCATCACTGCATATAGCCCTTGTACTGACCCCTGATATGAACTGCTACAAGGGGGGGGCAGCACCCAACCTAAACCCGTCCGTTCCAGGATCCCCCACTGCCCTCCGACCTCCAGCTGCTCCGCTCCCAGAAATCTGGAAATCCTCAAGCATCACAATTTGAACTCGGGGTAAAGCTTAGGAGTCTTACTAAAATCGGGCTCCAAGCTATAGTATACTGAATCAGTCTACAACCTAGTTCTATGGTTAGGATCTGTTTGCTTTATGAACATTAAGTACCAAAAAAAGGGGGTAGAAGATGACCCTAACGCCTTAAGGGTCCTTGTACCCAAACAGTAGATCCCTGTAGAGGTACTTTGAGGCCAAAGAAAAGTAAAACTATTTAAGCACATGGACTCTGAGGGTTGGTATGGTACACAATAGGGTTCGCAGGGTTGAAAGCCTTGGGTTCAAAATATTGGAGATGGCGGCCACACAGTTCTCGAGCCGAGAGCACTAAACCTTCCAAGCAACTCTACCCTAAAACCTTAACCCCGAGTTTAGGGTTTAGGGTTTAGGGTGTAGGCACTGTTTAGGGTGTTGGGTTCGGGGTTCGGGGTTTTTGGTTCTCAGCTCCCCAGGCTTCTGCGTCTCGCCGATAGTTTCGGAGAAAGCTTCGGATTGCTCCATGCCCAAAGATCAGTCAGGGTTTAGCATTCACGAGTACTGAAGGACGACGAGGACTACTACCAAGACTAATACTACCAGCTACTACTGCTACTATTACTAGTCAGTTTTTTAACTACTAATACTTTTTTCTGCTGCTAGTACCGCTACTAATACCCGAGTGTCCTGCGCCTGCTCCTTGGGACTTCGCATAGGCTGGGTTGTCCAGATTGTTGAGGAACGGGCCCTGCTGCTTGGATGCTTCCACCCAACAGTTGGAGGTTGTTTACTCCCACGGTGCGAGCCAGGGAACCATCGGAACCATCGAACCACCACTAGCACTACGACTACCCCTACCCCGACCCCTGCCCCTGCCCCTACCCCTACCACTACCACTACCACTAGCACCATTGATGTTGTTGCTACAAGAGTTCGCGGTTGTAGGGCAGGGGATGCGGACGCGGACTTCCGCAGGATTCGTGAGAGTTCGATTCCTAGAAGAGCCTGGCATGGTTATGGGTTGGTTTTTGGTCTCCTTTGAGCAGTGCTCATAACAGGACGGTTTAGGGTTTAGGGTTTAGGGACTTGGAAGCCCAGTTCCAGCTTTTCTCTTACCGACTCCAGCCTTCTGGCATAGATTCCTAGAGCACAGACTACGCCGAGGCAGCTACTTCAGGGTTTAGGGTTTAGGGTTTAGGGGTGGAGAGCAGAAGCTACCGAAGCCCCTGAAGCTCAAAACAGACGTTCTTAGAGATGCAGCAATGCCCGAATTAGGGTTTAGGGTTTAGGGCTTAGGCTCTCACTACCCACTGCATGCAACCACTCAGGCTGCAGGCAGCCCTGGGGCAGAAACAATACTTCTTGCAATCGCTTCAGGACCGGACCTAGGGCCCTGCAGTATCGGACCCTTGGCCCCAAGCAACTCACTTGCCTGTCTTGCAGATGTTTCCGAAAATTAGGGGTACCTTATTTTGGGGTCCTTATAATAAGTTAGGGTCCCCTATTTTCGGAAACTCCCAGATGGATAGGCGGCATTCGGCTGTTGCAGTTGAGTCTTCTCGATTCGAGAACGACCCTTTTTCCTCGAACTGGTCACCGGGGCGGGTTCAGAAGTCGCGCCAGCAGCCTAATGCTCGAGACCAGAAAGCCCAGTGTACATACGAAAACCTCCAGGGAAAGTGCCTTAGATCTTGAAGCACTTGGACTTCACCGGTGAGAGGGCAATTCATCTGACGTTCACCTTCGATGAACATCTTTCTGGGCTTCATACTACGTAGTCCTTCGCAGGATGTTCTGCAGATCATCAGGCAATTCAACTTCACCTGATTCACGCGGTAAGCCCAGGATATGTCGGGGCAAAAGTGAATCAATCAATATGGCCAAAGTAGGCTACTCAAGGTCCTCCAAAGGCAATCGGAGAATGTGAAAGATCTCATGTCACCGCCAGTTGCAATATTTTCAACCAAATGTAGACATGTGAATACTCGGTGACACCTTTTCATTATTGGGGTTGTGCTGAACTACACTATACGATACTATACTATACTTCTATTGACTCAAGGCACCACATTATAGATTCTGCGGAGAGCAACGACCCCAAGCCGGTCGTTGAAGCCGAGTTCCACGATTCCCCACCGCACCCTCAACCCTAGGAGGCTGCCTTAGCATGCAACAGGTTGAAGAGATTTTGGGGGCCTGGGTCTTTGGCTGAAATCTGCAGGTCCGAAGCTCTCATCAAGTCCCCAAATCATCCGAAAGCTCTCAATTTCGACCCGACGTAGGTCTACACCCACCCGGGGCTAGTGTTGTGGCTGAAAGAGGGTGGTCAGCCGTAAATCCCCGAACCCTGAACCTGTTGAGGGTCAATGTTCCACACAGGAGCAGATTCGGAACCCGTGGCTACGACTGAATGAGGCCTGAGCCGCAAACAGTTTAGGCGTCAGGGTTGTATTCCTAAACCTAGTATATTATAGTGTAAGGGAATCGTACAAGGGTTTAGGGTTACGAGGGTTACGAGGGTTTAGGGTTTAGGGTTACTAGGGTTTCAAACATGACACGCTGTGTGGAATTTGCGTCTTTGCATCATGTCCCGCGTCGCACAACCGGGTGGTCCGGCTTTAACCCAGAAATGGGAGTTTTCCGAAAATTAGGGGGCACCTTATGTTGGGTTCCTTTAAAGGGTTACCATAAGGGTTCTGTTAAAGGGCTCTATAAGGGTTTTAGAGTTTCCGAAAATTAGGGGTACCTTATTATGGGGTCCTTATAGTAAGGATCCTACTATTCAGGGTACTATATTAGGGTCCCCTATTTTTGGAAACTCCTAAATGCTGGAGGAAAGGACTGCACTTGAGATGTAGGGACCTTCGTCATAAATGACATCCTAGTATGCTTATAAAAGAACCCTAAAGCCTAATGGCTATGATTACTGGGCTTATATTTATGATAAGAAGCCTACACCCTAAACCCTAAACCCTATACGTATAGGAACCCTAAGGAATAGCTTTGTCTTTTATTCCGACCCCGACATTAACGTCTTCAAGTTCGGATCTTCCGCGACACCAAAGCTGCTAGCTGGAGAGGGCATGTTGGATGGGAATAGGTTAGGGACCCAAAAAGCACATAAGCATAAGCATTTTATAGGGATATCCCTACCTTATTGGGCTTCATTATAAGGGGGTTTATATGGGATATCCCTTTCCTAATTTTTGCTTATGTGTTTGTTTTGGGCCCCAAAAGGGGCTTGGGGCTTAGGGTTTATTGTCGGAGTTTACGGTTCAGGGTTTAGGGTTTTGGCTTAGAGTTTGGGGCTTGGGGCTTACAGTCTAGGGCTTAAGGTAATATGAATATACTATAGCATACTTTATAATATAATGCAAAATACTGAATGGTACTATGCAATATTATTTAGTGGAAATGTTAAGATTCATGTTGGAGGGGTGTCTACATAGCCCGGTGTTCAGGATTTAGGTTTAAGTGTGATGCTCTCATCGCAGTACCAGTCTATAGCTTAAGGAAGTCGTAATTGTACTATTAAAGCAATAACCATGTTAGTCGTAATCATCTAATGAATCTAATGTCGCACGGTCTATACTTACGTGAGCCTCTTTAATGCGTTGGTTCAGCAGCTTGTTCGTTTTTTGCACATTTGTGGAGCGTCCTCAATCAGGCCCGGCGGGTGTTTTGTGGTTCGCTATGTCCTTTCTGCTAATGGTCATTCTTATTTTGTTGAGAGGATCCTCCGAAATTCCAAACCCCCAATTCTGAAGCACCAAAACCTCTCTTATTAAACCCTAAGCCCCCAACCTTGAACCCAATAAAGTACCCCACCCACAAACCCCTAGCAAAGCACCTAGACCCCAATCGTACTCAACCTCCCACAAACCCGTCCACACCCAAGCCCCATCGAAATCCAAAATGCCCACGACCCTCAAAACAATTCTCAGAACTCAAGCACGCCCCCCCACCCTTGAGGCCCTACCGGTTTACGATTCAGGACCTCCAACTTGATTTTGTAAACCCCTCATGAGATAGGTTGCCTTTCTGCGAGGCCATGACCGGATGAGCTGCGGTGTATGTGCGGCGTCCGATCGCGCCCGACGGCAGTCAGCATGCGGGGGCTCTGAGAATGAGCGGTCCCTGTCATGGATTTCCTTACTAAGCTTTAGTATTGATCCAACGGTTCGGCATTTTAAGTGAACCTCTTTGGGTTCAGGCCTATGAGAAAAATCAAGTCGCTTAAGCAATAGATTGAGTTTAGAGTTAAGGGTTTTGGATTATTCCATTGGCACTACCTAGCCACCCCAAACTCTAAACCCTAACCCCCAAACCTTAAACCATTTACCCCGAACAACCCTAAACCCCAAACCCTAAACCCTACCCTAAACCCTAAACCCTAAACCCATCCTAGACCCCGAGCCCTCTGCCCCAAATCCTAGCTTATCCCGTGGCAGCGGGACATCGATTTCTCCGAAACCTGCATAAACTACTTGAAGTAACTGGTTTAGGGTTTAGGGTTTGGGGGTTTAGGGTTTAGGGTTCAGGGTTTAGGGTTTACTGTCTGGTTCTTAGTAGGGAATGAGGGAATGGATTATGGAGACAATTATTGGAGATTATATAGGGACTACTATAGGGATCCATTCCCCCATTCCCTACTAAGCACGCGACAGAATAGTACTAGTTTAGGTTCCGATGATAAGATACCCCAGCACCCGATTCAACAGATTAATGCCCAGTATTACATCCACTCGAACTAGTCTAAAGACGGTCATGCTGTCTACTGCTTTTTTCTGGTGGTTCATAGGTTTTCCAGTGGTTGCGGAGGGGTGGAGTTGGTTTGCATTCAACACCATAGTCAAAAAGGCAAACTATCCAATGCGTGTGTGTGTGTATGAACATGTGGCCGCACATGTATGTGCTTTGTAGACACAAAGAGAGAGATGGCATGAGGGTTGTGTTGGCTGTTGAGGGATGCTGAACTGCGCTCGATCTTTTGGAGCCTTTGAAAGAAGCAAAGCTTCGTCTCAGAATTATCTCCTGAACTTTGCCGCTGCCGGCGTCGGTGGCACGGTGTGTCGCAGTGATGAGGAGATGAGCAGGGTGGTCGCTGAATAGGGAGTAATCGAAATAGTTGACTCCGAAGAAACATCGGAATAGCGCCGAATAGCGGGATCCTCAACTGCTTGAACGCGAATACTAATCTCCAGTGTTCGAGACCTCTATGGGAGCTTCGGGGTCAGAGCCAACAGACCACTTGACTTCTTGGTTTTGTTGCACACTCTATGCTCGAAAACCCTGCAGCCAGAAACAAGCAAACACACAGGCGACACCGTCCAGGGTTAGAAAAGCCATGAGAACTCTAGCATGGGGCTCTACAAAGTCGAGAGTCAGTTTAGGGTTGTAGAGGCAGAGGTGAAATCTGGCGGGCGAGAGCAGGGGAGTAGAAGAAAAGGGTTTGCGTTAGTAATATTATGCTTATATGTTCAGAGTCAAAACAAACAGGTATCATGATAGGAAACCCTAAACCTTGACCGATCAAGAAGTGCTAGCAAAAGTGTGGCAGTTTCAGAGGTCCACGACTCGACCCGAACTGAACCATATGAGACGAAGCCCAGCATTTCATGAATGTGTTCGTTGTTGTGGTTGTTATTAGTATCATTCTTATTGTACTTATGATAGTTTGTCATGATTAGAATTGTTGACATTATTGTCATTGCTGTTGTTGTAGTTAGCAGGTTTGGGTGTATGGCCTTGGATTGACGGTCTTTCTGGCTGGTTGCTCTTGATGATGACTTCTTGGACATCTGTCGGGAAAAGCTTGGCCTTTCGAAGCGAGAGCAGTGCAAGGTACGGCCTTTTTCTCCTTAAGCTCGCAACCCTGAAACTACAGGCCTAAGACTTATGCCATGAACCCCGGATAACCCTAAAGCGGTAAACTTTGAATTTGAGCACACTAATCCTCAACCTCAACTGCCGGCCACCTAACACAAATGCATGGCATGACAACATGCCCTGCAGAGCTTTGTTCTCGGGTTTGCTTCTGCCAACCTGCATTTATGAAGCTGAAGCTGCCAGCCGTTGCCCTCATGCCAAACGTCGGACATGTGGATCCTCGCCAATGCTTCTACTTTGCTTCTGCCATAGCCAGTGCTACTGCAACCGGTATGGTACTACTTACTACGAATACTACCACCTATTAAGCATTGATACTGGTACTAGTACAACTTCTACTAAGCCACTACTGCTGCCGCAGGTACTGATATATATATATATATATATATATACACATATAAATTCCTCCTGCTCCTCCTCTCCTCATCCTCCTCCTACTACGAGTCCTGCTGCGACTACGACGACCACGACCACTACTACTACTGCTACTACTACTTCTTCTGATGCTGCTGCTACTGTGATTACTGCTGCGAGTACTCTTGATACTACTACTACTACTACTACTACTACTACTACTACTACTACTACTACTACTACTACTAGTACTACTTCTAGACTACTGCCACTGCCACTGCTACTGCTACTGCTGCTCCTACTCTTACTTCTACTCCTCCTCCTACTCCTCCTACTACTCCTACTACTACTACTACGACTACAACGACTACTACTGCGACTGCGACTGCGACTGCTACTGCTACTGCTACTGCTGCTGCTGCTGCTGCTACTACTACTACTATGACTGCGACTACGCCTACGACTACGACTATGGCGACGACACGGAACAGGACCCCAATGCGGAGGACGACGGACGAGGAGGAGGACGACGACGACACAGAACAGGACCCCGATGCCGAGAATGCGGAGGACGACAACGACACCAGCGACGACGGTTCTTGTTACGACTACTTCAGCAATGTCTTATGGCTGACTTGACCGGGGCATGATATCTGCCTGGATAGTTCACTACTGTTGGTTGCAGAGGACCCTTGACAAGGTTTACCATGTTCTACTGATGCAAATGGTTGGACAACGCCAAGCCGCACTATGTCGTCCTCCAGACAGAGGGGGAGACACAGGGAACTTTGCACCATATACTCTTTTGATTACTGCTTACTGGCGCTTTGCTATTTCACAGCTGTCCTCCATTGTTATGTAACGTCGAGCCGAGTTCAATCCCGGGCGATCTGGGCAGCTTCACGGGAATACATCATTAGATTTTTAACGACAGAATAGGATGCATGTGCAGCGCGAAGTTCAGAAATCCGCGACACCCGAATAGCCGTGCAGGCATCAGAGTACTGATCACATGTTCACCTACAGGAACACGAAAATATCAACATTGATGTAGCCAGACTCGCCAACAGGGCTCTTAGCACATACCTTTTTGTGGGGGGGGTGGGGGTGGGAGGAGGCTTGTATCGGGTATCAGATTTGAGTTTCAGGGTTTTCGCATTTGGTTTTTGGGATTTGGGGTTTAGGTCCTGGTTTTGGTGGGTATGCATACAAACGAGAAAAGAAACACTGTACATATGTGTATGTATGTGCACATATACATACTCATACACACGCACATGTGTATGTGTATATATATATATATGTGCATATACACGGCTCCTGTAAGCATTGGTGACTCGTTCTTGGGGAACCTACGAATACTAACCCTACCTCACATGGATACCTTAACGGGACCTGGTTGTAGAACACACCCCGAATTAAGCCTCGCAGGGAATTCACTAAGAGCTTGGAGTGCTGGGGATTCAGGCTCCGGGCATTGAGGTTTAGGGTTTCAAATTTAAAGTTTAGATATGTTAAGGGCTTCGGCTTGGGGTTTTTAGAGATCCGGTGTTCGGGGTTTGGGATTTCGTGTTTAGGGTTTCGGGTTTGTCAGGTACAGAGACTGGCAAGACTCAACAAGCCTGCCGAGACGATGGCTTTTTGACCTCATTGCCACTCGGCCAGAGCCTCGCATGGAAACATCGACTTACCGCCCCTGAACCCTGAACGCCTGCAGTTGGACAAGGGAGCGTGAAAAAGGGAAAAAACAATACCCTAAACCCTACTGTAAACCCTAAACCCGGATCAAGAATGACACTGCATGTAGGAAGCCGAAGGCCGAAGGCCTGGGCGAGCAGTCCTCACAGGTTGGTCCCTTGGGCCTCTGTCTTTGATCATTTGTCAACATGAAGGGTTTAGGGTTTAGGGGATTCCCGGTTTAGGGTTTAGGGGATTCCTCAGGCGAGGCCCCTGAACTCGAAGCCCTAGACTAGCTGTTGACAGTCAGTCGCAGGGATAGCAGTCAAAGTATCTCAAATAATATGGCCGGTGGCACAGGATTCTGATAGGAAGATTGGGGATGTTTGGCGTTCACCATGCTGCTGACAGTCATATACTACGACCAAAAGTCAGTAGTGTAGGTAGGACTTCCCCAAGCCCTAAAACCCAAAGCCTACATTTACATCCCAAACCCCCAACCCTAAACCCCATACCCTACGCCCCAAACCCGAAACCCTAAACCCCAAACCCAAACCGTGAACTCTAGGCCCTCACAGAGTCCCAAGGTATCCCTCTTCACTCACAGCAGCTTGGCACATTTGGGCACTGGGGAAGCAAATCTCTTCTATCTTATCCTTAGGGATTGTTTTTGTTCATATAAACCCCAAGAGAATAATAGTAACAATAACAATAATAATAAAGATAGCATTAGCTTTATTTTTATGGTTCTAAGGGGGTATCTCTTCTGCACATAGACTACCTAGTAGTAGCGTCAGTAACCTTGAACCTCTTTGGGGTACGACAATCCCCATATATGCCAATATACTCCCAAGGGTGTACCTTTAGCTCCGCAGGATACTGGACAAGTAGGAATAGCGGGAGACCCAATTTTACCCTGAACCCTCAACTAAGCCCTAAACCCTTAAACCCCTAAACCCTCAACCCCTAAACAACAGAAAACCTGTAAACCCTAAACCCCTTAGCCCTTTAATGATGGTGGACTTTGAGAAGAGCGTCGGGCCTCGGGGACGCTCAAAGTGGGATTGCCTGCGGGCTTCTAGGGCTCATCCTCATCCTGAACGTTAAGAATGTACTCCCTGGGCGCACAGAAATTAAATTGAGTTAAGGTTTCTTGAAACATTTGTGCAACGTTTTGCAACATTTGTCAAAGCCCTTTCTATGGGAGGGAAACTACAGTCTACAGCATGCATATGAGTTCTGTACAGGTTGATAATCTGTACTAACAGCAGGCCCTTATACTTAGGGTATAACGGAGACCAGAACCTGTTCGAATTATTGGGGCCCCAAGTAGCTCTAACCCCTAAGCCCCAGACCTTAACCCCCTATAAACCCTGAACCCTAACTCCTAAACTCTAAACCTTAACCCCCTAAACCCTAAACCTTAACCTGTAAACCCTAAACCTTAAACCCCTAAACACTAAACCTTAACCCGTAGGCCCGTGAACCCTAAACCTTATCCCCTAAACCCTAACTCCTAAACCAAAGTCTCGATTAACTCCCAGGGCTAGGCCTTGGCCTCAGCTGAGCTTTTAACCCTCACCCCCCCCCCTTATCCGTATCCTTGGACCCTCAGCGTTTTCGGAAATGTTCGTGACGGTTTAGGGTTTAGGGTTGTACAAACCACAGCTGTTATCAGCACCCCCTAATAGGAGATCACATGCTGAAATCTCCTGAACTCGCACGACAGGCATGGGTGGAGGGATCTCTTGCAAGGTGGGTGCCTCAGCATTGGGTTTAGGGTTTGGGGTTTAGGGTTTAGGGGCAGAGGTCAGTGTTGATAGGTGATGCTTTCGGGCGAGAAAAATCTGAAGTCTTGAGATGCACAGGTTTTAAGGGGGAGCGACGGGCCCACGGAATCCTTTGAAGGTATCTACATGAGATTCTGTAAGGATTGCTCTAAGAGCTACTATTCGGGTGGTTGTCAAAAATTATGTTCCCTTTTTGGGTCCTTAATATAATACGGCACCTAATATTTAGAGTACCCAAAAGGTGCCATAATGTTGACAACTACCTACTATGGCTTTCTGTCTTGGTATACTCCTGAGTTTAGGTTTGGGAGGCTTGTAAGGCTCGGGGGTTTGGTGAGGATTAGGGATGTTTAGGGTTTAGGGGATTAGGGATTTGGGGTTTAGGGTTAAATTTAGGGTTGAAAGTTTAGCAGCTCCGGATCGAGCAGTATTACAGTAAGGTTGTTTTTTTACTGTTTGATATAACACCCACCCGCCCGTAGTATCCCATAACATTAAGAAATACTCTTAAACCATGTAGTCAGTTCAACAGCTTCTATTCAACAAATTTTGATTTGCATTCTTTCTATTGTCAAGTTCGGTTATTATTTTAGGGGTCGGATTACTATTTGGGGCGTTCGGACTACTTTTTAGGGTTCGGACTATTATTTTAGGGTTCGGACTATTATTTTAGGGTTCGGACTATTATTTTGGGGTTCGGACTACTATTTTAGAGTTCGGAATCTTATTTTAGGGTTCGGGCTATTATGTTAGGGTTCGGACTATTATTTTAGGGATCGGACTCATATTTTAGGGTTCGGACTACTATTTTAGGGCTCGGAATATTATATTAGGGTTCGGACTATTATTTAAGGGTTCGGACTACGTACTATTTGAGGGTTCGGACTACTATTTGAGGGTTCGGACTACTATTTTAGGGTTCGGACTACTATTTTAGGGTTCGGACTACTAATTGCAGGTTCGGATTATAATTTCAATGTTCGGACTACTATTTTAGGATTCGGATTATTATTTTAGGGTTCGGACTACTAGTTTAGGGTTCGGACTGGGTTCGGATTGTTTTTGTAGGGTTGGGACTATTATTTTAGGGTTCGGACTACTATTTTAGGGTTCGGACTACTATTTGAGGGCTCGATTACTTTTTTAGGGTTCGGACTACTAGTTTAGGGTTCGGACTACTATTTTAGGGTTCGGGCTCAGGTTCGCACTGTTATTTTTAGGGTTCGGATTATTATTTTAGGGTGAGGACTATTGTTTTAGGGTTCGGACTACTATTCGGGGGTTCGGACTATTACTTTAGGGTTTGGACTATTATTTGGGGTTCGGACTAATATTTAACGGACTACTATCTGAGGGTTCGGACTACTATTTTAGGGTTCGGACTACAATTTTGGGGGGTTCGGACTTCTATTTTAGGGTTCGGACTACTGTTTTAGGGTTCGGACTACTATTTTAGGGTTCGGACTGGGTCCGGTTTATTTTATAGGGTTCGGACTAATTTTTTTAGGGTTCGGATTATTTTTTGGGGGGTTCGGGCTACTATTTTAGGGTTCGGACTACTAGTATAAGGTTCGGACTAATGCTTTAGGGTTCGGTTTTTTGTTTTGGGGTGAGGACTGCTAGTTTAGGATTCGGACTACTATTTTGAAGTTCGGGTTATTATTTTAGGCTTCGGACTACTATTTTATGTTTCGGAATTTTGTTTTAAGGTTCGGACCATTGTTTTAGGGTTCGGACTATTATTTTAGGGTTCGGACTACTATTTTAGGGTTCGGATTATTGTTTTAGGGTTCGGACTATTATTTTAGGGTTCGGACTACCATTTTGAAGTTCGTAGTTGGACCCAGCCTGGCCTTGAACCACGAACGTTCTGGCCTTGAACCACCAACGAGTTGGCCTTGAACCACGAAGGATTGGCCTTGAACGGCGAACGATTGGCCTTGAACAGCGAACGATTGGCCTTGAACCACGAACGATTGGCCTTGAACCACGAACGATTGGCCTTGGACCACGAACAATTGGCCTTGAACCACGAACAATTGGCCTTGAACCACGAAGGATTTGGCCTTTAACCACGAACGAGCTGGCCTTGAACCACGAATATTCGTGGTTCAAGGCCCAAAATTTCGTGGTTTAAGGCCAAAAACGACGATTGGCCTTGAACCACGAACGATTGGCCTCGAAAAGCGAACGATAGGCCTTGAACCACGAACGATTGGCCTTGAACCACGAAGTCATTAAAGTTTATATTATCATATGAAAGAGAGGTTTAGGGTTTAGGGGTTTAGGGGATCTGCCCATCAGGATTCCAGGGTCTCCCTTTATTTGAGGTAGATAGCCTAAATCCTAAACCCCAAGCCCTTTCATTGAGGAATATTCCCTAAACCTTAAACCCCAAGCCATTTACTTGAGGAATATGCGGTATACAGTTCACAGTTCACATGTTGAAGCTTGGTGCTTGCTGGCTTCAGGTTTCAGGCTCATTTTACTGGATCTGGCTGTTTAGCGTTCAATGCAGGGTCATTATGGCAGGGCCTTGGTCATACAGTTATCCAGTTTTCATGTATGTATGTATGTATGCATGTATGTGTATACATATATACATATATATATATATATATATTCATACATACACACATACATACATACAACCCCTGGTAGGGTCGCTACGAGGAGGCATGCGCTTGACATTCTCGACGGGTCATCACAGAATGTAAAAGGTCTTGGGAAGCGTGAGGGTTTAGGGTTTTAGGTTTGGGATTTGGGTTTTGGGTTAGCTGCGAAGATCATGGGTTTCCTGATGAAAGAATCGAAAAGAACAGTCGCCCCTGCCGATTGTCGTCGTTGAAAATATACTACGGTAGACCCCCAAATCATGGCCCTATATCGCGCGGCGTACCCTTGTTTTGGTAGTACTAAGACCACAATTCTACTTCACCCGCATCTGTTCTTCAGGTTGAAGGCATCCGAGTTGCTTCGCAGCCAGTGATTGAAGACACCATTTGAAAGAGCCAGTGTTAAAACAAATACCAGACTTCAAGCCGAAGGCCGCCAGTCTAGGGTTTAGGGGTTTTAGGGTTTCAGGGTTTAGGGTATAGTGTATCTTCTTTAACTAAAGGGCTTCTTTACTTAACGGGTTTATAGTTTAGCGTACGGTGTTAACCCCACTCGACCCATCCTCTGTGAGCGCCGAGGCTCTGCTGGAAGGTCACCTTCCGCACCATTACTTGGCCGCGCGCTGGGACTTTTGCTGGGTTCACACGCTGATGACGCTCGGTTCACAGGCGGCACACACAAAAACCCGAATAATCTAAAACCCTAAACCAGCAGAGCCGAAACCCCTATTTTCAAGCCTCAAGCCACTAATTACAAGTTCGCAAACCCAACCTCCAGACCTTCATCACTCAAGCCTTTACTTCATGAGCCTCAGGACCTCAAACCTGCAACCATTGAGCTCTGTGAACCCTTCCTTAACCCTGAAGAACCTACCTTTTTAGGGTCCTTATTATGATTTCCTTATATAAGTCCTTAAAAAGGTAGGTTCTTCAGGGTTAAGGTTAAACTTGCTGAAATCCGAAACCACGAGACCCGCCAGATACTTGACCCCCAAACCCCGGCTGGTCGAATGGACGCTTTAACCTGAATGATAGGAGCCATGACCACTTGAAGACAGCTTCGGTACGATTCATATAGGGGTCTCAATAATGACCGATACTTGTTTTTTTTTGGGGGGGGTTCCTTATTATAAGTAGTGTGATGGGCCCCAAAACCCTATTCGAATGATTAACAAGGCCTACATTATAGTACTAGATCCCTTATAGTAACGCTTATATAGACCCCTTTAAAGGGACCCCATTCTAGTTATTAAGGCCCCTGTATTGTAGTACCCAATAAGGCCCCTATATTATGCTGTGCTACACTTGGGTTTAGGGTGTCGGGTGCTAGAGTTTGTCGAAGCTCGGAAAGATGCCGCAGCACGGTTGATGATATACATCCTACGGTTCCTTTAAAGGGATCTATAAGGGTACCTTTAAGGGGTTCCTTTAAGCGATCTATAGGGTTTTAGGGTTTAGGGTTTAGGTTGATGATATACCTCCTGCATTACCTTAATCATAGAGACCCTTAGGCGGGTAGGGGGGAGGGGGTTAGGGGTCTTAATCTCGGCATTGCCACTGCTCGTTCCAGCCCCCCCTTGTGCGTTGGGGAAGAAAGTCAGAGATCTTCCAAGGGCCGCCAGTTGATAATTGCACCATTCCTTAATGAAGCGATATGGGAGTTTCTGGTTGGGAAGATCCTGCCTCTTCGGTTCTCTAAACCCTAAACCCTAATCCGCGAAGCGTTAAGGGTTGAAGGACATTAATCTGCTAAGCACCGCACCTCTGAACTCGAACTTCCAGAAGTTGAAGTGCTTCGCTCTGAGGATGTAGGGTTCGGGGCCTCTTTGGGTTGAAGATTCTGGTTGGGGGTTCAAGGTTCGGGTTTAGGGTTTAGGGGTTTAGGGTTTAGGGGTTTAGGGTTTAGGGCTTAGGGGCTGTATGGGGTGAAGCTGTCAGGTGTTGGATTTTCGGGACAACCCTGCAGCCCTCAAACCCTACACTCTGTACTTTGGCGACCCTTAACGCTACCCTTCTAGAGACCTTTGCCTTACAATGAACCTCATACAGCCACTATCAACGCCTATTCTCAAAGTCTGAAGGGCTCTAATGTAGCGGCTTAGGGTTCCTTATTACATGATTAGGTTTGCTGCAATAGACCTTTGGTCATTCCCCCTCCCAGTAACTGTCCTTAAAGGGGCCTTATTAAGGGGGCTATTATAACTCCTATTACCCATTGTGGCAACAGTTACTGTAAGGGGGAATGACCCAAAATAGACCCCATTAAAAGGCTGAAGGCCCCTATGTTGCTTAATGTAGGAACCTGATTAAGAAACCCTGGGCCTATAACCCCAAAATAGTAGGATTCATATAAAGAACCCTGATAAAGGCCCAAGGTTTCTCCTCCGTGCAGTCATCAAGCCAAGGTACTGCTTGACCTATTTCTCCCCTGGCGACATCGTCTTCCGGGCCATGAGTTGCCAGGCAAGAAAACCCTAAAGCCTAAGCCGGTTTAACCCTCAAGACCTTCAACCGTAAACCTCCCTAAACCCTAAGCCCTGAACCCTTTATCCTTCAACCCTAAGCCCTTTGAGCCTTTAACCCTAAGCCCTTGAATTCAGACCTCCAGTCCTGAGTGAATGTAGGTAGTTCTCGAAATTCGGGTCCCTTTTAGGTACCGAAAATCGTTTGGCACCCATAAACGGGGAGCCGAAAAGGTAGAACGACCCAAGTAGGGCTTGAAGCTAGGCTTTAGAGTTCAAGGCTTAGGGTTTCGGGTTTAGGGTTTAAGGGCTTATAGGGCTTAGGGTTTAAGGACTTAGGGTTTCAGGGCTCAGGGTTTGGGGGTTAGTTAAGAATCTTCCCTTGTAGTCCCAATGTAGTTAGGGTTATTGCTTAAAATCCCACACAGACAGCCCTGTTTCAGCTATTGTTGCCCTTATGCTAGGCCTTACACTCTTGGGACTTAAGCCGGAAACCGTCAACATGCAAACCGACGGTTTGGGGCTTTGCAACTGCAGTTGAGAAAAAGTTCTTCGGGTGTAGAGTGGGGCTGTCCTGCAGTTCTGGCGGTGTGGGTATTCAGGGGAAGCAAAGCTGTGTTTTGCGATCGTGGCCTTCAGCATCTGTACTTGTTGCACAGCACGGGGGTTTCAGAAGATAGGCGTGCCTTGTTATTTAGCCCCTGTTGTCTGAAACTCACACATGTGTATCTGCTCCTTATCCCATTCTAGAACCACCGAGACTTTCCGATTTGCCACAACATATCTCCTTTCCCAACCGGGGCTTTGTAGATGACGGTGCGAGCCCAGATGGTCGGAGAAGCCCGTTGCGCAACACGGTGGCAAAGCATATCAAGAGGGCTCAGCTTGCCTTCTCAGGCCCTCAGCTGGAAAAAATACTGAGTCAAGAGTATGCCGCCGTGGGATTCGGGGGTCAGGAGTCAGCATGTAGAAAAAGAGGATAGCAAAAAGCTAGAGAATAAGAAGACAAGAGCCATTGTCTGAATGCAGAGGCCCCACATGTAAACGTAATGCTTCTCGACATACTGAGATACACCGCAAGGTGCATTAGTTTAATTCAAGCAAAAAATACATACACAAATTCAATATAGATGTAGACACATGAATACACACATGCAAGCATGCGTACATACATACACGGCTTTAGGGTTTAGGGTTTACGAAGCTTCAGCTTGAAGCCGGAAAGCAATATGTTCAAAGTGGCTAGGCAGAGAAGATTTCGCATTCGAATCGAGGGTCCTCTACAACGTTGCAGTTGACAGCACAAGACCACGAGAACAAACCGATCAGCTTGGGATGGTTGGGAAACCGGCAAGGACTGGGCCTGTCTGCAGCACTACTTGGAGGTTCATGGGTAGTTATAAGTAGGATAACGGCTAACTACAGTTATAACCTGTATTAGGGACTCTTAAACCCCGTTTGTAACTACCCATGAACCTCCAAGTATCCACACTGTCCTGACATCTCCTATCAGCCGCTGCCGGTTTAGGGTCTCGGGTCTTCGGCTTGCCTGGGCAGTATCGTCCACAGTGCTGTGTCCTTGTAGCAAGCACTCCTACCCTATTCGAACTGTTACGGCCCCTATATATTGGGTGGTTGTCAAAATTATGGTGCCTTTTTGGGTCTTTAATATGGTACGGCACCGAATATTTAGGGTCCCCAAAACAGGACCATAATTTTCACAACTACCCATATGTGCAGCGACTCGAAGTTAAATTGAGACAACAGCACATTCACACGTTTCTATCCCTGAAGTTGGGGGTTTAGCGTTTAGCGTGTAGGTTTAGGGTTTAGGGTGTAGGGTTTAGGGTTGGGGGTTTAGGGTTTAGGGTTTAGGGTTGGGGGTTTAGGGTTCAGGGTTTAGGGTTCAGGGTTTAGGGTTTAGGGTTCAGGGTTTAGGGTTTAGGGTGTAGGGGGAAGTCCCCGGCCCAGGGCTCCTGTGCGTCGTCGCCGACTCTTTTGCTGCTGGGCCGCAGAAGTGTCGGAAGCCTCGAGACCAGGGTCTCGAGGATTTATCTAGAGGCCTGTATAATTACATACATTATTTTGGGGGTTCCTTATTATAGTTATGGTACAAAGGGTCCCAAAACTCTACTTTAATTATTAAGGCACCTATATTATTTTGGGATGTGTTACGGCTTTGAGGCTTAGGATGGCCTAGGACCGAGGGTTTTTTATTTTGTGACAGTTTTTTGTTTAGAGTTTAGAGCTTTACCCGACATTGAAGCCCCTAGACCCGAAGCCCCAACTCGTAGAGCCTGAATTCTAAACTGATCGCATGCGAGCTTCAAGGCTTAGATGGGTCCTGAGCTAGGAGAGTCAACCTAACGGCACTCATGCAGAGAAAAGGTAGAAAAAAGCGCCACGTGCCCAACGCGGCACCACGCCAACGCCCTGCAAACCCCGCTACAGCCCTGAACCCCAAACCCTACTTGGAGGATCATAATGTACATTAGGTATTGGTGTGTGTTCTCTTAAATGCCTGTACTTCGCATTAGGTTTGTTGTATTTAATTTCATACTATGCAATATAACTGTGTATTACTTGTTGTTTAGTGTATATGATGTTGTGTGTTTCGTAACTTGTTTACGTTATACCCTTCCGCGTGTTATACAGTACATGTCGAAAATTAACAGCATTATGTTAATTATTTTGTTTTTCATGAAGCACTACTTCATAATGCATTAAAGGTTTTGTGCTTACAAGCATTAGAATTTTTGCGATGCAGATAAGTAACATATATATATATTTATATTTATATTTATACATATATATACGGATATGTACGATTTCTGCTACATTGTGCCATACATGGTTTGCAGCCGGGTCGTAGCCAATTATTGTGTTGTCGATTCGGCATACTATACAAATATACAATACTTTACGCTGCATAATGTACATTACGTAATTTCAGTGCGCATGTCTCTCTCTCTCTCTGTCTGTCTCTCTCTCTCTGCATATTTATATATATATATATGTTTACATATACACAGACATCGACATAGACATATACATATATATATATGTGTGTGTGCATATATTTGTATATATGTTTACACATGTACAGACATATACATACACCGGCGTATGCATATATATATATATATACATACATCTATACATTTATACATTTATACATTTATACATATACATATATATATATATATATATATGTAGCACTCTGAGTGTAACGATCATGACTCGATAGCTATATCTGTGTATATATACATACATACGCAGGCATATGCATATACGTATATGTGTATGTACATTTAGGGTTGTGAGTTTAACTGAGTTCCACGATCATGATTCCCGCAAGATGGAGCCGAGGATGCAGTCACCACTCTTTGCGGCGGCTAGGCTCTTGCAAAAGAAGCTGTTTGCGGACTGCTTTTTAAGCTGAGGTGCAGGTCCGCAACAAAAATTATGCTCTTTTGTTCGTGCGTTCTCTCCGCCGAGAAAAATTGGTTCTTCCGGCATGGTAAAGCATGCCGGGTACGTTGCTGTTTGCGCTTCAAGTGTTCAGTTCAAGGAGTCTTTGAATCTTAAACCCCATGATGCAAGCTGTTTTGGGAGTTGTGTATCTTATGGTCCGCGAAGATAGCTGAGGTGTCGTGGCAGCGGGCTACAAACGGTTTCCCTTGAACCACCTTCTTCCAGTGCCGTGGTTTGCAAGTAATTTACACCATGCCTGACACGAGCACACGAACAACATGTTGAATAGAGTGAATAGAGCGCAATGCGAACGTTGGTTCTAGGGTGCAAGGAAAGACCGAGGTAGCACATAAAAGAATACGGGAATGGATATGTTTGTGATTAGTTGATTAGTTCAATAACGATCCCAGCCCCGAGCATTTGCATGATGGACGAACCGGGTTCGTTGTTGTCACTGCTATCACATACTTGCCTTTGGTTATGCATCCCTTGCTTGGGCTATTGTGGTAATTAGATAAACAGATAGAGAAGTTAACCGGCCAGACGGGCAGACGAACAGACACACAGCAAGAAAGGTAGATAGACAGACATGAGAAAGATACAAAAACAGATACGTAGATAGATGACACGAGAGAGAGAGAGAGAGCGAGAGACGGTGACAGCTTTTGAACCCTACCTCCCGATCCAGCTATAATCCCTAAAGGTAAAGCCTGCCCCAGCTCACTCTGCCTATGCTCCCGACAGCATCCTCGACATCTCCAGATTCATGTGGGAGTTTCCTAAAATCAGGGGTACCGTTTTTGGGGGCCGCATAATAAGGATTCTCCTACCGAGGGTACTCCATTAGGGTTCTATTTTTGCAAACTCCCATCTATCTAAAGATATCTAAAGGCCATGCTGGGCGCTGTCCTCTTTAGCGGCGGCTCCTTCTTCCGATGCTTGGTCACACAATCGCGGCTGAGCCCAATCTAAGGGGCGGGGCATTGGAGTGGCCTGTGTTGCTGGTGGAGGCCTGACTTATTGTAGAGAGGGTTGTACACCACGGAGGTCATTATCGCTGGATGCAAACCCGTGCTGTGATCGTGCGTGCTTTGCCTTCGCTACTGAGGCCTAGAGTCTAGAGCCTTTGAAGCCATGATTCCCCAGATTCAGTCATATTCTGAACTACTCGCAGTAATAAGCAGCATCACTGATTTCCCCATGTTGAGGGTGCATCCACGCATCAAGTCGCAACTCCGACCACAACTACAGATCTTACATGCCCTCGCGATCGGGTACTTTTAGCATATGCTTTTATAGCCTGAAACTTCCGATCTCAAGCAGTTATAGAGTAGAAGCCAGAAAATTGGAACATCACTGCCCTCATGCCCTTAAGGTAAAGTAGAGGGAATCCCAGCACTAGTCATCCTCAATCTATGTTCCAACTTTCTGGGGTTCACTATACATTCCTGCAGCACCATCGTGTATAAGACATGACGACACCGAATTAGGACTAAATCCTAAACCTCAAAATCGAAACCCTAAACTCAACCTGTTTTCTAAACCCCAAATCGGCCCGAGGCCCCCAAGCCCAAAACCCAAACCCGGCTCAACCCCAAAATCCATCAACCCCAATCCCAAACTCTCAACACCCTCCCCTCCCCCTTTCAAAAAAGACAACAAGAAACAACATGGATAGAGAGCACGAAAGCAAACCCTAAACCCTAGAAATGGCCTTAGGTGGGCGGAGATGCCGATCGTAGCTCCAACTGCTGTTATGGCCCGGGGCGCCATTGCGGCCACCTTGCACCCCGACTCGTGGTTTCGGCCAAGCTCGCTTCCCAGAGAGCCCAATGCCCCTTAATTAAGGAATATGCCTTAAATCATAATATGAAGCCCTATATAATTGAAGCCATGTTCCTGAATTAAGGGGTATTGGGCTCTCTGGGTTTAAGCTTCGCGGCTTCAGGTTTAACCTTCAAGCCCAGGGCGTTCTCTGAGGCTTAGAGGGTTCTATGAGGGCCGGAGAACTGCGGCATGTTTCTGCTGACACCACTTTGCCGGGTCGGGTGGACATGTTCCGTTACAGAGGTAAAATTCCGAAATCCTTTGGAAACTCGTTTAGGGTTTAGGGTTCTCAAGCATTGTTCGACTTCAAGTCTATCAAGCTTTCCCGCAACACATGAAAAATTAGATAGGAAACCCAAAACCCGGTGCAATCGCTGTAATATAATGTAGGAGTGGTGTAACTATGTAAGTAGCCACCGAGGATGTCGCGACGATGCCCATGCAGGGATGAGGATGAAGATTTCTCTTGCCGTTGCCGGCTATCGCACGCTTCGGTCCGAAACTAAACTCTTGATGAATCCGAGCGGTTTTTTCCTGCGGCATTCGTTGTTCCAGGGCTCGATGACTTGATATTGTGTTTGCATGTTGCATGTTGGAAGTACTTCAGGGACAAGTCAGGAACATGCCAAGCACTAAACCCTGGACCCCGAACCCTGAGTCCCGACTCTCCATACCCTGAAAAACCCAAACATTCAAACCCCAAAACATAATTATGTAACTTGAGAACTACCCGCAAATCTATCGCCTATACTTCAAAAAAGCCTGAATAAGTTGCAGTAGTAGCAGTAGTAGTCGTAGTAGCAGAGGTAGTCGTAGTCGTCCGTCGTAGTGGTAATAGTGGTCGTAGTGGTCCTAGTAGCAGTAGCACTAGCACTAGTACTGGGAGTAGGAGCAGGAGCAGCAGTAGTAGCAGTAGTAGTAGTAGTAGAGGCAGTAGTGGTAGTACAAGTACGTACTAGTAGTACTAGTAGTAGGTGCAAGTGGAAGCGCCCTCCGATCCTGCATCCAGGTTTTGGTGGTTTGGCTTAGTCCTGCACAAAGGCAAGTGGCGCTCGCAGGCATCGGCAACGGCTCTGTGTCTGTCTCTACCTGTGTGTGTGTGTGTGCGCGTGTGTGTGTGTGTAGTACCCATCCTCCATCCCCGGTTAATCAGACTTTTCTCTTAAGCTGGAACCAGGGCCAGAAAGGGTCTCACCTTTTCTCCACTTCAATAGTTCAGCATCCCCCTGCTCGAGTTGCGATGCTCAAGTTGCTTCAAGCTCCGCCCGCGGGGCCTTTTCTTCATATCATGCTATTGCATTTGCGAAGAGCCCCTGCCCTCCTCGCTCTCCCTCAATCTGCTGGGCTGCGATGCCACTATTCTATAGTTATGTTCTACTCTTTTGTCTCATAGTGTGTTCCATTGGATTGACTCTAACACCTCACCACCCTACATAGTCTCATGAAGTCATTTGGGAGTTTCCGAAAATAGGGGACCCTAATACAGTACCCTAAATAGTAGGATCCTTATTATATGGACCCCAAAAAGGTACCCCTAGATTTGACGAGCCGAATGGATTGTATTGTACTGCATTCTACTATAATACCGTATAGAACAGTGGATTATTATAAATATATATATATGTATATATATATACATACTAGATATTATGTACATATATATATATGTCAGATCTTATATATTATTTAGTGTATAAGGGTCCCACACGGGCCCGAGAAGCATCCATTGCGGCAGGCCTTGATGACCTTGACTTGGCTGTGGCTCGCCGTCACAAGATATTATCTGGCTTTGCCTGCCATGGTAAGCAAATGACCCTCCGTCACGACACAAAGACCCCCGCGCGCGCGCACACACACATGCACACGTGTAGAGCGGCTGCATTGTTCGGTGACACCGAGGTACGGAAGTCTCTCTCCTTGGAACCAGCACGATCTTCACAACTCCCAATGGATGCAACAATCAAGCTGACGGACCTCCATTTGCGGTTGCAAATGATGACAACCGTTGTAATCATGGGTGCTGATGAAGATAGTGAGGATGATGATGATGCCGATGTCGGTGATGATGGTGATGATGTGATGATGGGGATGATGATGATGTTGATGATGATGACTATGATGGCGATTGCGATGGCGATGGCGAACGGTGACAACGCAAGCGGTGGCGATGATGGTGAGGATGACGCCGGTGTTTTTGAGTGTAGCAGTGATGCTGACGGTTTTAGATCACCACCACCCACTTGGGACCACAGCCACGAGAACAGCACCAGCACTACCACAGACACAGAATCGCAAAAGCCGCAACAACGGCCCGAAAGCCCGTCGCAGCACATCTGGAACCTCAGGTGGATCGGCTTAGATCTCCTAGCAGATCACCTCAACTGCGATCCGGATGACCTCGTGGCAAAGAACATCACGAGGCACCCTCCTTCATAGGGACACTTAGGGGGGGTAGGGGGCCTTAATGCCCATAATAAGGAACTAATAGGGCCTATGTAAGGAAGTACAGTCCCCTACCCCCCCCCCCCCANCCCCCCCCCCCCCAAGGGTCCCTATGACTCCTCCTGCAAGCAGCCATGGCAAAAACTAGTTTACTTCTTGACCGGGAACCAGCTCGAAGGGATGAAACCTTTCCCGACCTTACTGAAGCCTAGCGCTCCAACGCCGAAAACACTTTAAAATGCAAAAGCCCTAGACTCCTCGATAGGGTTTAAGGGCTCATAGGACCAGGGTTTAGGGTGTAGGGGGCTACTATGGTATATTATGGTATATTAATATACCCTACCACAGCACAAGGTGCTGAGCGCAGCGAAAACTCCCTGCGCTCCGGCAGGTTGCACCAGCTCTGCCGGCTGCAGTTGACGCCGAGTAAACCTGATCCGAAGCCGCAGCGGCAGCAGTAGCAGCAGCAGCAGCAGGAGTAGTAGTAGTAGCAGTAGTAGCAGGAGTAGTAGTAGTAGCAGTAGTAGTAGCAGTAGTAGGAGGATTCAAACAAGGTATGTTCCGTGCCCAAAGGCGTTACTCAAGGGCAAGGGCTTGCGTTCAGGCTTCCAAATATTATAAGCTTACAGACATTATTGGCTGTTGAAGCCGTTTGGTGTGCTCTTGGATGTCAGTTAGCGGTAGGGTGTATGACTCAGTAGGGTCTTCAGACTTGGCAAAAAACCCAAGGACCATAGAGTCTAGAGCTCAGCCACATATTCTCCGACTAACTCGGACCATGTGATCGGCCGAGCTGTTGCTCCGCCTCGCTGTTGGCCTTGCTCCGCGCTGAAAACCGCCTATCAGCAGCTGGGTTATGGGTTCAGGGTGAAGGTATAAGGCATAAGGGTTACTGTAAAGTTGCTCTAATTGCTACTGTAAGGTTGCCTTGAGGGGTTTAGGTTTTAGCCAGTTGATATTGGACCGCGTCACATGCGGGAAACTGCGAGCTTGTTTGCTTCGGGCGGCACAGCCCCGATCCCGAAATCCTAGTTGGAGGTTCATGGGAAGTAGGGCTTATAAGTATGATAGCTGGGTGGTTGTCAAAATTATGGTCCCTTTTTGGGTCCCTATTATAATACGACACTTATTATTCAGGGTACCCAAAAAGGAACCCTAATTTTGACAACTACCCAGCTATAGATTATGACCTACATTAGGGGACTCGAAGGGACCGAGAACCCCACTTATAACTACCCATGAACCTCCAAGTATGCTCGGATCACGCTGAGAAGCATGCTGACATGTATACCATACATACATACATACATACATACACACACACATACATACATACATACACCTATTTTGCACATAGGTTGCTTGTTGTGCGCGTGGCTGTTGTGAGCAAGCCCAGGTTCGTCGCTTCCCTTCTTCGAACGGAACCAACCCTGCACTCTAAACCCTTAAGCCCCAAAACCCGAAAACCCGAAACCCTGAAGCCCCCAAACCCTCTCGCTTTCTCTCTTGCTTCCCCTCTTCATTCATGGCTGTCCCTTCAAGAAGATTTCAAAAATTCCTGCAACCCCTCAACCCTAATACCCTAAACCTTGAACCCTTGTAGTGTTATACAGTCATTAATGCCCGTATGAGATGGCACCGAAGAACACAATAATGCAGGCCAAGCTGGACTCAGCGGACGACTTCGATCGCTTGGTGGAGGCCTTTCTCAACCCCCTTGAAAAAATCCTGAACCCTAAACTCCTAAACCTTAAACCCTTAAGCCCCTTGAAAAGGGTTTCAGTTAGGCTGTTTGAATACGAGTTTGCCAGGGCTTTCCTTTGTTTATAGGGCGCCGACATAGCAATTGTGCTCCCCCGGATTGCCTGTTAGATCTGTAGTAGAAGGCCCAAGATCCTACTCTAACTACGGTTGATGGACAAAATCCTGCATGACCCTAAGGACCCTAAACTATGGGAATTATGGTATATTCCTTATTATGGGTCATGCAGGATTTTGTCCATCAACCGTATGAAGGCCACGGCACAAAAATTATCAACCTTGGGCCTTGCAATTCGGCGAGGATCTGGGGAAAAAAGCCTTGAGCTTCAATGTTCAGAGCCTTGGGCTCCACTAGCCACGGTTTAGGGTTTAGGGTTTAGGGCTTAGATTAGAAAGGCTACTTTGCCATTCTAGTTTGCTGAGTAGTACCCTCTAAGGCGCCTACAACCTTTAAAGGGGACCCGGCTTAGAAAGGCTACTTTGAGATTCTAGGTTCCTGAGTAGTACCCCTTTGGCCCCTACACCCGGCAAAAGGGGGACCCTATTATAGAACCCTATAGTACCCTTTAAGGGGCCTAGGTTCCTGAGTTTTGCCCTTTTGCCCTTTCCATTTTAGGGCCCCTGATTTCCAAACCGAATGGTAGGAAAAAGGGTACCCTTATTACCAAGGAAACCTTGGATTGGTCGTTGTTCGACTTTGTTTCTCCCTTAGTATCACTACACCCCTCTGAATGCACTTGAGTTTCCTGCTGTGAAGCTCGCGTCTTGCTTTGGGCTAACTAAGCCTGAAAGCCTAAACCAACAGCTCCAATTTCCCTAAACCCTAAACCCTAAACCCTAAAACTTAAACCCTCAAGCCTAAAGTTCAAGCCCTAAACCCTTCAGCCTAAATTTTATCCCCTACGCCTTAACCTGACTCGTCCACAGAGGCACTTGACGAGAAGCTTCGGTTGCGTCGCGATATCCAGGCCTCGCTGGGTGCAAACGGGATTCAACGAAGGGGTCTGGCCGAAGCCAAAGGCTCCATGTGGGTGGTTGTCAAAATTAGGGTCCCTTTTTGAGTCCTTAATATAATACGGCACCTATTATTTAGGGTACCCAAAAAGGGACCCAAAAAATTGACGATCACCCATGTACCCACATTAGTATATACTTCGGCCTTAAGGCACTTGTGTAGCAACCCTTTTAAGGCCTAAGTATATACCTTATGATTCAAAAAGGGGTCGGGAGGCCCAAAGGAGGGCTTCATGACCATGTATAGGGCCTTGCAGGGATTTTTTTGACAGGCAAAGGAACCCTAAAGCCCTATAGTAGCCCTTTAAAGGAGCCCTAAAGCCCTATAGAGACCTTTGAAGGAACCCTAAAGGTATCTATAAGGTTCTATGGGGGGGAAACAGCGTAAATTGGAGGCCTGATGCGTTACTCACACTCTTACTTGGGGCTTCTGAAAAATGCGAAAAGTATATGCTTCAAGCCCTATTCAGATTAGTGTGGCCCCTATATTCGGGTGGAATCTTATCCCATTTTTCAGTCGGGACCTGAAGCAAACACCCTTCACAGCGCGCCAAAACCCGCAAAACCTAAACCCCGAGCCAAACACCCGAGACCTCGGAACCCCTAAACCCTAACACCCTAAACCCTAAAGCCCTAAACCCTAAACCCTAGACCCTAAAAAGCTGAACTCGAGACCCTGATCTATCGTGTTGGGCTTCACATTTCTGGCCAAGTCTGGGGCCTGATCTTCGTGAGTTCAGAAATGCCACGCTTTTGTGGTGAGAGAGAGAGAAAGCGCCAGACAGAGAGAGAGAGAGGGAGAGCTTTGTGAAGTGAAAGTATCAAGACCCATGAAATATTGTGGATGCAGCAAGAGTAGTAACATATGTAACAGTATGCCCGGATAATTCGTCTAAGTCTTTATAATGTACTGTTACATGTAGGATAATGTACCCCCGGAATCCGTATTGACATTGCCAAGGCCCTTATCTTGTCGGTTTGCTCTTCCTGGAACCCCCATTTGGGGAGTCCTTGGTTGCTCTGCACAGCTGGCGAATATTTCCTGAGGAGGTCGTTCTTTGTTTTTTATTAAGATCCCTAAACCATTACGGCAGGGGTGCTGATACCCGAGTATTCTGGCTTTGTGGAGCTTCATGCGCGGATTGTATTGACTGGTGTAAACTCCCTGAAAAGAATGCCGCACATGTGTGCTTAGCGATCTGCATATATCCTTGCTGCCGGGGGGACCGACATGAGCCGACAGTGGTACTGTAGCATTCTTGGGGCCCGCGTTCTTCTGCTACTCACCATGTTCCAAGGACAAAGCTCCTGCCCAAACCTTTGCAGATGCATTTGAGGCGCCGGACGGCAGATGGCGCCTTCGCCGAGGGTGACTTACCCGGGGAAGTGCAGTCGTGTTGCTACTGGGGCGGTCTTCTAGCTGCCTAGATGGTTGACGGCTATCTTCCCTTAGCCTCAGACTCTAAGCCTCATGCTATTCTCCGGCTTCCTCCGTTTTGTCATGCGGATCCTGTAACCGATTGGGAAGTTGAGTTGGGACAGACTTACAGGTTCCGTTTACCTCACCAGTGCAAAACCGCGAATCACTCTGTCCCTTTGACAAAAACCTATATAGGGGCCTGAATGCGTAGAACATCCGATAATTTACGAATGGTTAGCGTGATAGAATATAGCACAATGTGATGTAGCACAAGGCCATATGACACCTTCTAGCCAGATCTAGTGCAAGAAATGGGGCCCAACCCATTTTCGTAGGGTATGATGTGATACAATATGCGCTAACAGAATAAGATAGACAACAATAGAAGGAAATAAGACGTAGCAAGCATCGTACAACATAGGACAGTATACTACGCTCCAGACTCTCGCAAAAGACTAGTGAACACATTGCAAAAGCAAACAGAGCTCAGACAAAAAGAGATAATACACACTACAAGCTATCATAGTAGAGGAAAATGCAACGATAGGACAAGATGCGGTACTCTAAGATCTTTTCAAGCAACATAGCTCAATACAGGAATGCATAGTACAATAGTGGTGTTGTAACGTACAGTATAGTGCAAGCGGTATGTTTGATGAACCATGACACAAGGCTGCTAAGACATTGCATGATACTACGTGTTGTTGCATCTTGTTTTTGTACATTCTAAAGCAGCGAAAAGCATAATGCGAAAGAGTATAGCAGGATACAGTATGAGATGATGATGCGAGAAGATAACGAAAACATTGCAGAATATGTTACAAGACAGCTTAGTAAGTTATTTTGGTACACTATTGAATGAGACGACTTTTTGCAACATGCTAAATACTCAGGTATTATGTCATGTGCTAGCTACATTGGATCAGAAATGTTTGTGTTTGACTCCACAAAGAACAAAAAACACTAGACAATACGAAGCTCCAATGCAACATAGCATCAGGCAACACATTGCAATAGAACGGAATATAGTATCGCAAGAGAATGCATAATAGAATACAGTATAGTACATTGTGGCATCATAGGAGGCCAGGGTATAAACCAGTCTCGTATACCATGGCACAATGGCACAGTACATTATAATATAGCAATGTACTTCAGCAAAATACAATATGGCGTATTAAAGTAAAGCCTGATCTAAGACAGGGTAAGGCAGTCTAAGAAAGGTGAAGATAATATAAGACAATGCAAGACCAAATCAGATAACAACAGAGAAAATATGAGCATATAGAATAATACAGGGCCATACAAGACGCTATATCGTACTAGAATGTATTGTACGATACTGGAACCCAATGCAACCCGAAATACATCGTGTAGTATGACATCTCATAACTTGATAACCTTGAAAGCCAAGCGCTGCAAACTATGACATGAGATAGTATCATATGATACACTGTCACATAATACAATATACTATGACATAAGATAGCATCTTTTAAGATAATATACTAGACTGTAAGGTAACCTAATATAGTATCTAACAATGTAATACAGAAACCATATGATATTCTTTGGTATAATATATAGTGCAATCTATAAGATAAAATATGCATTAATTAATATAACATGATATAGCATACTGTACTGTATTATCCCAAAGGACAGAATGTTATAATATAGCAAAACACTGTACCACGCGATATAGTACAGTAACTTATGGTAAAGTATGTTATAGTAAAGTACGTTTCAATATAGTAAAGTATAGTAAGCTGCAATAGCAAGCACTTTTGTGGCATTTTTACGATATCATATCATGGCTTTTCATAGTGTCGTAAAGTACGTACTGCACAGTTGATAAAGCAAGACATGGTGAGATGTAGCATGCAGTGACATGAGGTGATCTAACCTAAGGATGGTGTATCAGAATGTAAGGTATGATGAGACGGTGAGATACGATAACATAAGACATCCGTTATATTATATCCAGCATATGCTCTCTAAGTAAGATCCTGAGCTTACGACCGAGGCAGCAGCTTCTTCGCGAGGCCCATGCGCCCTCCATGCCCATGCTTTGCTCGAATCCCACTACAAGGGTGTGTCAGGACATGGGCCTAGAGATTGGGCGTTAGGGGTTCAGGGTTCTGGGCTTAGGTTTTCAGGTTAGTGGGCCCAGGATTGAGGTTTAGGCACCAAGGCTTGCTTCCTTCGTCGCTCCGAATTGGGATATATTGTTGGAGGACGTATATTGAAAGGATGTCTCATGTAAGGCTTCTGTCGGCAACGCTGTTGTCCTCAGCCTTGGCATATCTGAGTGGAAGCGAGAGCCACTAATGGTTTTAGGGTTGAGGGTTTAGGATTTAGGGCCTAAGCCCTCATACCAAGCACGCAAGGGCTCACTTTCTTGACGCAGTAAACTTAAACCCTGAACCGAGACTTTTCACGGACGAGATAGTCAGTTAGTCTTTTTTCAGCTAATCCTTGGGCAAGGCCGGCACAAGGCTTTACACTCCTAAACCCTAAATCCTAAACCCTAAACCTCCTCAGCCTTGCAGCCTGAACCCTAATCCCCGAGTTGGTTGTTGCGACAAAAATGCCCTTAAAAAGAACAAAACTAAAGCGTATGGCTACAAGTACCTAATAAGAGGCTAGTTACTAAGTCCCATGATCCTCCAAGTAAGGTCCCGTCAGAGACCAGGAACACACTGCAGCCCCGGTTCAAGCTGTAGCTAAAAAGCAGATAAAGCCCCAGAGAAGGCATGACAGAAGGGAATCTCGAGGGCATCCTTGTATCAAAGCGAGCAGGTTGATGCATGGATAGATGTGCATTCACTTCTTGGCTAGCAGACGGCATTTCACCCCACCAACCTTCGACCCTCAAAACGACTGTAAACTACGTTTGACCCCTGAAACCCGAAACTGCTAAACCCTAAACTCGGCTAGACCCTGACCTCGCAGCCCCCAATCCCTATATAGTTCCAATGCTCTGAGCCCGAAAGCATCAGCCCTAAGCCATGAACCTGAACCCTTAAACCCTAAATCCCAAATCCAAAACCACGGGGAGCTAACCATCAGTTGGGCCTTCTTGTCCCTCGCATCGCCATGGCTGAAGGGAAGGCTCACCACAGACGGTTTACGTTGAGGGAGTGTAGTATAGGGTTTAGGGTTTAAGGTATCGGGTTTAGGGTTTAGGTTGGGCCTTATTAATATACTGCCCGAAAGAGTGGGATTCGTGTATAAGGCGCCCAAAAAGAGACACCCCAACAGGGCGGGGGTTAAAATAATTAGTAACAGTATTGTGTCATGATCCCAAGATAGTTGCCCCCCAAAATACCTCCATCTGATCAGCAAGGCTCCCATATTGCACGAAGGATCCTGTGACTTGCTGATCGAACTGGAGGTTTGGGTTAGGGTTTAAGGTTTAGGGTTTAGGGTTTTGTTAGTTTATAGGGTTTCACAAGGATTTTCAGGAGTTTACCGGGTACGTCGGGCTTGGCGCCTTATCGCGGGCAAAGGTTACCTGCTTGAAGGATCATGAGGCGTAGAAACTAGGGTTGCTTCAAAAGGGCTCCTTAAAAGGGATCTATTAAGGGTTCTTGTAAGGTGGGGTTTGGGGGTTTACTTAAAGGACCATGGGACTTAGCAACTGGGGCTATGATTAAGGTAGCTACGTTTGTAATTACTCATAACCCCAACTAAGATACTTATAACCATACGTAATTAGTCCCATGATCCTCCAAGTAGGCTATGAGTCGGCTTCTAAGCACCCGGGGTTAGCCCATGTAGTCTACATATAATTAACCAGTTAATGAGGTTGCTTGTTCCCCACTTACTAAGCCCACTGGTCCTCCAAGCTGGGTTTAATTGCAGGTTTCTGGGTAGTTACCGGTGAGTAGTACTTCAGGCGCAGGTACGTTTCAGAGTTCAGAGTTATAAATTATAAAATTGAGTGGCTCCAGGAGTTCGGAGTTCAGGGTTGTGGGCATCTGAACTGCGCTGAGCTGTCTTCTAGACAGGGGTATCTTGGGGTGGCCGTTGTGGTATTGATCACTAATTTAAAGTCCCGTAGATGGGAGCCCCCTTGCACATGTGCATGTCACTAGTGGGTTCATGTTTAGGATCTATATGGTTTAGGTGTTTAGGCTAAAGGGTTTAGGCTAAAGGGTTTAGGGTTGACGCTTCGGCAGATGCAACTTAAAGGGCTTTCTGAGGCATGATGCTGATGTACTCCTTGGTAAGGCCTCGGGCAAAACCACAGACAAAAGAAACCGAGCCCCCCGACCCCAACACTCGCCGGGAACCCATGCCCCAAACCCTGAACTATACACCATCAGGAGGTGGTGATATGTGGGGGCGGCATTGTGGGATGCGCCACTGCCTACTTCCTCACCCTCAAGGTCCCTGTCAGTAAGGGGTGCAGGGTCTCAACACCCCATGTCCAAACTATCCGATACCTTACAACCCCCAAAGCCCTAAACCCAACACTCTCGATTTAGGGTTTAGGGGTTTTTAGGGTTTAGGGTTTAGGGCTTAAAAACCCTAAAGCCCTAAACCGAAGAACTCTAGAGCCTTAAATCCGGAGCGTCCAAGAAGCTGAGGCCCTCATGAACTTTGGGGTTTAGGGTTTTTTAGGGTTTCGGGTTTAGGGTTTAGGGGTTAGGGGTTAGGGTTTAGGGGTTAGGGATTTAGGGGTTTAGGGGTTTAGGATTCAGGGTTTAGGGGTTTTGGGGCTTATAGGGTTTAGGGGGCAGCCATCAGAAGTACTTGGCTTTAGAAGAAGATGGCATGAGGAATGCACTTGCATATCAGGAGATCCGCACCAAAAAGGTGAACGACCTTATGGCTGTTTCGCGGGCAGGTTTTTTGCACAACTACCCCTGAAGGGTGTTAGGGGACTCAGTAGATCAATTGCGCTTGGGCTTAAGAAGCTAAGGGTTTAGGGATGTTTAGGGTCTAGGCGCTACATAGGGCATGAGGATTTAATTTACGTTGCGATGGCCTGTGGCGAGAAGTTATCGGCCCCACTATCAAAGGGCTCCAAGGGTGGGATAAAGGTAGGTAGGGTACTCCCAAAATAGGAGTCATATAAGGGATCCTTTGTCCTACCTACCTTCATCCCACCCTTTGAGGCCTCCAACGTAAACCCTAAACCCCCTAAACCCCCCAAACCTATTCCACCCTAAACCCCTAAACCCTAAACACTACCTAACCCTGTAAACCCCCTATAAATCCCCTAAACCCAATTCCACCCTTAGCCTTAGCCCAGGGTCTCCGCCCCGTGCTCATCGAGCGTGCCGCAGTCGCTGCTGCCGCCTCGGGGCATGCCGGTGGCTTCCTCGCCCGAGGTCGGAGGAAGGGAATCCCTGCTTGTGGGTAATATAGGGGCCTTAATAATTAGAGTAGGGTTCCTTTAAAGGGGTGTCTAACGGTTACTAAGTATAGGGGCCTGAAGAATTACCTATACTATTTGGGGGTTCCTTCTCATAACTATGGGCACCAAAACTCTATTCTAATTAGTAAGGCCCCTATAGTAGCTCTGGTAAGCTAGACCCGACCTGGGTGCAGGATCCATCAAATTAGTGCCACATTTCGCGTATGAGTCTGAATGATACGAAGCTCTGCAAACGCTGAAAAGCCGCGCAAGAACCCGCGCAAGAGTTGTTCCAAGCCGTTGAAGCTTTCAAGCAAACCCTAAGCCCTAAACCCGAAGTGTCAAGGCCATGCAAGAGCCTTCCAGGTCCCCAGCTTCGAAATCGATAGAAGCCATTAAAGGGCTCTGTCAGGCTGGTAGACAGGTCCTTAATTCAGAGGCCTTGCGCGCTCTTGTTCCCAGAAGCGAGTCTTGCAACCTTTGGTTTGGCTTGTTATGCTCTAGGAGACTAGTGTGGTGTATTACAGATTTATGCTAAGTAGCGTTGTGCTGAAGATCAGGTCTGAGTGGGTATTTGGCATACATCTCGGGCAGGCTTTTCTGTAAAGCCTGAAAACAGAATTCGATAAGATCTGAACCAGTGCAAACCGCATATTCGCCTGTAGGTCTTTATTCATTGAAGCTCCTTTTGGGGTTTAGGGTTTAGGGTTACTTGAAACGACAGTCTGCCCAAGAAGGAGTCCAACTCTTGCACCTTGGAGCGAGGCTTGTAAATCTCTACAATAGCTGTAGATTGTCGGAGTGTTACTACCAGGCTGGGGCGCTGGCGCCACTGAGGTCCGGGTAGTGGATTCGATCGCTTCGGCTGACTGAGTTCAGTGGCCCTGACGTGTCAAGACTGCTGTGTTTGAAACCTATGACCCCCACACATGTAAAACCTACTTGCTGATTTCATCTAAGCCTTGGCTGTTACAGTCCGGCGGCTTTCCTCAGGAGTGCAAGCTTGCTCCGGATTGAAAGTGTTGGGGTTTCTGCACGTTTACAGGAGTGCAACGGCTGCCCGTCCGCAAGAGATTGAGGGCTTTGCGGCGGTTCGTGGTTGACAGAGCTTCGCCAAAAGCTGCTCACGTAAATGTGGCTGAACATACCCCCAAACCCCATACTCCAAAATGTGGCCAGATCTAACATAACAAACCCCCTATAACCCCCGAACCCTAAGCCCGTCAACACCCTCGACCCCCTGAAACCCCGAAGTCCTGAAACCCCATACTATCGTCCAGGCGCTACACCATCAAGGATTTGACCTTCATGCAAAGCTGGCCAAGGCCACTTGCACCTCAAATCAAAAGGCTATAAGGGGTACACACTATAAAGCTTTTATTATGAGGGTCCTGGAGAGGGTTCCTCTAGGCTTGACCTAGGGTGGATTCGGGATTCGGCTTACGGATTAGAGAAAAGGGACTAGCTTTTGGTTTTAGGGTTGGGGATTTGGGACTAAGGTTTAGGGCCTAGGGACGGGGTTTTGTTGACCAGACCTTCATGTTCATTCCCACCTTTCAACCCGCCTGCACACTTGCCTAGTTCTAGTTTGCACGGCCCGAAAAATCCCTTAAACCCTAAATCCGAAACCCTAAACGCCTTGCCCTGAACCCTAAACCTAAACCCTAAGCCCCAGACTCCTATAGCCCTGAACTAGGAGTTGGATGTTCAAAGCTTCCGGCGGCTGCCCACGCTGTACCTGGGCTGCGTTGCAGCTGAACCGCTTTGCGGGTTTAGGGGTCGGGGCTGGGCTGGGGCTGGGGCTGGGGCTGGCTGGGGCTGGGGCTGGGGGTGGGCGTGGGCCTTTGGGTTTGCCTAGACCCCCAATTCCCCTGTATTGCAGCCCTTAACTAGCTCTTAATGAGGAATATCAGAGCCCTCTAAACGGCACTTGGAGGGTCCTGGTAGGGTTTAGGGATTTAAGGTCTCTCGGGCTTGCGTTTGAAGTTTAGGAGATCTTCACGTCAATCCGCAGGCTATCACCGCGCCCACACGGCTACGAGAATCAAGACTAAACCCTAGAGCCTACACCTGATGTCTCAAAAGATACGAACACTATTCCTTAATGGAAGGGTTTTGGTTATATACCCCAAACCTTGTTTTGAGTATTGAGGCCCCTATAACATGTTCACAAAGCCCTAAGAAAATCCCTAAACTCCGGACCCGAGCCCTGCCATAAAACCCTAAAACCTAAATCCTAAACCCTACACCCCACACACGAAACCCCAAACCTTAACCGCATCTCCAGAGATTGCCCGAGGTCGGTGGGAGGGCGCAAGCGCAAGCCCTACCCTCAGTGGCTGAAGCTTGCGTGTTTAGGGTCTAAGTTAAGGATTGTTGGATTTTGGAATTTGACGTTTAAGGGCTAGGTTTTGGATTAAAGGATCTATAGGGTGTAGGGCTTATGGGTTAAAGGCTTTGAGGTTTCTGGGGGTGGGGGTGAGAGTGCAAGGCTTTAGGGGCTAGTTAGGATTTAGGAGTCAGGGTAAAAGGGTTCTGGGGCTTTCTATGTTGCGGGTTGAAAGGTTTTCGAGATCTGTGGTCAAGTCCCCACATAAAGTCCCCTGAAGTCATCCATCCCACGAGTTACGAGCTACCCCAGGGTCAGTGGTAAGTAGGGCAAGTAGGGTCTAAGAGCTTAAGCGTTTGGGGCTTGAGGTTTGAGGATGTAAAGATTCCGGGTTAGTGCAGACCCCTCACTATTGAATAAGCCCCGCTTAAAGGCCATAGTTGTTTCAGAATTCCTGTTATAGTCACTAGGGGGAGCAGGGAAGCGGGGCGACTCACGTCATGAACCGTGAAAGGCGAGGGTTTGGAGGTCGAGGGTTCCAGGATTACAATTGCGCTCTACTAGTCTAGGGATTTTAGTCGGGATCTTCATGTGATTACTTAAAGGATCATGGGACTTAGTGAGTATGGTTGTAAGTACCTTTATTGGGGTTATAAGTAGTTATAAGTGTAGTTACCTTAATAATAACCCTAGTTACTAAGTCCCATGATCCTCCAAGTAGGCCCCTTAAACTGAGGCTGGTTTATTAGTCAGGGGTCTTCAGTAAGGATTTCATGTGAAGGTTTGGGGTAGGGCCCAAGCAAACTCAGAATCCCAAAGCCCCGAGAGCCAGCCTTAAGGCTATACCTTAAGCACTAAACCCCAAACCCTCAACCGCCTAAAACCTCACAAAACTCGGAACATCCCTTCGAGAATTTGAGAAGCCTACTTAAAGGACCATGGGACTTAGTAATTAGGGTTATTATTAGGGTAACTATACTTATAACCCAATACATAAAGGTATTTATAACCATACTTACTAAGTCCCATGATCCTCCAAGTAGTAGAAACCTCTGCAGGAACCCTACGCTACATCCCGAAAAACTTAACCAAGGGTCGGAGAGCGCTTCCCTTGGGTGGACTTGGCCGGTTCCGAGCTCATGGATGAGGAGTTTGCTTTAGAGCTCAGGGGGCAAGATTTTTGGATGTAAGATTTATAGTAGAAGCCAGAAAGTTGGAACATCATTATCCTCATGCCCTTAAGGTAAAGTATAAGGGATCCTAGCACTCATCCTCCTAAAGCCATGTTCCAACTTTCTGGGTTCACCATAGGGTTCAGAGAGTTCAGAGTGCAGGTTGAGAGGCAGGGTGTTGGGGTTCAGGGCCTTGGGTGTCGATTCGGTTTTCCTCTTGCGATGTCGTTTTGGGCTCTTGCTGTTTTAAGGGTTTCGGGTGCACGGAGACCATGGCTGGCCGAGGATACAAGAGCTGGGTTTGAGTTCGGAGGGTTCCTTGTTGTTGAAAGTTTTGGGTTGCGACTTGTTGGTTGAGGTTAAGGCTTTGTTTAGGGTTGGATCGAGGAAACTGCTGCACCGCGCGAAGGCCTCCATTCCAGGGTTATGAGACAAAGCCCATGGCGATCCTCAGATATGAAGCTTCTGTAAGGAAAGGGTGGCCCTTGCCGTCCGTTTCTGCAACTTTGTACTCAACCCCAAACCCTCAAGCCTCAACCTGGGCCTTGAACTCTAAACTCCACTTGGAGGATCATGGGACTTAGTAACTAGGGTTATTATTAAGGTAACTACACTTATAACTACTTATAACCCCAATTAAGGTACTTATAACCATACTTACTAAGTCCCATGATCCNGAGGATCATGGGACTTAGTAACTAGGGTTATTATTAAGGTAACTACACTTATAACTACTTATAACCCCAATTAAGGTACTTATAACCATACTTACTAAGTCCCATGATCCTTTAAGCAGAAATGATCCGTGCATCCCACCCCACCTGCTCTGCAAGGAGACAGCGCAGGCGGGACCTTGCGGAGTTGGAGCAGAGAGCCTTACAGCCCCAAAACAGCAAAACCCCTAAGCCCTAAACCGCCCTCAACCTTCAACCCTATAGACCCTAAGCCCTGAACCCTACTCCCCAAAAAGCTGCCCTAGACTCCTAAATCCATGCAACCCCTGAACGCCCAAACTCCTAAAACCCTACAGCCTTAAATCCCCAAACACCGAAACTTCTATATAGATCCTACGCTCCTAATTCCAGCCAGGGAGAGAGCACCTGTTCCCAAAGTTCCGAAGAGATCTGGGAGTTTCCGAAAATTAGCTATAACAAGAATCCTACTAATTTAGGTTACTATATTAGGGTCCCCTGTTTTCGGAAACCCCCATGTAACTAATCAATATTGGAGCTGCAATGGTTAGGCAATGGTTACTATTTCTTGGTATCCCCCTATAGTCCCTATCTTAGCAAGTATGCTATACTACCCGCCTACATTCCCTAAGCCCTAATTTAATTAACCCCCCTCAAAACAAAGCATCTGTCTAATGATTAGAGCATCTACATAAAGGGAGGACTGTCTGCACCGAAGTCTTCGGCCCAAGAGTAAAGCCGCACGCTGTAGACTCGGGAGCACAGGGCGTAGAGGGGTTTACAGGGCTTAGGACTTCTAGGGTTTGGGGTAAGGGTTTATGTCTAGGGTTTATAATTATTAAGGTTTCCTAAACCCTAAACCCAAGGTTTCGAGCTTAGGGTTCATGGGGTAGGCGACGAAGTCCATCAAGGAGGATATCTCTGAACAATTGCTCCAACCAGTTTCTTTCTTTGTCTCGCTCTCTGTCTCTTACTTTCTCCCCCTAAACCTTAATAACTCAAACCCCAAACCCTCTCTGTCCTCTCTTTCTCATCTCTCTCTCCTTTGTTGTTGTCCTCGGAGAGTCGGTGCTGTAGGGTTTGGGGTCTTGGCCTCGGTTTTGGAAGCCCAGATGTGCGCAAAAGACTAAAGTGCACTGGTCCTGCATACTGCAACCCGGTTCAGAACAAGTCAGCTGTGGGTTTTCTCAAAGGTGCCTCCGGGCTTTTGGGCCTAAACGACTTGTATGCGAAGTCTGGCAGCATCAGGCTCAAATGCGAGGGAGAAGCCCAGCATCCGCAAGATGACGTTGCTCGTCACAGTAGTCGCACAGGTGACAAAATACATTCCCATGCTTAGAAGAAGTACGAAGACTACCAGACATTCACCAAAGGAGCAATAAGAACAATGAGAGCGAGACTCATACGGACAACAGGAGCACCAGAAGTAACAACTAACTTGACCACGCGACAATGACAAACACAAGTGTACATAATCATGGCTCAAGCCCTTACCCTGTAGAGACGAAATGCAAAAGCCATACGACTTGTCAGAATGCCGACCCTCCTGCGCAGAGGACGGCTTCCGCGCAATGGGCTTCCCCTGCTCCTGTTGTCAATTTGGGGCATTGCTGACCATGGCCCCCTGGAGCACATGCACTTTGGAGGTGTAGGCTTAGGGGTACTTATACATTATCTTTAATTGTTGGTTCCTTTAAACCCCAAGAAACAGCAAAAATTATAATTGTTGCTAGGGATCTAAGTTCAGTATAGTAGGGGGAATTCAAGGCATCCGGGTTTGTGGTGTCTGAGTCTGTACCGTTAAGCCCTCAAGCGTAACACTCGAACCCTGAGTGCTGCCCCTGAACCCTTGTCCTCACAGCCTTTAAGTAGAGTATAGTATATAGGGTTTAGGGTTCATCCTAGGTTTTGGGTTCATCCTAAATCTATGTTCCAACTTTTGAAAGGGATTTGGGGCTTGAGGTTTTGGCTCCTGGAGGCAACTGAGGCCCCCGTTGAGCTAGCCCTTCCAGCTTGAGCCGCCTTTGCAATACCGGCTGTGCAATGAAGGGGCTTGAGTAGCTAGCCGAATCTACTATCCATGCTCAAACTCTGTCAGGCACCCTAACTCTCAGAGACACCTGCAAAACGTCCTTCCAGTCACGACTCACCACCATCGAAGTTGCATCAACAAGCTGTGCATAGGAATGGGAACGTCCTGCCGTCATAGCCTTTGCGCCCTTGACCCTCCGGAACAACCACGGGCCATGAAGCCCGAGCCGGACAGGGAATTTAGGGTATATGGGTGGTTGTCAAAATTATGGTCCCTTTTTGGGTACCCTAAATAATAGGTGCCGTATTATAATAGGGACCCAAAAAGGAACCATAATTTCGACAACCACCCATATAGGGTTTGGGGGTATAGGGGTGAAATGGCTTCCCCACATCCCAAATTGCCACGAAAGACCCTAAACCCCAGACTCCTAAAGCCTCTTGGGGGTTTCGGATGTCTTAGGGTTTTGCGTTTAAACTCTCAACAGCAAGCCCTAAACCCAAACTCCAAAAACCCTGAACCCTAAGCCCAAACCCTAACCCCTAATCCCTCAAAGCCTAAACCCTAAATCCCCAAACCTAAATCCAAAATCCTAAATCGTAAATCCCTAATTAAACCCAAAAAGCCCAAAACTCTCTAGTGAGTCCCAGAAAGGAGGATTAGTGCTAGGATCCCGTATACCTTACCTTAAGCGCAGGAGGAGAATGATGTTCCAACTTTCCGGCTTCTACGATAAGCCCTGAACCCTAAAATCCCAAAACCCTAAATCCCAAAACCCGAAACCCCCAACCCTAAACCTATAATCCCAAAACCATCAACGCCTATAGATCCCGTTTCAGGGCCCCTTATAGATCCCTTTAAACGAACCCCAAACCCTACTAAACCCGAACTCGTCAGGCTTCTTTTGCCTTGTGCCGGGAGCAGCTCCGGGTCCCAACCATCACGGCGCACTCAAAAGCCGGGATGCCGGCTTTCGCGCAGTTGAGGCGGTTTGGGGTTCGGGTTTTAAGGGTTGGCTCGGGTTCAGGGGTTTAGGGGTTAGGGTTTCGGGTTTAAGGTTTTGACAGAAGGTCGAACACTTAGAGTCTCAAAGCTGCTTCGACCATGCCCCGGAGGTTGCAATCCCAAACGCATCGACGCCGGAATCTGCAGATGTGGTGAGATTTGTGGTCTATGAGGCCAGTGTGGAGGATAGCAGGGATACGCGCCTTTGGCTCAACCCGAGCGGTTTCCTGCGCCCGTTTGTTTGTGAGGACGCGGTGGTTTCTCCTCTTTCCTCCTCTCTCTCTCTCTCTCGCTCTCGCTCTCGCTCTCCCTCTCTCTCTCTCTCTCTCGCTCTCCCTCTCCCTCTCTCTCTCTCTCGCTCTCTCTCTCCCTCTCTCTCTCTCTCTCTCGCTCTCTCTCTCCCTCTCTCTCTCTCTCTCTCCCTCTTTCTGTCTCCCCTTGCTGCAAGCCTAAACCCCTAAAACCAAACCGCAAAAGGTATGGAAGTCAGCTCTGGCCGGCAGCTGTGTGCATCGCGAGTGACCTTCTGCGTATGCCAGAGATCGTTGAGGGCGCACCCAGGCAGAAACTAGTGCCAGGGTTAAGGCTGTATATGTAGGGTTTAGGGTTCAGGACTGGGAATTGCAGAAACAAACAGTTGACGAGTCCTGCATTTCGGCCCCAACGGAGCAGCTCCAAATCCGCCCCCGGAGTAGTGAAAATCTTCGCGAGCCGGATTTCCCAACCGCAGAAAAAAAACACAACTGCGGGTGAACATACGTACGCCTGCAGCTACTTTCGTATACATCCGCAAGCGTGCATACACGCATGCGTACATACATACATCTGTACATACAGACATACACAAATACATGCATCATGCATGCATCCGTTAGGGTTGCAGGTGAATGGTCTTTAGCATTGGGAAGCGCGGCAAACATGTAGCACGACGAACCAGTGAATGCATGTCCACAAGTGACGCAGGTGGCAGCATTGGGACACCCAATGCCTGCGCCGCCATCTACCTCACCCTCTCTCCCTCTCACCTGCCCTCTCTCTCTTTGCGTCTCTCTTCCTCTGTCTCTTTGTGTTTTCTCTGTATCCCTATATCGGAAAGGGATGACAGAATGAATGAACACAGCACAAACATACCTGAATGACTGACTCAACAGACGAACAGACGGACTATTTAGCGAAAGAATGAACTCCTCCATGACGTGTGCATGTGTGTGTACCTGTATATGCATATATGCACGCGTGCACGCACGCGCGGCTGAGCCTTGCAAGCCTCACCTGGGGGTCCGGTTAGTATCTGGGCCTCAATAATTAACTGTACTATTTTTGGGGCTTCCTTGTTATAAGAAGAGTATAATGTAATGTAGGAACCTGATTAAGAAATCCTGGGCCTATAACCCCAAAAATACTAGGATTCATATAAAGAACCCGAATAAAGGACCAAGGTTTCTTAATCAGGTTCCTACATTACCCCAGAACCCTTTCTATTTATTTGGCCCCTACATCAACACAGGCTCGTGTCTTGGAGCTGGGCTGCGGAAACGGTCTCTGTTCCTTGGCTGCCGCCTCTTTGGAAGTGCGGTCTGTGCTGGCAACGGACTACAGGCCATGCGGGTTTGGGGTTTTAGGGTTTGGGGGTTTTAGGGTTTAGGGTTGAGAGGTTTAGGGTTTGGGGGTTTAGGGATTCAGGGTTTAGGGTTTGGGGTTTTAGGGTTTAGGGTTTAGGGTGGAGTCTCCATTCTGTAGATGCTGGCTTGTCTATTTTGCAGCCTGGGCTGAATAGGTACACAGCGCGGAGGCTTAGTTCTAAACGCTAGCCCCTAAAAGTACTGTTGTTATTGAGGCTGACCCACAAGGCCTACACTCCAGTAGGGTTTAGGGCAACTTCAAAGGGATCTGCAGATGTATGAGAGTTCCTGAGGGCTTCTATTATGAGGAATCCATAAGGTTTAGGGTTTAGGGCAGGTCTCTCCATGGATGGATGTGTGGATCAGATCTTTTCATGAAGACCGCCATTGAAACAATGGCCCATCGGCCTGCCCTTTTTTCTTCAACCTCAAGACGAAACCCATACTGCAGCTTCTGCAACTCAGAGGTGCTTCGCTTCTGGAGGGTCCCGATCATCACTTGAATCCGAAACCGCAAAGCTTACATCCAGAGCCCTGACCCTTAGGGTCCAAGTACCTAATAATCATATACTCCCCCAAATAGTAACCTACATAACTACTATTCGAAACCTAAGTATCTTACTGTTGGGTCCTTTGGACCCTTAGGGTGATAGTTACTCCCAAGCCCCTTAGGGACGAAAACTAAATTCTGAGCTGAAAAGCGTGAGGCTTTGCATTTGAATTGAACTCCCCGGGAGCTACATCCTAACCCCTAACTAAATCCTAGAGCCCTAATCCTATACCCTATAACCCTAAATCTCAGCCCTAAACCAAAAACCCTAAACCCTAAAACCCTAAAACCCTAGACCCTAAATCCTAAACCCCAAACCCAGCAACCCGGAATCCGACCCAGTGCTATGAGCTCGAAACTCCCTGAACCCTACGGCGCGAAGATCCAACCTCAGCATTGGCTCCTTCAAGGTCTTAGGGTCCTTTAACAGTTACTATTGGGGCATTAGTATAAATGAGCAAAAGTTACGGTACTATAAGGGCTTTTGCGAAGGACCATAAAGTGACAGAATTAATTACTAGAAGGTCTATAGGGGCCTTTATAGATACCATAAAGTTTATACTTGAGTGTAGGGTTTAGGCCTGTGCGGTGTATTCAGTGTTACGGTTCAGAGACACGCGTATGAAGAACGACGTGGGCCGGAGTGACGAGGATGCAAATGCAGCAAGAACCCGTGTCACTGTTATAGTGACTCAGAACACCAGTACATCACCCTGGGCATCAAAATAGCCCAAAAGCCTTATATAGTATGGTCTTTGGGCCCAAAAGCCTCAATATATGAGTCCTTAGATCCCTAGGGTCATGATTAAGTATTCTCCGTTGCGGTGACTAGCATCAGTTTTGTTCAATCGAGCCCTCAAGCGACATCGAGAACCAGAAAGTGGCAAAGAGGCAGTTTCCCTTGGACTTGTTGCGCAAAGCTGCCGACACACGTGGCAGCTGGGCCAGCATTTTTTGTGAATTCGGGTCTTCGGAAGATGGATGTGTTTCGTTCTGAGATTGTTCAGTCTGCAGGTATCTCCCCGTTCGGATGTATCTGACTGCGCGCTTGCGGTGTGTACCAGTCAACGAAGATCCCCAAGAGAGTGAAATGCTGCCGGAACAGCTTGGTCGACACTGCCCGCTCACTACACTATACGATAAGTCCTGTGGCTGACTTGGTAACCGACGCTACGATAAGTCCTGAAGAATTGGTTTACAATTAAGACGAACGCCACTTCCGAGCCAATGCAAGCATCTACACTACTCCTAGAACCCCAAATCCTACACCCGAGGTGATGTGCACGAGGTTGGGCTCCATGTCTTTGGTCTTCGCTTGAACTCCCAGATGTAGCCTCTTGAGGCGTTCTCCGGAAACCGCAGCACCCTCAACCCCGGACCCCAAACTCTGTACCCTAAAGCCTAAACCCAATGCCATATTGCCCAAGCCGAAAGCCTAAACCGAGCTACTAAAACCTTACGAAGGAACCCCAAATAACATTATGAGTAATCGTTACGGCCCCCAAACAGAAACTGCAGAGGCTTGGGCTCTGAGATTCCTGAGGCACGGTCTAGGGTTTAAGGGGCCTTCGAAGGAACCCTCCAAGGAAACCAAAGCCGAACAGCCCTGATAGAATCCTTAAAGGACTTAAAACATATGGGGGTTTAGGGTTTAGGGTGGTGCCCTTGACATTTTAGAGTACCCCTTAAAGGAACTTTAATGCCTTATCCCCTAAACCCCACACCCTAAACCAACCCTAAACCCCTTCACCCCTAAACCCGAAACCCTAACCCCTAAACCCAAAATCCAAAACCCAAACCTCTTAAACCTTAAATACCCTAAATCCCTTTGAGGCACCCTTGGAGGAAGCCTTTTGGCCTCCAGATCTAAGGAGCGAAGGTCTCGGAGAAGCTGGAGACGAGGGTCCTGGACTTTGCAGATGCCCGGCTGATCTTATTTGCTGGTTTAGGGGTCTGCGGTTTAGGGTATAGGGTTTAGGGTTTGAGGTGTTGGAGTTTGGGTTTGCTCGGGGGGTGTAAGGTTTAGGGTGTTGAAGATTTAATTAAGGATTTCAGGTGTTTAGGGTTTAGGCATCACTATTGGTATAGGGTTCAAGGGATTGGGTACGGTAAGGGTTTAGTCCCTAAACCCTAAACCCTAAACGCAAAACCCTAAAAAATAGACCGTAATTTAGGTCTGAGGGACTCAAGGGTGTAGGGTTTAGGACTAACTGTTGGCCAGCTCGACCGTCTTGCAGTTTTCTGGCTAGTGTTAGCTAGTGAGCAGGATTCAGGGTGGGCACTGTTCGCATGGTTACCATGCGCATTCGTCCCACCAACAGTGCGATCGCGATTCTGACGACCACTACCCTTTGTTCGATGACGGCGTTGATGAAAAAATGAACCCTCTTAGTTCTGGGGGCCATTTCAGAAAACACGAGGTACGTGTAGTTGTTGTATGTCACTGACGATCGTGCCGCAGGGACCTTGCAGCCCAGTTCTGCAGGCTGAAGGGACTTGAGTCGCATGGCTAATAATTAGGGTTTAGGAGGGGCAAAAAGGTTCTTCGTGTTCTGTTCATCACGGAGCACGATCCTCACGACGGTCCTTGCCATGATGTGCGGCGTTTGGTGATGTCGAGTTTTTTAAAAGGCTCGGCGACTTTATCCGCAAGCTTCGAACTTAGGGTTCAGCTTTTTCGTACTGTACACCGTATCATCCTGTATTTAATGGAGTAGATAGACCTCAGTCGTTTGCACTCTTGATTTGCTTCGCTGGCCGTAAGGACCCGATGCCTTCTGCTGTCGTCATGTCAACTCGCCATCGTGCCGAGAAGGCGGGCAACGTCGTCAGCGATTGAACATCGTGAGCAAACAGGGCACAGTGTAGCAGCCCAATACAGTCAATATAGTATAGCTGTACACCTTGTGCTCTACCGTCTTCGGAGGAGGGTCTTAACCGTCTTAACCCCTATATAAACCCGAAGCCCTAAAACCCCTAAACCGCACCTCAAACCAAAAAAGCCCCAAACCCTTAACCCTAAACCCTGAGCCCTAAACCCTACACCCTAATCCCTAAACACTAATCCCTAAACCCTACCCCCAAACAAGCAACATCCTTGCGCTCCCGAGTTCTTCGCCGACCCGATGTTCAGCGCTTGTGGGCTGCCAGAGTCTAGAGATAGAACCCTAAGACACAGACATAGAACCTTGATTTGGTTTAATATTGTGAATAGAAATTGTCATACCAGTAATAACAATAATAGTAAACAAATAAATAAGCAAACCTATATGTATATATATATATACATATGTTGTATATGCTATATATGTTTAACTGCGGTAACTCCGCACAATCAACGTCTCCCTGCAGCACTCCTTCAGACCTTTGGATGGGTGCTAAACGCATGAGTCACTCCACAGCCCAAACCCCAAACCCTCCTAGACTGGCTCCCATATCAGACCATAACCCTGTTACAAAAGCAAGCAAGTCACGGGACGATAGGTTCCTCCTCTGGCGTTGACACTTCCGGACCACGACGTCCTCGTTGCCGCGGATGTGGGTTCCTTTGCCATGGTGTAAACGAACTCAAAGAGCCCAGCACTGCAAACCTGCCAAGGGCTTCATACGGCTGATGGACAAAATCCTGCATGACCCATAATAAGGAATATACCATAATTCCCATAGTTTAGGGTCCTTAGGGTCATGCAGGATTTTGTCCATCAACCGTATGAGCTTCATTTAGTAGACCCCATAAAGGATCTTCCTTAATCAGATTGGGGATCCCTCTAGAGCTTCTCAGGTGTATTCCACAAGTGAGGGATCTTGCGGGCATGGGCCTCTTTGTAAAGTCGGTGTCTTCTGAACACAGGGTACCTGACGATGGACCCATGTAGGGAATCTGACATAGCACCCCGACGGTTTTTGTGACAAGGGGTGTCTTTTTAGGAGCTTGCTACAGTTCCTTCCAACGTTGCTGTTGTGAAAGAACTAACACAAATCCTGCAATCGAGGAGCAGCTTTGAGCGCACTAGGGCTTTTCATTTTCCGGCTACGGTATGGCCTCGCTTCGGCGGGGCCGATCCAGTTCTTTCGAATTTGGGGTGGTTCGGGCCCGAAGGAAACTCTTGAGAGCCCTGAGCCCTAAACCTATGTATACCCCTACACCCTACACCCTGAACCCGGACACTGGAGCATTCTGGCGGGATGGTGGCAAGTGGTAGAACCGGGGTCTGTAAGGGGTTTAGGCAGGTTTAGGGCACTGCTTAGGGGTTGGGGTTTAGGGCTGAGGTGCTTCTTTGGCTTTTGGGTTGAGGTTCTTTGACAAGAACAGCGAAGAAACTCAAGAAGAACAGTAGTTGAGGCCAAAAGAATGCCACGACGAATGGGAGTAGCTGCCGCCGATGTAGTCGAAACGCTCATTGACCGTCATAGCAATAATTATCACGGACAGCACCGAAATGATAGGAAGAATTACGACAGGAACCTTCAACATGGAATTGTGGTGGTGTGGTCTGACGGTTTCAAGAACCGTGGTGACATGAACGGACGGCGTGGCTTTGGATGTCTTTCGGCTTCATGTTTTGCTTGGAGCTTGAGGTGTTGGAAACCCTAAACCCGTAAACCCCTAAACTCCTAAACCCGTAAACCCCTAAACTCCTAAACCCTAAACCCCTAAACCCGTAAACCCCTAAACTCCTAAACCCTAAACCCCTAAACCCTCAACGGGCTGTTTTGGGAGTTTCAGGCTGAAGTCTGAAGGTAACTGCTGAGGGTCCAAAGGACCCAATAGTTCGGTACTCGGGTCTACTTAGAGGATCATGGGACTTAGTAACTAGGGTTATAATCAAGGTAACTATACTTATAACTACTTATAACCCCAATTAAGGTACTTATAACCATACTTACTAAGTCCCATGATCCTCCNAGGATCATGGGACTTAGTAACTAGGGTTATAATCAAGGTAACTATACTTATAACTACTTATAACCCCAATTAAGGTACTTATAACCATACTTACTAAGTCCCATGATCCTCCAAGTAGGATAGTAGTTATGTAGGGCTAGTCATAGTAATGGGAACCCTGAAGGGAAAACATGCTTCACCCAAGGGTCCAAAGGACCCAATAATTCGGTAGTCGGTTTTAGGATAGTAGTTATGTAGGTTACTATTTTGGAGAGTATACGATAATTAGGTACTTGGACAATTAGGGTAACTGCTGAGGGCTTAGGGGAGATGCGGCATGAAGAGATCCAGGCTACTCCAAAGCACTTGCTTGGCGACTGGGCTGCCTGGCTGCATGAAGAATAATTAACAAGAAGAAGATGATGAATACCAATGATGATAATACTAGTAATCGTAATAACGGTACTAATAACAACATTAACAATAATAGTAAATAATCGTAACAAGAACAAGAAAACTAACAATAAGAATACGAAGAATAAAAGCAATAAGCCTACACAGTGACGGGTCGAGTTAGCTTGGGGCTGGGCTAGATCTCAGCCCTACATGTTAAAGCCAAAGACAAAGGCTGCTTAATGCTGAAGCGTTTGCAAGCGTGAACTTCCAACTCCCGATTCTACTTGGAGGATCATGGGACTTAGTAACTAGAGTTATTATTAAGCTAACTATACATATAATACTTACAACCCCATTTAATGTACTTACTTACTAAGTCCCATGATCCTCCAGGTAGCTGGGGCCCAACATCTCATCCCAATCCCAGAGATGCGCTGCCTGGAGCCTTCGTTCAGCATCTTTCCCGAATGGCTGAAGACCTCGCACAGGGAGTAGGTTTACCACAATGTGACAGTTCATACTGGAGGGGCCTGAATAATTAGAATAGGGTTTGCGGGTATATTTTAATAGAATGGTAAAAGGAATCCTCAAAACCCTCTTCTAGTTGTTTAGGCCCATACAATAGAGGCTTAGAGTTTGAGTACCCCGAGGTCTGCCACTAACATTTTACCCCCAAGCCGACGAAACTTTGAAGCAGGGAAATCCCGAAACTTGAAGCCTAACTCCACATATCCTGCAAGCAATCATATCCGCCCCCCAACAACATTATAACTACTAAGTCCAAACCCTAAACCCTGAACCAAACCCGAGTACCTGATTCTTGGTTGCGTTTGGACCCTTTGCGCACAGCTTAACTTCTACAAGACCCCCCAAACTCCCCGTCGATCCCCCACTAGGTGAGCACTGCCGAGAATCCCTGAAGAAAGGAAGGCCTCCAGTGAAGTTTTTGCCGGGGCCTAAACCCTAAACGACCCTAAACCCTGGTCGAGAGTGACATTGGGCTTTTTGGGGTTGTGTCTACTGCCCTAACCCTTAAACAGGAAAAAAGCCCTAAAATTAGGGACTTACGGTTGAGGAGCTGACAAGTGAGGCGTCCTACAGAGTTACCAAGACACTTCCTTAGGCTTCCTTAGTCTTGCCCCAGTGCCCCGAGCGTGTCGGGCTTTAAGAGGTTCTGAAGTGATGCGCTAAACCCGAAGCCTTAAACCCTAAACCCGTGGGGTTTCGGGTTTAGAGCACTGTTTCAGATGAGCTCCTTTAGGCGTCTGAGGGGGAGAACCGGCGGAGGGGTTTCTTGCAATCAGAGCGGCAGCGACGCCTGAAGGATCCACCCCATAATTATGCCCCGAGTCCTTTCTGGAGTCACTATAACCTTGAATGGCAAGCCTCCTAAGACCACTCAACACGGAAGTCGGTAAAATGCAACCCTATGCCCCAAAATCCAAACCCTAAAGCCCAAACCTAAGCAACTTCAACCCTGAAGCTTCAATCAGCCATAAAGCCTGCCACCCAAAAAGTGGAAACCTCAACGCCTGAATCGAAATCTGAATCAGAATTCGTGTGCTGTTACTCAACCCAACCGGAGGGCTCCTTCTTACAACTATAGTAGAAGCCAGAAAGTTGGAACATGGTTTTAGGAGGATTAGTGCTAGGATCCCTTATACTTTACCTTAAGGGCATGAGGATAATGATGTTCCAACTTTCTGGCTACTACTATATTATAGTGCCGGAAACTCTATTCTGATGATTGCGGCGCCACCAGGCTCAACCCCAAACCCTAACCCAAAACCACAAACCCCAAACCCTAAACCCTAAAGCCCTAAAGCCTAAACCCTGAACAAACCCTAAACCCTAAACCCTACACCCTAAACCCTAAACCCTAAACCGTTGAACCTCGGACCCTCCTCTGCCCCTGTCCGGAGGCGGGTCCTGGTTTGCGAGAGCCGACAGATGCCGGAGCTTATGGGTGCAGAAGGGGCGGTTGAGGGTTCACCTTAGCCCCGAAAGACTTACCTGTTTCAGACTTATAGAAGGAAGCCATGCTAAGGAACCCTGCAAGGTAGGCTCTTGAAGGTTTAGGATAAAGGATGGTCTGGGTTTTGGTGTTTAGGATTTGGGATGGGGCTTAAGGTCTTGGGGGCAGAGCTCTGGGTGTTACTGCTTCAAGACTTTGAGGCGTTGGGGGAGTCCTCGCACTTCAGGTTTTAGCGGTCGAGGATCCGGTACGCACAGTATGATATTTTAAGTACACGGGCTCAGGGACGAACTCGAGGTTTCGCCGGCCCTCGGAGAGTGGGATGAAGGTACTACTCTACCGAGCTCCCCGCATCTTGCATCTTGGGCTTGACCTTTAATGTAAACCCTAAACCCTAGGGGACCCTCATATAGTACCCTAAGTAGTAGGATCCTTATTATTTGGACCCCAAAATAAGGTACCCCTAATTTTCGGAAACTCTAAAACCCTTATAGAGCCCTTTAACGGAACCCTTATGGTAACCCTTTAAAGGAACCCAACATAAGGTGCCCCCTAATTTTCGGAAACTCCCATATGACAAACCTTCAGACTCCTAAGACCGAAGATGTTTGAATGCCAAGATCCAGCTCCGCATTTTGACTTTGGAGGGTGGCCCAGCAGAGACAAGAGTTTCCGGGCTGCAGGCTCCTGTTGTTTAGGATTTTAGGGTTTAGGGTTTGAAAGCTTGAAGTATTTGGGGTGAAGGTTTGAAGATTTTGGATCCAGCACGCTTGAAAAGCCACTCCGCTTTCCCTGGCTCCGGTGAAGGAGTGCCGCCTGGCCTTCTCGGAGGCATTGAACCTTGGTCGGGAGCGGGTGAGGACCCCAGGACTGCGTTGAGAGCGTGGGACAAAGGGTGTCTTCAGAGAGATTGCATGGGCTTGGGTCCTTAGTTCCCCAATACCCAACCTTCAAACTTTGGGGGTTCTTGTAGTTTGGTAGTAATCGGAAACTTTAACCTTTTGTTTCTGTGGCTTATTGGGGAAGTAAGGGTCTCGCGAGAGTAGGATTCCGGATTTACAGTTTGAAGATTCAGGTACACGGCACCAGACCTAAACCCGCTGCCCAAATCCCTAAGCTTAGGCCCTAAACCCTAAAACCCCCAACCATAAACCCTGAACCCTAAACCCGAAAACTAAAACCCTAAATCCCCAAACCCAAACTTCCCCGACCATAAACCCTAAACACTAAAACCCTAAAGCCCTGAAAACCCAAAAGACCTGAACCCTAAACGCTAAAACTGTAAAGCCCCGAAAACCAAAAACCTTACTATGGGCTTCCATTCAAAAGATTGGCCGAGTCTTTGAACAAGTCAGGCTCCCAGTCCAAAACAGTTCACATCATCCCTTGGCATTGATAGCTTCAAGGTTTAGGGATCTAGGGGTGTCGGGATCGAGCTTAAAGCTTCGATTCACCTCACCAGAATACAGCTTATCCACTCCAGTCAGACCCCTTCAGCTTAGGTCCATCGCCTGCAATCTCGGACGCCTCTGCAGGTGCAGGGGTGGGGGGGTTTTGGGGTTCAGGGTTGAGGCTTGAACCTGTACTTACGACCAGGCATGAATGTTTGTTTATGGGTATAGCGAATCGTCGCAGGCAATTATAGACCCTCCACCCCAAACCCCTAAAGCCTAAACGCCTAGAGACACCAATGCCAATACACCTGAAATAAGGGGAAAAATGTTGGAAATATTGCCAGTATATGTAGGTACGCGCGTATGCCTGCAGATGCGTGCATGCATACATGTGTGTATATATATATAGATATCCAAACAATGCTAGTATACATGCATATGATACACACATGTATGTGTGTTTATGTGTGTATGTGTGTGTATATACATATATATATATATAGAGAACACTGTATTTAAGGGATACTGGGCTCTCTGGGAAACCGGGCAAAAAGCAGGTGGAGACCGGTGCACTGCGATGCCGGGAGTCCATACCAAGTCTCTGGAACCATGGCGACGTTGGACTGATTTAGGGTTTAGGGTATAGGTTTAAGGATTAGGGTGTAGCATAGGGGCCTGAATAATGAGAATTGGGTTCGTTTGTTTCTAGAAGGGTTTCTGGAAGAGTTTTATCGTATAGGGGCCTGAATTGAAAACGATTCGCGTCGTCTGCCTCGGCTTGGTCGGGGTTATTATAGGTCACCGGGACAGACGGCCAATTGCCCAGCCAGAAAACTAGATACGACTAGCTATTCGTAAGATGTGATACGACGAATGTGGCCGACTGCACCTGCAAGAGGAATAGCTACAGCAAAAACCCGGTTGGCGAGACAAAGAGGCCTAGTCGTAGTAAAGATTTGCGCAGCATTTCTCGAGCGGGCGGCTTCGACAGCCACCTGAGGCCACCTGGGTCGGTTTAAGTTTGAAGGCTCTCGTGTTGAAAGGATGAACCAGAAGGCACAGCATCTCCTGCGAAGCCTTCGACAGATAGCCCACAACCGAAACACCAATAAAGCCTTAAGCAAAGATCCTAAATCGAAGCACGAAGCTCCAGGTATTTGGATGCCACCGGAGGCTGATGGAACCGTCATGGTTTGGAACCTGTTTTTTCGGCTTTCACACCTACAAGAAGCCAGGCGCATTACGAGAGCCATCGGTCGCGGTCTTGCCAGGAAGCTCCGGGCATATGGATGCAGGAGACCGGGCTGACTACACTTCGTATTCCGTGGAGATGGTGGGATTTCCTGCCAGGCTCTCGTGGAGTTCGAAGCACGTCGTGGTTCTGGTTCGGATGATTCTGACGACGAGGGCAGACACTTGGCAAACAACCCCAACAGCCAGGGAAGAGTGATCAGCGATGAGCTGTGGTGACCGGAAGCAGCTGCTGTATGTCTCACGAACCGGCCTACTCAGCAACCTCGTCTGCAAAGCCTTGAAAAGAGGTGCAACTGCAAAATTGACAGCGAATGCAGGGTTCCTGAGCCCTGGCAAACCCTGGGATAGCGTATAATTACTGGCTAAGTTTGTATCTACTTGTCAGTCACAAGTCTTCAACTGGACATGGACTGGCTGGATTCCCCAAACTCTACTCTCGAGGCGCACAGCGCTCGCATCCAAGCCGGCGACGTGTGCGAACGTGGCCTTTTCATTTGAGGTTGTCGGTCCTCGGAAGCGCGTGTCCGAACGCCACCCAAATCCCGAGAATGGTTCGGTGAAAGCAGGTAAACCCTGCAGAAGTCTAGAGCCTATAAACCCTTGTAAATTCGATAAGCCCAAAACCGTGAAGAAGTCTAAACCCTAAACCCTTAAACCCAAAACCCCCAAACCCTTAAACCGTGGAAGCAGGTGAATCCTGCGGAAGTCACCACGAAGATGATGGATGCAGCAGTGGCCAACGGCGCCTCCTTGCGCCTGGGTGCGGTCCGACTCCCGGGCCCAAGCCCAGCCTACCCGAACACCCTAACCGCTTTAAAGGGGTCTATAACTATGAGGGATCTATAAGGGTACTATAATGTAGGGGCCTTAATGATTAGACTGGGGCTTTGGGGTATATTATACTATAACTATACATAAAAGAGGATCTATAAGGGTTCTATAAGAGGGGTGTTAGGGTTGCTTCAAGGATCATGGGACTCAGTAATTACGGTTTTTTCAGGGCAACTATATTTATAACTACTTATAACCCCAATTAAGGTATTTACTTGTAACCATACCTACCAAGTCCCATGATCGTCCAAGTAGGACCCGAAAGGAGCTCAGAAAATAGATGAGCTCAAGAAATTGGTTGACTCTAAGCCCTAAGCCTCAAACCCTAAACCCTAAACCCCGAACCTAAAACCCCACACCCTAAACCCCCAAAACATCAAAACCCCAAAACCCTAAACCCTGCCATCGGACCCGGCTGTCTCACTTCATGCTTCGAGTCTCAAAAGACTGAGCTCATGCCCTAATCAACCGTAATCCCTAAACCCCTTAATTAAACTCCTGAAAGGTCCGAAAACCTGAACCCTAAAACCCCTGAACCCTGAACCATAAATCCTGAAACCCTTCAACCCTAAACCTTAAGCTACACCGAAATTAACCCCTTAAGCCCTAAACTCCTGGACCCCCAGAGCTCTTACTGCGGAGACCGCTGAGGTCGAGGGCCTGCAAAGAGAAGGAGACCAGGCTGTTCTCATCCCGTGCTTACCGCAAGCGTTTAACGTTTGGGGTTAAGAGTTTTAAGTTTGGGGTTTGGGATTTCGGGCTGGGGATTTTAAGATCTTAGGCTTCGGGCTTCAGGGTTTTTTAAACTTCGGGGTTTAGGCTTTGGGGTTTCAGGATTTGTGTATTTGGGCTCTTAAGCTCAAGACTTCTGAATTGGCTGGTCGGGGGTTTGATGGCTTTAAACTTCGGGAGTACGATCGCGGCCTTTATGATTTCCAATACTGTTTTGGGGTTCCTTATTATAAGTACGGTAGAACATACCCCAAAACCATGTTCTAATTATTGAGGCCCCTACAGTATGTCGTTGGCTGCCGACATGGTTTCGCTTATCGATTCTGGGAGGTAGGAGTTTAGGAGTTAAGGGCCTTAGGGGCTTCGAGTTTAGGGCTTTTTGGGCTTCAGGATTTAGTGCTTTAGTTTAGGTTTAGGGCTTTAGGGGTTTAGGGTTTAGGGTTTTAGGGTTTAGGGTTTCAGGTTCTAGGGCTTTAGGAGCCCGAGAGCATTGCTTGACTGTAATTACTGTTCTAGGACCTAGAGTAGGCCCTTATTCCCTTTCTTTAGGGTTCGGGTTCCCTTAGAAGCCCCTTTAAACCAAAAAGGGCAGCCTATTTATTCCTAGGTTACTCTTAGGTCTGGTGTTGAGAGCACTATTACCAAGCCGAATAAATCTAAACTAGACCCTACACCCTACACCCAAATTCAGGGAGCTCCTCCGTCGTTGTCTTTCCTGCTGCTGCTGTTGCCGCTTTGGTCTCGAATCGTGATTCTGGCTGGGTTCTTGCTGAGGAGTTTAATCTAAGTTATCATAGTAGGGATCTATTTTTTTCTATGGTTTCTTCTGATGGTGACTTAACAAGAACCCAGGATTTCGTTGCTGTTCCGTGTCCTAGGTTCCAACGCGGGGCCTACTGCGAAAAGACCGCATATACTTGAACCTCAAGCCTGCGTCTCAGCACTAATAATTAGTACCTCTCGATAATGATACTCACAGTATTATTTTTGAGCAGTATATCTTAAATCTCATGAGCCGCAATGAGCCTCTCAATGCCCCCACTCCTGAGGTGCACCAAGTAAAGAATGGGCAAGACCAAAGTCTAGCCTGAAAAACCAACCCTGAGCTCTAAACCCAGGCTCCATCCCCAACCCTCAACCCTAAACCTTGAACCCGAAACCCTAAACCTTAAACCCGAAAGCCTACGCTCTTAAACCGGAAGCCCTACGCCCTAAAGCCGATCCGGCACGAAGTCTGCAGGTGAAGGGTGTTCTGGTGAATGGCGAGGTCGCCCGGGCCAGCTTTTCAGGGCTCCTAAGTTCCTTTAAGGGCTCCTAGAATTCCTTCAAGGGCTCCTAGACATCCTTTAATAAAGGTTCTTGGAAGGGCTTCTAGGGGGACAGCCCCACAGCCTCCTAGCTAAGGGTTTTCCTTGCTCATATAAACGCAGCTCTTTAGATTGTAAATTTCAATATCCTATGGCTCATAGCATGTATTATTCCTTAGCCCATGGCAAGGAGCCGTACACACTTCAGCTTCCAGTTCCGGTAGGAAGGAATGAGTTTCAGGGTGTGAGGGCTCCCAAACTGCTGCATCATGTGACTAAAGCAGCTTTGGGGTGGACTAAACCCTAAACCCTTAACCCTCCCTTCCTTCCATGCACCAGCAGCCTGCAGCGAAGCCCAAAAGAGGCTGAAAGAGCCTTTGAACCCGAGCCCTTCTCCCAGCATAGGGCTAAACTGTGAATGGCGCGAAACCCCAAAACCGGAAAGCTTTAAACTGTCTGGTTCTTTGTAGGGAATGAGGGATGGGGACTATTACTGGGGATTATATAGGGACTTTCAGAGGGATCCATTCCCCCATTCCCTACTTAGCACCAGACAGCAAAGCCCTAGAGCACTAAACCCTGAAGCCCTAAGGCCCTCGAGCTCCAAATCGCGGAACCCTGCGTGCTCTAGGCCCTGAGCTCCTTCACCAAATTACAAGACGTCCCAAAGCCTTTGGGGTTTGGGGTTTAGGCAGAACCCTTACACCTCCCTTAAGGCAGCCCTAGAAAAGCTATGGGCCACAAGTAAGTAAATAGATACAACACGATCCCTAAACCCGAAACCCCCAACAACCGAAGGTTTGGAAAAACAACTGACGCATGATCCACCTTCAAACAGCGCATATTCGACACAGAAAGTCATTTTCATATTACGGTGTAGTATATTATGTCATAGCATATTCTACTGCAGTATATCATAGGATACTCCGGCAATGTGTTTTATGATGTCAGAAAGCAAAGAACTCTGAAGATCAGGTGGTTCCTTGCGACGTCCTCGTGGTCGCCATGGGCCCCTGGTCCGTCCTCTTGGAAAAATGGCTTCCCGAGGTCGGATTGGTTAGGGGGTTGAGGGCTTTAGATGCTTTTGGTGGATTTCCGGTTTAGGGCTTTGGGGTCTTTTGGTTATGTTTTAGGGTTTAGGGTTTAGGGTTTTGTTTGGCTTTCAGGCGTAGATTGAAAAAGCAGGGTTGCTATTGGCAGAGTTCCTCTCAGCAAGAACTGAATAGACAGATTTGCCAAGGTGCCTTCTTTAACTGGGTTCTGGGGTGCCATACTTGAATGTTTTTGTTTATGAACCTGTTCCTTAAACGAGCCTGTATGAAATGAAAGTCTGTATTTGTCTCCCTGATTACTTAAGTCCAGTATTACGTATGCCTATACCTCCCCGAAGTCAGAGTTTGAGGGTCACGGAGGTCCGGAATGGAGAAACCGAATATGAGTCTGAGTCGTTTTCAGTCATAGTATAGTCTCCTATTGCCCCTGTGCTTCTGCTACACTTAACCCAAAAACCCTAAACCCTAAAGCCTTAAACCAAACGCCCTAAACCCTAAAGCACCCTTCTAAACCCTACTCTAAACTTCAAACCCTACCCAAATGGATTTACTAGTTGATGATTGCTCCATCATGCCAGGTCAAAGTACCTATGGAAGGTGTTCTCAGCTCATCGCTCCTTTTTCGGATGCCGAGGCTGGCCAGCAGATGGGAGTTTCCGAAAATTAGGGTCCTTATAATAAGGATCCTACTAAGTCCTACTACTTAGGGTACGATATTAGGGTCCCCTATCTTATCTTCGATGGAAGAACGAGTGCAAGACCATTGAAGGCTTAAACTCACGGAAGTGAAAATTTGTGTTCTTCCGCATTCGAGCTATCAGGTGTCTGAAACTGCAGGCTCCTACATGCAACCCCAATCCCAGATATCAGCACTGGGCATATTCAGATGTGCGAAATACGGTGAACCGGTGATGTTGGACTGGTTCGAACCACCAGCTAGGAAGAAGACAGCAAAGCAATGAAACTGCAGTTGAACTCGAGAAGCTTGCAAACGAAGAACACATACTGCATTCACATCGCGTTCCCACACTGTACTGAGACATGGAATACTACAGTACCATGGCTTAAAAGGGCAAAGTCATGGTTGCCTGTTCTGCCAACGGGATACATTGTGATGTTTCAGGGAGTCGCCTCCAGAACCCGAAGCCTAAGCTCATGTCCAGTTCCAGCAAACTGCAAGGTTTGGTAAAACCGGTGTTCGTCCCTTTGTAATATAGGGGCCCACATAATGACCAATATTATTCTTGGGGTTCCTTACTTTGAATAAACTATACAGGAGCCCAAAACCCTACTCTAATCATTGATGTTAAGGCCCGTACATTAACATACCCTAGGTGAAACTGGTTAACTGGCATGAGCTTGAGCCAGGCCAGTAGAGCCTCCATGTGCCCTCTTCTGTCAGGAGAGCTGGGCCGAGCTTTAGTATTCGTGCTGTGTGCTTTGGAAGATTGAATTTCGGATGTTAGCTAAACCCTAAACCCTAAACCCTAAACCATAGACCCTAAACCCGGAGGCCTGGTAAGCCTGGTAGTACGCCGAGTGCTAAAGGCTACCAAGCCTTGCTACTTGGATTCTGTATCCGAGCGAGAGGCTGCCCCAGTTTCAAGGCCCAAGTCTGTGTTCAGGCCTGCCAGACCCAAAGTCCCTAAACCCTACTTAAAGGATCATGGGACTTAGTAAGTATGGTTATAAGCACCTTAATTGGGGTTATAAGTAGTTATAAGTGTAGTTACCTTAATAATAGCCCTAGTTACTAAGTCCCATGATCCTCCAAGTAAACCCCCCTGCCTTAACTCCGAATCTTCAACCCCTCGAAAATCTCCACACACACACACAGATCCAAACTCTCTGAAAGCATCGCCGCCCTTAAACTGTAAAAACCCTCCATCCCCGAAAGTACGTTCGGACACGTGGCTGCGAGGAGGACGATTTCGGGTGCCACCTAGAGGCCGGCTCTGAGGAGCTTGAGCGTTTGGGGAGGGGTTTAGGGTTTAGGCAGTACGAGGTCGCGCGTAGCACGAAAAGAACGATTGATGACAAAGGAGTAAATAAGCAGAAGGTGGTGAGGAAAAGCTATCAGTCGTGAGGCGTCGTCGCCGTCGTTTCCTACTGCTGCTGCTGCTACTACTACTACTGCTGGTACTACTACTCCTGCTACTACTACTCCTGCTGCTACTACTACTACTACTAAACGACGACGACGACTAGTGTTAATCCTGCTCCCTACCCCTACCCCTACCCCAACCTGCAGAAGGAACTACTGTAGGGCTTAGGGCTCAGCCGCTCAAGTTGCGGTGGAAAGAACTTAGTATTCAGGGCTGTTGGATGTTGAGTTTAGGCCTTGTTTAGGGTTCTACAGGTCAATCTTATGGCTGCGGGGCTTAGATGTTTTTGTGTCAGGGCTTCTCTTAAGGTTCTGCCAGGGGCCGCCCAAAACCGTGTCTATGTGAAATTTGAAATAATGCCCCGTGGTGTAGTATCCTGAGGCCGGATTAAGTTTGTTATCAATAATAGTCATTTGTCCTCAGAGGTGAATTCTGCTACAATAATTAAATCATACCCCAAAGCCCTATTAACCAATTGCCCTTTATGAAGTAATCTATCTTAAATCATCATAAGGAGCGCTGGAGATAATTCAAATCTACTATTCCTTATTTAAGGGGTGTTGCGCTCTGCGGGTTCTTGTCAGGTCAACCCCCGCATAGACGGAACCGTGTACGTTTGCGGATTGGGAGGCCGGACGACCTGTGAACTGGGACTTGGGCGTGGGGTTCAGGAAGTTCAAATTCTTGAGTAGTAGTAGTAGTAGTAGTAGTAGTAGTAGTAGTCGTAGTGGTAGTCGTAGTCGTAGTCGTAGTCGCAGTCGTAGTCGTAGTAGTAGTAGTAGTAGTAGTCGTAGTCGTAGTAGTAGTAGTAGTATCAGCAGTAGTAGCAGTAGTAGTCGTAGTAGTCGTAGTCGTGGTCGTGGCCGTAGTCGTAGTCGTAGTCGTAGTAGTAGTAGTAGTAGTAGTAGTAGCACTAGTAGCACTAGTAGTCGTAGTAGTCGTAGTAGTAGTAGAGTAGTAGTAGTAGTAGTAGTAGTAGGAGTAGGAGTAGGAGTAGGAGTAGGAGTAGGAGTAGTAGTAGTAGTAGTAGTAGGGTGTTGGGTTTCCTGTTTCGGGCTTGCGATGTGTGGTGTAGGTTCGAGCTGCCGATGTATACATATGCACACCTTTGCGAGTGCAGTACGGAGAAGCACTTAAACTTAGTATTTAACCAGCATCCCTTGCATCCTTTCTGTCAGTCATTCCATGTATAATGTAGGAACCTGATTAAGAAGCCTTGGCCCTCTAACTCCCAAATAGTAGGATTCATACAAGGAACCCGAATAAAGACCCAGGGTTTCTTAATCAGCATCATACATTATTATATCATAGTACCCTTAGAGATCCCTTATAGATCCCTTATGGTAACCCTTATAGACCCAAAGGAACCCTAAGGTTCCTACATTACTCCTGCAGTGTATTCAGCTCTCTCGCCGGTAGGCTCCCGGTACCTCAAAGAGCCGGAGATCGCCAAGCTTCCACCGGAGGAAGGGTTTTAGGGATTAGGTTTCTGGGGTATGGGCTTTAGGGCTTAGGGTTTAGGGCTCCAGGGTTCTAATCCTAGGTTTCTGGGGTATGGGGCTGTGGCGTTCTAGGGCTTAGGGTGTAGGGTTCCAGGGTTCTAATCCTACGGATTGTGGCGTGAACCCATAGCCTTAGACCCTGCAGCCGAAATGCCCCAAACCGTGAAGCCCTAAACAGTAGGTTTACTATCGTGACGGGGCGAAAGTTCCTTAGATTGTGTTCCGGCAGCGACTTCCACGTAGGTACAGCCATCGGGTCTCGAAGACGGGCAGGCAAATGACCTGCCGCACAGGAGCTTCAGGTAGGACATGGTGTGGGGATGGCCGAATAGCGTTGAAAGTGCCTGTGACTTGAATTCGTGAGGATGTGAAGCCCAACCCCGTCCGTGTGCGGATCTCAGAGTCCTCAATGTTCTTAAGGTTTAGGGTTTTTGAGTTTGGCGATGTTTGAGTTTGGCGATGTTAGTCACCTGGTCGGTAATTAGCCTTGGCGGGATTGACACGAGTCTCCTTATTGCTGTCTGCTGTCGAGTATTCTATGTGTGCTAGGCGTACTGTTGCTGGTGCCGCTACTACTGAACTTGAACTGCTCTGTGCTTGCTCATCATATGGCTATTTCCATGGTATTCTCCTTAAGGGGAACCCTATTATAGAACCCTATAGTACCCTTAAAAGGAACCCTAAGCCCTTTTAAGTCCTCGAAGCCCCTGACAAACGTGGCTCTTGTCTTTCCTGACAATCTGGATTGACCCGGACCAGGGTTTTGGTACGACGGTGTAGGTTCAGTTTTTCGGCTTCTGAAAAGTTTTGGCTATGGCATTTAGGGTTTAGGGTTTAGGGTGTTTTGGCCACTTGGCATTTGATGCCCAGCCTTGCTTCTAGCAGCAGGGGCTGCAGAGGATCACGTTTGGTCACGCTTGTCGCAAGCGTCTGTCCGCTTGATGTTGCAGGGCCTGGAGTTCACAGCAGGTCGTCTTCTTCGCACTAACCTGTGATGGGGAAACTGCCATAGCTAGAGGTCCCACAACTCGGACGATTCATGTGAATTCTCCTGTCTAGGCTGTCGTTGCAGATTCTGGGTGTTCCTGAGCCTTTAACTTAAACCCGCAACCTCAAATCATAAACCTTAAAACGCTACACAAAGACCTCAGCATCATCAATGAACGGCTCGTCGAGCCTCCCAGGTGAAGGCTGCCACAGACTCCCTGAGGCATGGTTGGTGGACGCTTTAGAGTTGGGCATGTGCAGAACGTCAAAATGCGTAGTTGTCTAAGTCTAAATCGGTGGCCGTCCTGGTCGTCATGGTATTAGAAACAGTGTCAGCCGCCTCTGGGTATTTACCGGGCCTCGCCACTCCAGAGCAAGAAGATGCACCAGAGTAACAACGGAAAGGAGGAGGAGGAGGATAGACAGGAAACGCCGCTCGGTGAGAAAGATGCTGACCAAGCAAGTGTCCGGTTTCTCATGGGACAAGCGAGCATCAGAACTCATTAGATCGGTATTCGGGGTATGCCATTGGCGCACAGATAACAGATTACCTATTCATGCACCCTGCCCCACACTGTTAAAAAATGTTGGCAACACATCACGTCAGCGGGTTGCCGGTGGACCACCATGAACACATAACCACAGCTGTCATGCACCTCGACAGCATCTCGCGAAGGTTCGTGACGAGGTCCGGGAGCCCAACAGGAAGATGTCCAAAGTTAGATCTAAAGGATTTGGAACCCTTCTGAGTCCAAGCCTTCTACGGAGAATTCCTACAAGACCCATGGCTTTCTTAGGGAATAGGAACTGGGCTTTGGAGTACGATACTTTTTTACTTTTTTCTTGAAGGAACCCTTATGAAATAAAAGTGTATACTTTTTTCTCACTTAAAAGCCCAGGGAAGACCAAAAATCCCTTCCTCTCAAGCACCAGTTGGCTCCTGACAGGGCCAAGACGAGCATCGTTGAGGGTCTTGAGCCGGACCTGCTTGGGTTCAGGGTTTTGGGGTTTTAGCGTTTTGGGTTTTTAAGAGTTAGCGTTTTGGGTTTTGGGATTTAGGTTTAGGGTTTTGTGTTTAGGTTTAGGATTTAGGGTTTCAGGATTTAGGGTTTTGGGTTTAGGTTTAGGATTAGGATTTAGGGCTTAGGATAGACTCTATGACCCTATGACTAAGTTGCTAAGGAGGTGGTTCTTACTACTCTGAAAACCATGCTGAACTGAGGGCCAGACCTTCAAGCATAGAGGGATCCTTAGTATAGAAGGTGTACAGCGGTATATAGCTAATTTAGGGGCCTAAATACTTACCAACACTATTTTGGGGGGCTCCTTATTATACTTATAGTAGAATGGACCCCTAAAACCCTATTCTACTTATTAAGGTCCCTACATTACATTCCTCAATTAATGGCCGTGGGAGTCTCTGAGACTCTTCCTGCTCCTCCTCCTAGACTGGGTGTCACGCCCGAGCCGCTTTAGGGGCCTTAAGAGTTAGAATAGCGTTTTGGGGTATATAATACGATAATGAATCATGGTAAGGAACCCCAGAATAGTCTTGGTAATTGTTAAGGCCCCTATACTACCCGTAAGCCATGCAACTTGAAGAATCCTGAGAGCCTTGGTGGAGGCATTGCATAAACCTGGTTCAAAGGCAAGTGGAGCTGTGGTCATGGCAAGAAACGCCAACGGCGTAACAAGACGACAGCACTGCAGAGGATGATGTTTTGAACAGTGCAATTGTGCTCTTTCCACTACCCTTCGAATCTGCGCCAGCATGCTCCCGCAGGCCAAAGCCAGACACTAAACCCGGCAAAGCCCAACATCTGCTCTATAGGCTCGAGTCTGGGCCCTCAGGCCAGACCCTAAACCGAAAAATAAACCCAAGCTCGATCCCCAAGTGAAGCTTTCAAATCCCTGCAAAATCCTGACGAAACCCTCTGATACTAAGTTGCCGGAGCCAGAACACCAAAGATCTTAGAACTCACAGAAACCTTGAATGTCCCGAACTCCCCAACAGAAGGAGTCGGCGGCTTGCATCCGCCCCTGCCCTCCAGATGCGAGGAGGGGCTTCAGGGCTTCGGGAGTATATTTTTCGACACATCGATACGGCTTAGGGTTAGATTTTGGGGTTAGCACTTACGGGGTTCAGGACTTAGGGTTAGCACTCCGGGGTATTCGGGCTTAAGCTTTGGGGTTCTTTTTCAGAGACTTCACTGGGCATCCGATCCAGTTTCGGCATTCCTCTCGATGATCTCGATGGGTCACGGCATGCAGAGCGCAGCATATCAACCGCCAGTAGCAACACCGCCACCACAACAGCCGGAACCACGAGAGTCGCCAACGCCAAAAGCCGCCACCACCGCCGCCAGCACCAGCATCACTTGCACTGTCATGACGAAGGGGCCGATACCGAGCAGCAACAACAACAACAGCAACAGCCACAGCCACAGCAACAGCAACAGCAACAGCAACAACAACAACAACAACCACAACAACAACAACAACAACACCAACCACAACCACGACGAAAACGAGGACGACGACGACGACGACGACAACAACAACAACAGCATCAACGTCATCAATATCACAATATCAGCAGCATCTATTACCACGACAATCACAACCACAGACATAGACATTTTCGTGATCAGTATGTCCACCGTCATCAATATCTACATCGTTGTCCCCATCATCAGCTGATCAGCCGCGCCATTGCCAGCATCATAATCATCATTCCCGACATCGGTGCCTGAACTTAGACGAAGGCACAAACATCTGGGGGGGGGGGGGGGNGGGGGGGGGGGGGGTACGCAGAGAGTTTAGAAAGATCGTGCACATAAAGTCTACGTACTCTGTACGCAACCCTGAACCCAAACTCCCGAAGCCCAAACATGAATCCTGAGTCCAAAACTCCTGTAAACTTCCGTAATCAAAGCAAGCAGTCTCGAGACCCAGCTGGCACTCACATTTCGAAGCCCGACACTGTAGGTAGTGGCTGAAGGGTTTGGGGTTTTTCAGGGCTTGTATAATAGTACAGAGCCTATGGGGTGTTGAGGGTCAGAGTTTCTTCCGGGAGCCCGATCCTGAGCCGCCTAAGCCCTCAAGTAGGAAACTTGCACGCGGCACAGGCCGATGATTGGCAATGTCATGGGGTGACCCGTCTGAGTTTGGTAGCTGTGGTGGACGAGTATATATATATATATATAGAGAAAGACAGAGAGACATCAGACTATGCATGTTTATATGTAGCTTTAGGGCATTTATTCTCGTTGCATACACACAAATGCAAGCATGTTTATGTGCTTTCTGTGTACAAACTTCTTGTTGTATTGCAGTGCGGTATTCCAATGCCGTGGAAAACTCGTCAGGGGCAGTCAGAGAGACCTAAGAGCTCTTGGAAGCTGGAACCATTCTTGATGATGGCGGCAGGTAACCTCGAGTCTTATCGCAAGAAGGATCGAGAGCAGGTGACGCACCCATACTGTATTGATAACTGAAAGTTGCACCATCGGAGGGGAAGGTTTTATGTTCAAGGCTGCCCATTGTCTGAAGCTGCCATGTATACATAGGCATCATAGGATTCTTGACAGCGTTGGGGCAGGGGCTGGACTCCATAGGGCTTATACTGTGTTTCTGGGTGAATACATTGCTGGAGCAGCCTTGCCATGAATGAAGTGGAATAGTGGTTAGATCTTAGCCCTACGTACCCGAAACCATGGAAGTCCGAGTCAACAGATCCATGACCAACAGTGCTTGCACACACCAAGTGATGTGCCTCCGATGGCGTGTATCAGCGGAAGCCCTTGTCCAAGCCAGAATCGGATGTTTGACAAACATTTTATCATGGAAGCCAAGCTGGGATGAGCGGCTCGACACTGCAATAATAAGAATAGCAAATAATATCAGTAGTTAAAGATCATGGCAATAACACAAAACCAAAGCAACCTTCATCACGATTGCTCAGAGCGCCTGAACAGGCACAGGCTTTCTTACCTGATCACCAGCCGGGGGGTTAAGGGCACCCATGATCGATGGAATAGAGCGGGTTTAGGGGTTTAGGGTTTAGGTTCAGGGTTCTAGTGTTTAGGGTTCTCATGCGGAACTTCTCGTATCTCTGAGGTTTTTGCAGCAACAACAGTCTGATTTGTCATTCCAAGCGCTCCCAAGGAACGTCTACCTGGCTTGCGGCCACAACTGCTGGGGCATTCTCTGGGGCAGTTCGGCTGCAGTCGGTCTTGACCTTGAAGGGACCTCCCCAAAAAGTATGAACCTTGTTGCGGATCTTTTCGTCGTAGTTTATGACAAAGATCCCCAAACCATAAACCTTAAAATTCCTTAAGCCCGAAGCCCTGTAGTCCTCAACCCCAAGCCCAAAGCAGCAAATGCCTAAGCATGCGTTGTCGGAGCCTGCTGGCAGCATCACCAGAGAGCCCTTTACCCAGTCTTTGGGGGGCTCTCTGGTCCTGACAATCCCTGACCCGAAACCGTTTGCAGCATGAAGACGCGACGCCTCGCAGAGACTATTATATGCCTTGAAAAAGGAACAGGGACCCTGACATATGCCTTAAAACAGGAACAGGTACCCTGACCCAATTTATCAATGCGCTGTCGCGCACATAAATTATGTGTGCATATATTTTTACATACTATATACATTCATGTATGTATTTAAATACTAGTTTAACCATGTATAAACAAAAGTCAATATGTAAAATCCTTCTTAGCAAATAAATACACAAATAGATCGGTACATATATATATATACATACATACATATATCTATATATATATACACATATACGTGTATGTATATATATATAGATCTCTCGCTCTCTCTCTCTCTCTCGTCGTACCTGTATATCATATTCGGCTCGCTGGGTCCCAACAGACCACGGCCCAAGGCCCTCTCACGGGACAGATCATGGCGGACCTCGTCACAGGACGCATTCCCAAAGAGTCCTAAGTAGGGAACCCCAGACCCCAACACCCTACTGTTCGGGTTTAGTAGGGTTTGGGAACGGGATCTATAGGGGTTGATGGTTTTGGGATTATAGGTTTAGTGTTGGGGGTTTAGGATTTTGGGATTTAGGGTTTTGGGGTTTTAGGGTTCAGGGCTTATCGTAGAAGCCAGAAAGTTGGAACATCATTGCCCTCATGCCCTTAAGGTAAAGTAGAGGCATTCCCAGCACTATTCATTCTAAATCTATGTTCCAACTTTCTGGGGTTCACTATAAACACAAACCCGACGACGGATATAGTAGAAAGTAGGGTTCCTACTAGGCATACTATTCTGGTTAAGATAAGTATGCTCCACAGAGGTACTTAGGCTGGTTTCGGAGAATGAGGGACCCGATTGTAACGCCTAAATAATACAGGGGTTGCCAGTATTATTCCTTACAGTTCCTTGTCCTAGTTGCGGTGTATATATTCGAAACACACCCCAAACCCTATCCTAAGTGTTAAGGATTGGTTCTTTGTGGGTAGGATCCTTATTTCGGACCGCCTGAACCCAAGGGGACCTATATGTTGTTTTTTTATTGTGATTTCCTTATACGCATCCTTAAAGGGTAGGTTCTTTAGGTTCCAGGTAGGGTTTAAGCCCAACCAGATGATGCAGTGAAGCATCATCGCGTCAAGCCCTGAAACTCTCAACCCCAAAGTCCGGAGCCCTAAACCCTAGACCCTAAACCCAGAGCCAGGGTTTAGGGTTTAGGGCCTAAACCCTAAACCCTGGCTCTGGGTTTAGAGTTTAGGGTTTAGGGTTTACGGTAAGCCCTTCTTGTTGTCTTGCATGCCAGGAGCGCAGCCCTCCGTGCCACTTGCAGCCTTTGATCCGCAACCTGACTGTGGAAGTAAGGTTACTATAAGGGGCCTAAATAAATACCAATACTATTTTGTTGGTTCCTTATAGTGATTATAGTATAATGGCCCCAAAACCCTATTCTAATTATTAAGGCCCCTACAATACCATAAGCTATCAGGGCTACTGGGGCTGAGACCCTAAACCCTAAACCGTGTCTGCTTTCAGGTTTAGACTTGGGGGTGTCGGTTTTTCTGGAGGAGGAAGTCGGCAGGTCATGTAATGTAGGAACCTGATTAAGAAACCTTGGGCCTTTATTGGGGTGCCTTATATGAATCCTACTATTTTGGGGGTTATTGGCCCGGGGTTTCTTAATCAGGTTCCTACAGTAGTTCATCCCCAATCCCGCTTTAGCATTTGGGAGTTTCCGAAAATTAGGGGGTACCTTATTTTGGGGTCCTTATAATAAGGATCCTACTATTTAGGGTACCATATTAGGGTCCCCTATTTTCGGAAACTCCCATTTAGACCTGCTTGCCAAGCTCCCTGATCCTGTGATCCTCAACACCGGTCCTAAACCGCCAAGCCCGTAGCCGTTTTCTCTATACTCCAAACTCGTAACCACAACGTGTTTACCCTAAACCTTTTGGGACGTTGCGGTATAGGGTTTCAGGACTATCTGGCTTACGGCATTTTGTGTTTATCCTCTCTTCCAGTATTGGGTTGCAGCACTTTCCCTTACAGCTTTGCTGAACAGCTTTCAACTTGCGAAGGGTCTTTTGCCTTTATGGAGAGATGCCCAGTGCTTGCGTCCCCGAAATGCTGCACCCTAGGTGCACGCTTTAAGCCTGGTTGTAAGTACCTTATGAGAGGCCGTAAGCAACTGTAAGTATAGCTACCCTTGTAATAACCCTAGTGACTCAGTCCCATGATCCTATATAAGATGTCCTCCCCATATCTGGTACTTCTGGAACAGGATTGGTAGCTTCGTTTATTTGAGCCTTGACAACGGCTGAAAATTGAGTTCGTTTCTCAATAAATACATGGTTGCATAATATAGGGGTCTTAGAAATTACCTATAATATCCGGGGGGGGGGTCCCTGTTATATTACAATACACCCTATCTAATTATGCCCCTATATTAAGTGCGCAGCAAACTCTCGCGGCCTCGATACGTACATCACACGGGATTCCTTGGAAATCTCGGTGATGCAGGAGATGGTTGTCCAATGTGAACTTCAGGACAACCCAGCGTAAATCTGCAAATGGAAAGACGCTAAACTTGAACGTCCCAAACCTGATTATGGTGGGAAAGAAAAAGGAGCTAACTTGGAATTCACTGCAGGCTGCGGTTCGCTCCGCGCGCTGCGAAAAGAGGTCGCCACATGGTGAGCCGGCCAGTCGGCGAGCAGTGGTAGGACCGTTTCCCATTATCGCAGGAGGGTTACCTTCGCCAACAGCATGATAACGACATTACTGCTCAGTCTGGTAACAAGAGTCCGCATGGATCCTCTGGATCATGTGTGGATTGACTCCCCCGTCGAAGCTCTTGAAAGCTGCGGAGAGAAAGAAGTATGTTGTTTGGATTTTGCGGACTCAAAAGTTCGTGGCTCAAGCATTATGTATCAAGTTTGCAAATTGTGGGTGTGGCATTTTCTCTTAGGGGTTTCGATAGCAGGATTAATCGTGGGTAGTGGTTTGGTGAGGGTTTAGGGGTTACGAGTTTAGGGTTCAAGTCCGAAGGTGGAAACTACATAGTAGCAGCAGTAGTGGTGGTGGAAGGAGTAGTAGTAGAAATAATGATCATGATCCGTTCTGCAATTATATTCTTGGTAGGAGATAGAAGAATGGGCATGACTATGATTCTTAGAGCACTGCCAATAGTTCAGTCCTTTCCACTTACTTAGCCGCAAGTCCTCCCAACAGAGGTAGCATGCTCGGGCTTACATCATCATTTTGCATGCAGGGTTCTCAGTCAATGGCGTCGTTTGCAAACCCCGCCGTTCGTCGAGATGATGTTGGTGTATAGGTTTGTGAGGGTTATGGGCCGTGTCTGCCATCGGCATAGGCATAGACCCAACATCAAAGGGTCGCCACTGAAAAAGATCTCGATAATGTCCCACCTAAGGTCCTGGTAGCTATGTAGCCCGGGTGGTTCAGAGCGTGGGTTCAAGGTTTAGATTTTCGCGGTTGAGGGCGTGCCTTCGACCTTGCATGGTCCAGAAATCTCCTAGTCCTATACTACAGCGGTCTACACCACCTTTGGGTTTTGTTCTATACCCAATGCCCACGATCTTCGATTGCAACCAAAAATCCGGGACTCTACATGCCAAACCCTTTGGCCGAAGCTCCGTAAACCCAAGCCTTGTCTGAGTGGTCAAGGTTTCCCAGAGACTCCTAAACCATCCTAAACCCCTTAATTAAGGAATACACTATACCTTAAGTTACAGTTGGAACCCTAATAAGAACTTACGGTATGTTCCGTAGTTGAGGGGTATTAGAATCCCCTAAACCCTAAACCCTATACATACTTTATAGGATCCCTTAAAGCAACCCGTATAGATCCCTTTAAAAGGAACCCTTAAAGGACCCCGAGTCTCTGGGTTTCGTTTTGCATCTGACAGCTTCGGAGCAGGGTTTATGGGGTTAAAGCCTAGGTTCCTGAGTAGTACCCTTTTCAAAGGGTCCCTTAAAGGGTTCTATAAGGGATTAGGACCGGCTACTCAGGAACCTAGAAGCTCAGGCTGCAGCCTTAAGATTTAGGGTTTTGGGTTTGCGTCATAGAGTTTGGTGTCTAGGGTTCGGGGTCTAGCTTCTTGGGTTGGGTGCAACAAATATGGAGAGGGTACGCTAAGCATGCAAGAGTCAGGTTCGGGAGACTTTGCGGCTTGAGGATTCAGGAAAGGAGTGTGAGGCTTCTCTGCTGTCACAGCTCGCAAGTAGGAGTTTCCGAAAACAGGGGACCCCAAAACTATAGCACCCAAAATAGTAGGATCCTTATTATAAGGACCCCAAAATTAGGGTACCCCCTTATTGTCGGAAACTCCCAAGTTGTCCTTGCAACTTGGGTCTTAACAAACGAGCCACTGGAAACTCCGGACTCGAAGACGTAGATTTCAGAATCTGGAACCTACACTTCGAGTCGACGACCCCAACATCGAATAAGATAGGGGCCTTATGACTTACCTATACTATTTTGGGGGCTCCTTATGATAATTGTACTACAATATACCCCTAATCATACTATAAAATACCGCTCAGCTTTAGAAGCCGGGGGATCCTTGTACCCGAAACCCTAAGACTCCGAGCCCCAAGTCTCTAAGCTCTCAGCCCTCAGTCTCTCTATGTCTCGAAACCAGAAGTCCCTAAGCCTTAAGTCCCTAAGCCCTAACCCCAAGGGTCCAAATTAAAGGACCCGATAATTAGGTACTCGGGTTTAGGATAGTAGCTATGTCGGTTAGGATTTTGGAGAGTATATGCTTATTAGGTATTGGGACCCTTGAGATTACGAGGCTAGATAATGTAGGGGCCTCAACCATTAGAACAGGAGAGTTAGGTACTTGGACCCTTGGGGTAAGTCGCTAAACCCCAAGCCCCAAGACTCCAAGAGCAAAGAGCCTCCACGCAGGGCGATCTCCGGGGAGCTGGGCTTCCGCAACTGAGGCACGGCTCAGGGTTTAGGGTTTGAAGCCTGAGGGAAGAGTTTGCCCATTTTAGGGTTTAGGGTTTAGGGGGCATCAGGGTTTTAGGTTTAGATTTCTGTCTTTTGGCTTTGAGTTCAAGGTTTCGGGTTCACGGTTTGGGGCTCCAGGGCTACGGGTTGAGGTTTCCAGGTTCAGGGCTTAAGGTAGTGCCGGCGAGGATGAGAAAGGATGGGTGTGTTTGGCATAGACGCCTTGTGGCTTTAACGGGTTTATGACTCAGCTGTCTGTTGACGTTCCTGATTCTACCCGACAATGCGAGCACTCTCGTCCAACCCCTGAAACCGAGACTAGGTACGTGTTGGTATCATTATGCCTATTCTTACGATCCTTGCTGTCGGATGGAACAGACACCAGAATACCTTAACTAGATAAGTCATCACAGAGTTCTATGATGTCAGGAAGACACAACTGCCCATACCGGTTCCCATTTTTGAATGCCGAAGCCCAAGATCTGATGCAGGAAAGGGGGTGCACTCTATGGCCCGGGCCCTGGATATTCTGGGGTCTTGTTAAAGAGTTGAGTTTCAGTTACTACAGTAGAAGCCCAAAAGTTGGAAACCCAATAGCCTCAATCCTTAAGAGTAATGTATAGGGAATCCCAGCACTATTTGGCCTTAATCCGGTTTCCAACTTTATGGGGTTTACTGTATTAAAAAGGAAACCTTAGCAGGTACCAGGGCTTCCGGTCGTGGTAACTTGAGTTCAGTTTCTTGACAGAAAAGCCCAGTATTTTGGGGCTTTGCTTTCTGCGAGGGATCACCGGCTCAGGACTTGAAGGGGTTTGATGGCTCGCAGCCAGCAGGTTGTACGAGATTTGGGGGGTTATGAGGGTCAGGGTTCCGGGTTTAGGCTCAGTATAAGGTTTTAGATTCTTACGAATAGCAGGTTCCTATCAGGGGTGACAGAAGTGAGGTTTCTGACATGCACAAGGAGCCATAAGCAGACCCGAACACAGGTTGCTGAACACATCCTCTTGCATGGAGCTCCACGAAGCAGCAATCCTGAAGCCCAGGCTCGTGTAAAACAGCATGTCCCGACTCTGGCCCCAACAGAAGAGCATCCAACCACGTCCGTGCTAGGCAAGATGGGGCTGCGCGTGCGCTTTGTCAGGTGCGACGACCTGTTGATTTCAGCTGCCTTCCACAACCACCGGATCTTTAATTGTCACCATCACAATTAAGCAACATGAACAGGATCAAGAGCTATAGGAGCTGTATGATTGCTATGAACATGATCATCGCGATCAACGTCGCCATACTGCAATTGCCGTCATCATCACCGTCGTAGTAAAACCCTTGTCGTCAATCACAGCAAAGCAGCAATTCAAGTCTTTCCTATGTAGCAGCAGTAATAGTGGCAGTAGTCATGACCGTCGCCGCAGAAGGAAGCAGCAGCGGCAGGAGCATGAGGGGAGGAAGAGGAAAAAAAAAATAGTAGTAGTAGTAGTAGTAGCAGTAGTACTAATAGTAGTAGTAGTAGTACTAGTACTAGTACTAGTACTAGTACTAGTACTAGTACTAGTACTAGTACTAGTAGTAGGAGTAGTAGTAGTAGTAGAAGTAGCAGTCGTCGTGGTAGTGCTAGTAGCAGAAGTAGTAGTAGTAGTAGTAGTAGTAGTAGTAGTCGTGGTAGTAGTAGTAGTAGTAGTCGTGGTAGTAGTAGTAGTAGTAGTCGTAGTCGTAGTGGTAGTGCTCGTAGTAGTACTAGTAGTATAGTAGTAGTAGTAGTAGTAGTAGTAGTAGTAGTAGTAGTAGTTAGTAGTAGTACTAGTAGTAGTACTAGTACTAGTACTAGTACTAGTACTAGTACTAGTACTAGTAGAGGTAGTAGTACTAGTAGTCGTAGTAGTAGTAGCAGTAGTAGCAGCAGCAGCAGCAGGAGTAGTAGTAGTAGTAGTAGTAGTCGTGGTAGTAGTAGTAGTAGTAGTAGTAGCAGTAGTAGTAGTAGTAGTAGCAGCAGCCGTAGCGCTAGCAGCATAGTATAAGTGGTATTGTTTGCGGTTTACGGTTCTCTCTTTGCTTTGATCAGCAGACACAGGAATACTAGTATCGTGTTTCAATTGTCGTCTCTCCAGATGTAAATGCCGAATAGCTTTGTAGCTGTTGATCTTCTTCTTGGCTGGTTCTTTTGTAAGAGCATGATGTTGCGTTAAAGCTTTACAGACCCAGGCCCTTAGAGCTGGACTTTCGGAAACGGCCTCTCGCACCGCAGGGCGAGCCCGCTGCTCATGCGCCTCGGAAACCGCGGCCAGGTGGCCATGAGTTGGAGATGGTTTAGGGCTTAGGGTGTAGTTCAGGAGGCCTAATAGCAGCCTTTAAAAGTAGCAGCCGCTAAGTGCAGATTTTGGCCCCCCCCTGGCCCCCCCCAGAACAGACCCCTAAAAACATAAGGTTTTGGGATAGGTTAGATCATTGTTTCGGGTTCGGAACTCAGGATTTAGTGAGATATTTTGCTGTTGGGGGCAGTGTATTTATGATACTTGTGGGGTGGGTTTATTTGTGATCGTTTAAGTTAGGAAATCAGGTTGCATCAAGGTTTGGTTTGAGACTGAAAATGTTCAATTAAATTTTGTGGTAAAAGGCAGGTCTTTCGTCGTTCGTCGTCGTTCGTTTCCCTGGNTTTAAGTTAGGAAATCAGGTTGCATCAAGGTTTGGTTTGAGACTGAAAATGTTCAATTAAATTTTGTGGTAAAAGGCAGGTCTTTCGTCGTTCGTCGTCGTTCGTTTCCCTGGTCGTTCTTTTGAGTCTGTGTCTGTCTGTGTGTGTCTGTGTCTGTTTGTGTCTGTTTCTGTCTGTTTCTGTCTGTGTCTGTGTTTGTTTGTATTTGTCTGTCTCTTTTTGTCTTTGTGTGTATTTGTCTGTCTCTTTCTCGGTCTGTTTGGATCTGTCTCTGTCTGTCTTTCTATATCTTTGTTTGTCTGCGTTTTTCATTGTTTGTTTGTTACTTGTAAATCTGTTTGTCTATTTTAATTATTTATTTATGTGTGGTATTACTTATCTGCTTATCTGTAAATTTGATAGTCTCTTCGTCAATTTGTCTATTTATTGCGGTTTCTCTATGTTTTATTTATCTTTTTATTTGTTTGTTTGCTTATTTATCTATTTATTTGTCTGATTCTCTGCCTGTCTATTTGCTTGCTTAGAATATATATATATATATATATATATATATATGATCTCGGTTCGGTCGACTCTCCCCCCCTCCCTTCTCTGTGGCGTGGTGCGGTCGTGGATTGCTTCCCTATTCCCCCGTGGTATGGGGTGGTTGTGGGATGTTTCTCTCTTCTCTGGGGTTCGGGCGAGGGTCGTTTCCCCCCCTCCCCCTCTCTCTGGGGGGTGGTGTTCGGGTGCGGGCTTTGGTGGTTCCCCCCCTCTCTATGGCGTGGGTTCCCCCCTGCATATTTAGATCTGTTTGGGGTGTTTGGTAAATCTATGCTCATGATAATATTGATGATGATAATGACGATAATTATGATTATTATTATCTTAATTATCTTAGTGTTTCTTTGATTGGTCGTCGGGTATCTTCTATCTACATTCTTGATAATGATTATGGATTTCTTGTCCGTGGGGCCACGATATTTGAGATAATTGTCATTTGGGGCAATTGCAATAGGATTGCAATGGGTCAACTATCGGGCCTGTCAGGGAGTATGGTCCGCGTAATTGTTGCCTTGTTTGTCGGAGTCCTCGCTCGGAAGTATCTATAATTATATGAGGCGTCTTGAAATGCGATCCTCGTAACAGTTGTCGCTTTGGGAGCTCTCATGTGGAAAAAGTGTGCGCGGTCATATAATTTCGGCTTGGGGAGGGTGGGGGGGGATGGGGGGAGGATACCATGGGGGGGGGGTCGGCGAACCGAGAACCGGGATCATATATGATGATAGCCGTCTTTATTCTAAATTCCTTGCGACCCTTTATAGATATATTCGAGAAATGATTAATAATGAAAATTTCTATCTGAATATCCGAAGATTAATATGGGCCCGAATATTAATTTTCGAAATAGCCTTCACTATTATCTCAGATTAAAATTTCCGTAATATATATGAATAAGCGTGAATCTTGATTGATTCTTATTAAAAAATATTAGTATCCCAATAATTCACCCTGCCATTAGCCTTTATATTGGCCTCAATGGTGATAGTAGAATTCTATTTCACATTAATATTGAAAAAATGCCTTATAGATTAACATCTCAATTCGTATGGATTAAAATCTATGTCGTAGTAATCTCATTATATATCCGTATAGTAATATCTATATCGGTCTGAAGATTAATTCCATAAAATATATTAGTCTGATTGATTGCCCCCCCGCCCACCGATAATAAGGATATTGTAGTCTCCTTGATGGCCCTAGTATTGGATTTGATTCTAAAATGAACCTTACTCGCAAATTTAAGATCGATCTTAAGATCACCTGGAGAAACCCAGACCATTGGTTTCACCAACAGAATCATTAATCCAGATGTAACTGTGGTATGCCTGGTATGAGCATTCTAGACCCCGAAGTTTAAAGTCATGACATCCCCAATATAAGCCCCTGTTATATTCATTCAAATAAGGTAAATATTTCCCATACATTTGTTTCAATAGTAGATATTCATGCTATTTTTAAACTACACAAAACGAATTCTCCTAAGAACTACGATCCTTGCTGTCTCGTTGCCCAACTGATGGCCTTTGGATTTTGGACGATTATAAAACTATTTATTCGTTTATATCAATATTTCTATTGTATCTGGCACCTCTTTCTCACCATACTATATGATTATGTCGGATTTGTTGTCGGACTTGTCCGTATGCGTATATGGACATTTATGTGTATATATATACTAACTCTAAAGTTAAGTGTGTACTAGATACCAACGTAATGACGAGGATCATTAGCTGTTTCCTGATTCCAAATAATATCGCCCCCAACCCTATCCTTGTTATTCGTAGTTATGTCAATGGTGACCGTATAGTCCAAGGTCATCTATAGTAGCATTCGTACCACCCATAATCTGATCCCAATATTTCTCTTCTGAATTTGCACTTATAGTCAGCTGGAAGAAATCGTAGTGGTAGCTATGAGAATCCTGAAATCCAGGATCTGGGTCTGTGTTAAACTTGCAATATTAGCTATCTATGAACCCCAATACTGATCCGAATAATGTCTTGATTCTTACCTAGTCTATTGTATAGTGCTATCACTAAGCGGGATCGAATCGCAATAGTGATGATATTGAAACCTTCTCGGCAATACTAATTCGCAACCTCACAAACAACAAAGAAATTAACACTCTTAGCTACGAAAAATTTGGTCTTGGAGTGAAGTACTAAGTTTTCCTAGGAAAAAATGGCTTTCGAGTGGAAAACCAACTATTTGCTAGGAAAAAGATTATATTGGGAAGGAAAACCTACTTTTTCGTAGGGAAACTAAAAAGACCATCTTTTGGGAAACTAGGCGGCCAAAGTCCCAAAAGATAGTTTTTGGATTTTCCCTAGGAACAAAATGGTTTTGGCGCAAAAAACTAACTTGTTCCTGAGAAAAAGATGATTCTGGGCAGGAAACACAACTTTTTCCTACAAAAAATATATATTTGTGGCGTGAAAAACCAATTTTTTCTTGGGAAAAAGATGGTTTGGGCAGAAAAACCAACTTTTTCCTAGGAAAAAGATGGTTTTAGCTTGAAAAACCAATTTCTCAAAAAAAAAATTGTTTGCGGTAGAAAAACCAATTTCTTCCTAGGGACAACCAAAAAAAAACCATAATTTTGGACTTTGGTCGCGTTTTCCATAGGAAAAAATTGGTTTTCCTTCTCAAAACCAATCTTCCTAGGAAAAAGTTGGTTTTTCCGCCAAAACCATCTTTTTTGCTGGAAAAAGTTGGTTTTCTTGTCCAAAATCACTATTCCCTGGGGAAAACCAAAAAAATCATCTTTTTGGAGTCTGGCCGTACAGTGTCTCAAAAAATGTGTTTTTGGTTTTTTTTGGTTTTCCCTAGGGAAAGTTGGCTTTTGTTTGGGAGGGCACAGTGTTGCCGTTGACTACGTGCTCACGTCGAACCTGAACGAATAGACTGACATGTTCTGTTGAAATGTGAGATTGATTTCAGTAGTCCTTGAGAGATACAGGATCCGGTCTTCACGTCGAATCTGAATGAATTGACTGACACATTCTCTTGAAATCTGAGTTTGTTTTCGGTAGTCTTTGAGAGAATCAGAATCCGGATCTGCCGGGAAAGCTGGTTTGACACGGTATTTACGATACAAAACGAGGGTCGGTAGTTCATGAGGGGGGTACCATTCATATATTTTTTAATACTCATATATGTAAGAATAATAAGGATTAACTAGGATTCTTGGCTAAACCTTGGTTATTCTTGTGCGTGCGCATAATATAATATAAATTTATTTATTTATTTACTTACTTATATTTATTTACTTATTTGTTCATGAATGCTCGCACACATTCAAAATTGAATCTATATATAATTATATATACGCGCATAGACGTACATTTCTAAGAACTTACATATATGTACGCACATCTATGCGCGTATATATTTATATCGATATATATATATATATATAGATAAACTTTTTATTTATTGATATATTCATATATATATATATATATTCTTGTATCTAAGTCGTATAATCGCATATTTATTCATAGATCCATGCGAGACGTATATATATTTCGGCAAAAATATGAAAATCTAAGATTAAAGATATTTCTAGTCTCTTCAATTCAACTAAATGATTCCGAATAAGACAATTTTCTAGTTCTATCTTATAAGATATTTTCTTTATATATTGCTCAGAAGGCGTAGCCTCCAAAGCACGAGGCCAAGCGCGGGGCACGACGACAGCAAGGGAAGTCACAGGCAAGTCATAGGCAACAGCCAAATAATCTGCCAAGCCATCAATAGTCAGGCCGTGAAGGGACCCGGAGATCACAAACCAAATTCTGTAACTCTGGTGCGATAGTGACCAGTCCTGCGTTTGCTACAAGCGACTGTCAACCATCGCAAAGCAAGCACCGCCGGCAGGGAAGGGGACGATGCACTGCACGGTTCGTGAACCTGGAACTGGAAGTCGCCAAGAAGGACGAAGCCCAGTCTAGGGATAGCAACGTCCCGAAGAATGCCAGCTAAAGCCGTCTGAGTGCTCGAACTATCACCAGAGCACCCATAACAAGAATTTAGCGCAATCTTACGGACGGTGGAGCCCGTTTGGTATTCCAGAGCATCGCCACAATATCTCAACGATTCGACAGAACTTCCGAAGAGGTAGAGCAGAAACGATGGAGTGCGATAAAAAGCCCGTAATGAGCATCAAGGCTGTGAAGAACCTTGAAATCACGAATGCGACCAGCATTGATCTCTCCACTTTTCTCAACGTTACAAGTGCCCTAATCGGACGAAGGCTATAAAGGAAGTCCTTGTAGGCACGGCGAGCAACACTCAATATCAAATGGCAATCCGACCTAGCGAAGCCTCAACCCGCATCTTGAGCTTCAACCTTATCAAAAGCCTGAAGCGCTTCCACAGAACCAAGGAGTCACGGGTCGTGGTATTGGATATTTTATTTCATAGTTGAGTCGATATAGATTATTATTTGCTGATAATTAGAAGCAAGAAATCTTAAATATTTTGAGAATGAATCTAATATGACAAAGTATATATATATATATATCTCCATTTTTTGGAGATTTGTCAAATATAAAGAAGAATAAAAATTTAGATCATGGGGGTAGAAATAGTTCGTATTATATTTAAAATATATATTTTGCAATTGAAGAGTTTAGGATTTCGACCTTATTTTGATATCTTTGATTTTATGTTTTAAAAAGTATGTTGAAATTATTTCAATAATAAACGATCTTAATAAACAGAAAAATGATCAGCTGGTATATTTATATATATATACACATGATATCGAAAAGGATAATTATTCGGTAGGAATTGAAAAAATAATTGAAGGAATGAGCTAATATAGGCATATCTTTCTAGGCGTGGAAACTTAGAAGCGACGCTATTTTTTTGAATTATAATTTGGAATGATTATCAAGAAAGAAAGAAGAAATATGAAATGGATCGGACGGAAAATGACAAAATATATCTATCGGTACACTATGATATCTAATAAAGAATCGAAGTATCGGAATTCTCTTGGCTTCTCCTCTCGATTGAGAGGGGAAGGTATTCAGTCCGCTTACTACGTCAATTTGGATCCTAAGAAGCGGGAAAAATAGGAGAAGACCTGTACGCAAGGACGACGACGACTATAGAGTCCGATCCACATATTATTGTTCGTGAAAATTTCTATAATTTAAGATTTATAGGATGCGGGCTCCCCTCAGGTGAAGCTTTGCGGGGTAGTTCGATAAATCTGTCCGAGCTCCGATTGTTTTATTAAATTTACGGGATCAGAAATATATAGAGCTTGCTCTCTGCCCTGATACTAGATATATTCTCAATTTATTTATTCAAATATATGAATTCTGAAAATAGTTCAATTTATTTGAAATCTCTTTATATAGTTGCCATGCTTCTAGCATATAATAATATATTTTATATCATATAATAAAAAATTAGAAAAGATTTGGAAAAGAAACAGGTATATATATATATATATCCGCTCTTTAGAAATATTGCGCAATGAATAAGAAGCCAAAGGAATCCTCCAAATAGAAAGTCTCACAATAGAGACGAAATTCCCTTTTCCCGTTGAACGAGAATAGATTTTTCACTCTTATATAATAAGAAAAAGGGCGCGACCGCAAGTGGTTTAAAATATTTCGGCATAATTGGCGCTACTCGTGATTTCTAGATCTTTCTTAAAGATCTTAGTTTTCAATATCTCGAGCCCAGAGCAAAAAAATATTTCATTTGGGAGCGGCCCCGCCCCACTAGCATATATGAACCACAATGAAAAGCACAACAAAATCTACCGGGTTGACCGGTTTTCTAAATATGAAAAACGGAACAGCCATGAAAGCCGAAATTTGAGAATGAAACCTAAATCTTTGGCAAAACAAACCCCGAAACCTTGCCTCCCCTTCCTGCAAAATTTAAATCTGCCGAACGCAAGGCCCACAAAGCTGCAACCAACCGAAACATGTCGTTCGATTTCCTCTGTTGTGTCTCAACATGCGCAGCTAGGGGTGGAGAGGGTTGCCTGGGTGGATGGAGGGACGCGGACCCTGGGGATGGGGCGATTCTAGGTGGTGAGGGCGGAGATGGAGGTAAGGAGGGAGGTAAGGAGGAACGCAGCCCCTACGCAAAGAGTACTAGTGCTTGCCAGGCCTGCCACGGCCTCCCAGGGCCTCCCCAGGCCTGGCATCTTTTGATCTTTTTCGAAATTTCGTGAATTGAAATAAGGGGAAAGATCCCCGAGATCTTTCCGGGGCCTAATATAATGGCGCATTTTATAAGCAGAATTTAGTAATAGAAAATCGAGTCCCAATTTTCCGTTAGAGACGCCGAAATTGGTGGAGACCTGTAAATCCACGAAAAGCATCCAATTTGCCGGTCAAAGTTTCCTTTTCCAGCAGCCATCCCTGAAAAACCTTGGATTTTCCGTATTTCTTGCCATTCGAGTCGTTGAAATGGGGAGAACCCCGACATCCGCCCGCGGTTTTATGAGCAGAGTTTAGTAAAATTCAAATCCCAAATTTCTATTAGAGACACCGAAATTGGGGGAAATTCATAAATCCACGAAAATCTTCGAATTTGCCGATGAATATTCTTTTTTGTAGCAATCATCGCTAAAAATCGTTAGATTTTCCGTTTTCTGGCCATCGGAGCTGTTGACATCGATTGTTGTTATTATTATTGTTATTATTATTATCTAATATTGAGCTAGACGTACGAATATCGATATGCCGTTTATTTTTTTATAATATATCCTATACTCGAAATGCCTCTCATATCGGTATAATCAAAAATTCTTTTACATATGAAAAATAAGAAAAATATCAAGTCGTTTATATTAATTTGCACAACAAATCCTATATTCGAAATATCTTTTATAATAATCTAGCCAATATTTAATATATATATATATATAGAAAAAAGAATAAAAGAATAAATGAGTCATCTATAATAATTTCTATAATCTATCCTATATTCGAAACATCTTTCGCATCGATAATATCGATATTTCGTACGAATATAATAATAAAACCATTATAAAAAGAAAGAAAACTAATATATCAAAGAATTAAATAGCTTAATATACGACCGGAATCATACTACCCTCGTAATAGAAATAAAAAATTATTTTAGTAATATACATATTTTTACTATACCTCATAAATACGCACAACACAATTAGAGAACGCATACATAGACGCATTATGTAACAACAAAACACAACACACACAACACACACAACACACACAACACACAACAACAATACACAACACACGCACAACACACAACAATAATACACAACACACAACACACAACACGACACACACAACACACACAACACACACACACAACACACACACACAACACACCCAACACACACAACACGCACAACACACACAACACACACAACACACACACACAACACACACAACACACACAACACACACAACACACACAACACACACAACACACACAACACACACAACACACACAACACACACAACACACACAACACACACAACACATGCAACACACACAACACACACAACACACACAACACACACAACACACACCACACATGCAACACACACAACACCACGCACAGCACAACACAGCACGTGTACTGCACACACAACACCGCGCACACTTTTCTGGAAGGCTTCAGAGGGATCATCAACTCGCTTATCACTATCCATAGATATACTCATGTGGGGTTATCCGGTCCTTTAATTGAGTATTGATATATACATATATATTGGCAAATTAGCGAGTTTATGAAAACAAAAATATATTATAGATTCTAAAATAGTCAAGTCGTATTTATGCTTCTATAAAGATTTAAATAAATTCTATTTTGACGATTGAGCCGGTCGAACTAGAATAACGACAGATCTTCAAGAATTATATAAATAATTCATCCCCTTGGGGCCTTGGGGTTACCCATAATGCTCCGACCCAAATTTAAGCCAGATACTACACTAATATACTACTAGTACAAATACTACGAATACATATTATTGTATTTAAAATATACAAACAAAAGAAGTTATTAAAACACCCCCCGCCCCTCCGCAATGCCTTCAATTTATGAACCAGTAATATTAATTCTTAATATATTTATTCCGTAAGGTAAATAATTTTCGTATTCTTTATTAACCATTATTTTATCCCTTCACCACTTATTATATTCAATAGTATTTCTAAATCAATTTTCTATGTTTCATTTACCGATATATATATATAAACAAGAACATAATTTTGTAAATTATCATAATTTTCCAACATCCTCAGTTAAATATCCATAAAAAATACGAACATGAACATAATAATCATCATCATAATGAAAGAACATATTAATAATACCTATAATTATCTTCCACCCCGAATCAAATAAATTCTGGGATCTTTTTGTATTTTCTAAAATATGTAATTTAAAGTGAATTTCTCTGTACATATATATAATAAAAGACTATATTGTTCAAGTATTCTAGACTTCCTAAAGCTTCAATTTGAATTAAAACAATCATGAATTCATGAACTAATTTTTAGATCGTATTTAATATCAATATTCATAAAAAAATTCTACTGTATTTTTTCTATCTATCTATATATATATATATGTGTGTGTATTATCGTGCTTATAAATATAATGAGTTTCGTTGTTCTATTTATCTAATTCTGTGAGAAAACTCGAGACTCGAGAAAATTTCTCTATGCTTTCGAAAATCAATTTATGAATAATTCAGGAATAAAATAAGTTGAAATGAGAATATTAATTCCGATATCCGTATGAAGATTTTTTAATCTTCTCGAAACTATCTTGTTGAAATTTAAGAAAATATAAAAGAATATCTGTTTCTCATTTTTTATAAAGCCTTCGTAAAGCCTGTAAGCCTAAACCAAAATTGAAGCCGACCATGCTCTTCTTCTGTTGAAATATCAGTCCAGTAAAATAATATATGGGGAAATCTTGTTCGCTCCTGCTGGCAAGCTTTAAGAGTCGAGGATGGGTTGGAGCGCCGGTTCAATCAGATCCTTGCCGTTCTTCTTGCCCTGGCCCTTGGATTGACCTTTGCTTTGGCCTTTGCTGTGGCCTTCGTTGCGGTCGTTGCCCAGGTCTTTCCCTTTGGCCTTGCCTTTGCCTTGGCCTTGGCCTTGGCCTTTGCCTTGGCCTTGGCCTTTGCCTTGGCCTTTGAAGTTCTTCCAACTTTGCCCAGAAAGCCGCTGCGCGCTTGCCCGTGGCAGGCCAGGCTTCCCCTTGCCGTTGCCTCGTCGCCAGGGCGCCGAAGCAGCCAGCACATCATCCTCGACGAGGGCGCGGAACAAGGAAGAGTCTTTCGCTGCGCAACAGAGCTCATGCACCACAGCATGCACACCAAAGATGTGCCTCCAGCGTTGCACAGTGTCCACCTCTGGAACTTGATCCACCAGGTCGGGAACCAGAGATTGCAAAGCCCCGGCAGGATCCTCCAAAAACTGATCCATGGCCCCGTCTGGAAAAACTTCGTCGTCGCTCCAAACAACCTTTCGAGCAGAAGGATCCCAGCTGGGAAAAACTTCTCGCACCGGCCCCCTGAGGCCCATACGCGCATAGAGAGCCTGACGAAGGGGCCGAAGCCATGCATGAGGATTTCCCAGTAGACGTACGAGGGGAGAGCAAGCCCCTCGAGTGTAGATACCAGTGCGCTGCACATCTATAAAGGCCGGGGTCTTCTCTACCATCTGTGGCTTGGGTATAATCGCAAGCTTTCTGGCGCGTGCACCGGTTCCATCCGCCGGGATCAGCTCGAGACGGGACCGCACTATCTCAAAGCCTTCGTAGACTTGGTAAGTCGCCCCCTCATATCGAAAGAAGTCGCTGTCACCACTCAGAATTGCGGCGCCATCTGCATCTGCAAAGGCTGCCAATGCATCATCTAGGTCGGTCTCAAGCGAGAAATAAACTTTGATCCCAAGCTCACTGAACATGTCTCCGACGATGGTTTGAATGCCCTGTGGTACGCCTGAGAAGCTTCGCTGGACATGGTTTAGGGTTTGCGCGTTAGGGTGTAGGCGTTGATTTTGCCAAATCCAGATGAGCGAGCGAACAAGCTTCCCGTGGCTTTGGCTTTGAACCAATCTTCTTTGTTCTGAATGCCATGTTTCCGAAGAGACAAACCCTCCCCACCTCTGTTCATCTTCTTCACCTCGTCTTCGCGCCGCTTGAACCACTTGCGCATGCACTCGTCACTCTGGATGGAGGCATCGAGGAAAACGCTCACCTCTTGAAACCCTTATTCCTAAAGCCCAAAGGCCCTAAGCCAAGACCTTGGATGTTTGCTCGGGCTGTTGAATCGGTTTAAGGGGGTCATGTTGGGTCGGGCTCAAATTTCATCCAGACTCCAGACCTCTTGAATTAGGGGAGTCGGATTATGGGTTTTTGGCTGAGGGTATAGGGTTTAGGGTTTAGAGTATAGAATGTCGGGCGTCATCTTGGGTTCCTCAACCGGGCGCGAAGATCAGATGTTCTGAGAGGAGGAGAAAGTAATTGACACTTCCGCCTCTGGCTGAGACACTTTAGCTGCAATCCGTCAACCCTCACATGACAGACCTTGGAGTATCTATAGTCTAGAAAAGTATAATATAACGGAATATAGAATGACAGTTTTTAGGCCATACTATTATGGAGCAGAATGGAACCGAATCTCGTATAACACATTATGGTGTGTTATATAATGTAATATCATATAACATGATATGATGTAACCTGATGAGAGTTAATGCACCATATTATCGCACAATGCAGTACAATACAATACAATACAATACAATACACTACAATACAGTACAAAACAGTACAGTACAATACAATACAATCATGGAGTACAGTCTCATATCATATCATAGAATGTACTATACTTGACAAAATGGAACTGTATAGTATAGTATAACAGTATAATAGAATATATCAGGTTGCGGGTTCCAAAATCCAACATCAACTTACACCCGAAACCCGTTGAGGCACCTATGGGTATGGATTCTGCAAAGGTGTCTATTGGCCTCTTAGCATGAGCAAAGTCTGTATACAAGAAAGAAACAACTTCGCCCACCTCAAAGCCTGCCACCTTGGCAGCCGCCACGAACGTCTCCACCTGTTGGAATATGGGAGTTTCAGAAAATAGGGGACCTTAAATCGTAGGATGCTTATTATGAGGACCCCAAAAGAAGGTACCCCTAATTTTCGGAAACTCCCATATCGGGTTTAGGGTGTGGGGGATCACACAAGGCTCCGGCCCAGGACCCCTGTAGCCTAAACCTGGTTCAGTGGCCTTGGGTGTGCAAGGCCTTTGTGTTGCCACCCCGCGAGGCTTTTGGGAGGACTACGGAGTACAATTTTTAGGGTCGTTTCAACCCAGCCTCCGTTCATTTTGATTTGAATTCGCGTTGGCTGCGGTGGTAATAACAGGGGTGTCGAAGTCGCAGTAGCAATAGCAGTATGAACCAGAACGCCTAGAATCCTAGCCTGAACCCGACGAATCCTCAAGCTAAAACCTCAATTCGCACAACACAACAACCCAAGAACCCTCATCTCTAAACCCCAAGACCCACAAACTCTGAAAACCTCAACCCCCAACCCTTCCAGGGCTCCCAGTTCCTTCTGAAATTGGATGAACTGTGCCTTGTGGAAGGCACGGGTCAAATCCCAGAGATCCTCGCGCCGACATGCTTTGCGGGGTGTTTAGGATCAGAGCTACCTGTAGAGCTTCAGTCAGGCTTTAGGTGTTGGGTTTACCCGGAGAGCCCAATGCCCCTTAATAAAGGAATATAGCTTAAATCATAATATGAAGCCCCTTATAATTTAAGGTATATTCCTAAATTAAGGGGTATTGGGCTCTCTGGGTACAGAGCTTATACCTGGACCCCAAAAGTATGTAGAATAACGGCCTTTTATGCGTATTGGGCCATTTGTTTTCCTGCTTTGCGGCGTGTAGGTACGGTTTAGGGTACAGGGTGTCTCAAAAGTGGCGCACTGGCGCACACCCTGAACTGAAAGAACCCCGCAGCTATTGCGCCACGCTCGCCGCTGTCGAGTTTAAGGGTTTTTGTTCTCTGAGTGCGCTTTGGTGTATCACGCAGCTTCGGTTCTGCTTCGGGGGAGGGGAGGAGAGGGGAGGGGAGGGGAGGAGAGGGGAGGGGAGGAGATTCTGGGGCGAGGAAGCCAACGCGACGACTACCACCAGGAAGTAAACGTGGCAGAGACTATGGTTATCTGCATGGCCTTCGATACTTTGGAGCAGCCTCGGAAAAAAGACAAATTGAGGGCGCACACACACCATAGAAACATGCAAATCCTACCCCTGAAAACAAAAAGCAAAGTCATTTTTGGGCTTGGGGCACTGTCGCCCAGAACACTAAACCTCTTGTACTGCCCCTCCCTGCAGCTACAGTTAATGCTCGTACAAGTGAGGGCTGTACAAAACTATATGAAAAATAATGGCCAACTGCTGCTGAGTGGGGGCATTAATTATCCAACCTAAACGCAAATTGAAGATGAAGAGGCCTGGAGCCCTACAAACGGTTTCTCGGGCTTAAGCACATGCTCAGATCCTTCTGTGGAAAGAAGTAGCGCGAGATGTTAAGACCATCCACATAAAGTAGCCCCGGCGCAGCCATCAGTGGGTCAGCACACGAGATTCAGGGATCGGTGGTCGTAGAGATTGGGGTTTCAGTTCAGTATGTGTGGACTGCTGAGGGGCCTATGAAGCCATGGGAACCCAGGTGTTCAGAATTTGTGGCTGGAGGTGCAAATCAAAAATGCTGCAGCTTTTGTGCAATTGGGGCTTTGGGTTTAGGGCTTAGGATCCAAGGTTTTGGGGTATTGGGGGTTAGGGTTTAGGGCAGAAGTTTCAAGAGTCAATCAGAAGTAAGGGCTCTCTCTCTCTGATTGTAGAAACTCTCCCGTTCGTCATAATTGATCTAGGTCTGCTAGACTTCTGCGATGTTTGCACTGCTGGATAGTGCTTGAGAAGACGAGCGGATCTAGAAACCCAAGCCTTGAACTCCAACCCCCCCCCCCAAACCCTGAACACTGAAGCTTGCAGCCGTAAACCCTAAACCCCTAAACCCTAAACCCTACAGCCCCAGTTTTTCTTGCGCAACACAGGCCCCACACCGAGGATCGGCTCTGCAAAAGATTGGTGTTTAGGACGGAAAGTTTCTATTCCAAGCCCTACCTACACCGCAAGGGTTGAGGGCTGAGGGTTTAGGATTCTGAGCCTACCCTGAGCGTTAGGCTCGAAGAACGTCGGGCAAAAGGTCGCAGGCTCAAGTCTTTGACCAGATGATGCAGTATTTCAGGCCACACCCAGGCCTTCCAAAATCCCTTGATTAAGGCATATACCTTGACGTATATATTAAGGATCTTATTATAATTTAAGGTATATTCCTTAATTAGAGGAATTTGGAAGGTCTAGGAAGAGTTTCTCTGAAATCCCTGAACACATAAACCTCAAACATCCTCAAAGCGTGCGAAGCCTAGACCCTGATCCTGATCTCTAAACCCTGCGAACCCTGAACCCTGATCTCTAACCTCAAATCCAATCCCTGAACCCTAAACCGTAAACCCTATAAACCCTTATAAGCCCTATAATAAACCCTATAAGCCCTAAACCCTAAACCATAAACCCTCGAAGCCTCCTCTCTTTTACACCAAACCCCAGACCTCTGAGAGGAGAGGAGGTTATAGGGTGTTGCGGTCCCTCGGATCACCGTTCGGGGGTTCTGTGTTTAAGTTTATTAAGGCTCCAAACCCTAAACTCTAAACCCTAAACCCCTAAACCCTAAACCCCAAACCCCTCAACCCTAAACCTCCAAACCCGCTCAGGTGTTAGCAAGCTCCTTAGCATTTTTCCGCCGCAGCACCACGGCAGGTAACGCGGAAGATTTGGACCCAATTTCTCGCCTGAGGCAAAAATGCAAGATAGGCTTTTGGGGTATGTGATTGTATATTATATATAAGGACTATAAGTAGAAAAGGAGATGAAATGGTGGTTGTATGTGCTACGTTGCGCATGATGCCACAGGAGCGTTATACCACCAGCACAACCACAAGACAAAATGCGAGGGTGCCTCAAGTCAGCAGGTTCTAACTCACCCTCCACACGTGCGAAATATGCAGACGAAGCCAATTCTATGGATGCTCGGTGTCAGACACGACGGCTGAAGCTTTGTATCTATGCTAGCAGCATGTCTGCGAGTTCGCACGCATAAGTTATGAGCCAAAGCTTTGAGCAAAAGGTTTTTAGCTAAGTTTTGAGCGAGAGTTTTGAGCAAGTGCTTCTTGTGCAGCTTGCTTTCCATGCTGGGGGTCTGGGCTGGGCTAGGCCGGGTTGGGTCTGTTGGGCTGGGCTGGGGTGGACTGGGCTGGGCTTCAACTGGTCTCCGACGGCAAAGCCGGCAGACGGAACCAAGCCGACCAAGCCTGCAAGGCTCATCAGTGGACCCCCCTTCAAAGGGAAACTCGATAAGCACCAAAGCTTGCTGGTGGTTGATCCCGTGAGGCGCCCACGGGAATCCCCGTCCTGCAAGCAGGTTGAGCGGCAGGCAGACCGCACACGCACGTCTCTGGCCTGCGGTCGCTCCCGGCCTACATCGCAGCTCCAGAGAAGACAGAAACAGGAAAGCAGACCAATAGCAGGCAGCCTTCCAAGCGCTCCAAAGCGGCAGAAACCATACCAAAGAAGAAGGCCCTCTCCAAGATGCTGGGCTGCGGGGCTTTTGGGCTAGGCTGACTGGGGGGGTTGTGAAGAAACACAATCTCCCTGGATTTTCGCTTTGAGGGTTTAGGGCATGTAGGGTTTAGGGTTTAAGGTTAAAGATTTAGGGTTTATAAGCCAAGTCCGCCACGTCGGCGTAGGCAGCGGGGAAGCGCTCCTTGCGCGAAGCCGAGTCTTTAAATGAGAAAAGGTTGAATTCATAAGGGCCTAACAACTTGCAGAAACGGTTTCTACGACTGTAGGCCATCATAGGGTTTCATATTGGGACCGAATATTTGACAAAAGCGGGTTTGGGGGGAAGTTTGGGGGTTTAATATACTATACCACCTGGGGTCTCAGGATGTTGTCCCCGGCAAGAGCCTACATGCTGAGCTGAGGGCGTGCTCTGCACAACTACAAAGGCGTAGCTCCCTCTATCAGCGCAGCTCCCAAACTGTCATGCAGTCATACATGCTTCGGAGGTTGCAGGTCTCAGAGTGTCCTGGTCTGGGGCTCAGGGTTTGGGGCTTGGCTTCAGAGCTTTAGGTTTGGGGCTTCGGGCGATATGCTCTGATTCAGGCGTGATTCTGGGTATTCTGTTCTTGCGGGGCTCCAGACCAAAACGTGACCTGCTGCAAGATATACACCCTAAACCCTAAAGCCCTAAACCTAAACCCGAAAGCTGTAAACCTTAAACCCTAAAGCCCTAAACCTAAACCCGAAAGCCGTAAAGCTTAAACCCTGAAGCCCTAAACTGCGTACGACAGCAAAGCCAGGAGCCCCGCCCACTTTCTAGCTGCTCCCAGGCTGGGTTCTTCTTGTGTCGGCATGCCAAGCAAAACGACATGAAAAGCACTCCAAAACACGTAGCACAGTGAGTATAGGAGCTCCCCTGCCTACTGCAACTTCCAGGCCTCAAACCCTCAACCAACACCCCTGCTACCCTCACTCCCGCTGTGGGAGCAGGCCTGGTGAAGAGGGACGAATTCGCTTCCTGAGGTGGGAGAAAACGGCAAAAGACTTCGACTCTAGACTGTTGGCTTTCTGGGTGTTTTCCCGCGCCGGCAAATTCTGATTGGCTTCGTTTTTCGGGAATAGACGTCTTTTAAATGAAGAGTGTTAACCAAGGCAATGACAGTTGTACAAACAATCATAACAATTTCCTATATGCTGCTACCAGAGCTGACCGCAAAACCTACTCTAACTATTAACATGTGCAATCACGCAGAGAATTCGAGCATCTAACACACTGCCACACCTTCAAGACTTCATAAGGCTCTGGGGCCCCAGGGTTTCGGGCCTGTGGTTTCGGGTTTCGGTTGCCGGGTTCAGGGTTGGGCTGAGGGTTTGGGGCTTCCGGTTCAGGGTTTAGGTCCGTCCTTCGTAGACCGCCGCCGGCGGTCCGTTGAGTGCAGATGGAGGCTGGCCCGCGGAGTCCTGGCTTTCAACAAACACGGCGTAGGTTTCTTCGGCGATCTGGCTGGCGGCTTTGACGATTTAAGGTTCAGGGAAGCCTACCCTGAGCCCCCGCGAGCCACCCGAAGCCCTATACTAACCCCATATAACCGTCCACTGATGGACTAGAGCGTCGGGTTTTCTAAAACCCCTCTACACCAAAATAGAAACCAACGTGTAATAATCACTTGCGTTCATACCGCAATCAAACTGAAAACTGATTCCGCAGTTTGGGGCCCTAAACCACCCTAAACCACCCTGAACCCCAAACATCCCTAAACCCTAGCGAACATCCAGGTTGGGGGGCTTCATTGATGAAGTGCTCCATGCTGCATCACTCCGTCGAGGCAACTGGCGCCCTCTTGAAGTCGTTCAATCTGTCAATCTTGAGCTGGCACCCTAAATCCTAAATCCTAAACCCGACACCCTAAACCCTAAACCCTGAACCCTAAACCCCAAACCCGAAACTCTGAACCTAAACCTTGAATCCTGTAGGGCACGCCTCCAGTCGCTCAATAAGCATCCCCTCGTCGGTGGCAGCCTCTCGACCAACACAATTTTCAAGGAATTCGGGCTGGCAGGGGCCTGATATAGGGGCCTTAGTAATTAGAATAGGGTGTTGGGGCCCATTCTACTAATAATTCTAATAAGGAACCATATAGTATAGGTGATTAATTTGGCCCCTATGGTACACAACAAGTCGATGATCCGATCCCGGGCTCTGTAGACCAGCCTCTGTGCTGCAACGCTACGCGAACACCTTAAACTCTGGAGCTGCAAAGCTAAATGCTGAAAGACGCAACCCCGAAGCCCTAAACCCCTAAAGCACAAACCCAAACCCTCACACAACCCTGGAACCCAAAGCAAACTGGTCTGGACCAAGACCACTGCCCTAACCACCTAAGAGCAAGCCTTAACCATTCAAGCTCAAGCAAGGCCTTAAAGAAGCCGCCGAGGGGGGAATCCTTCGCACACAGAAAGTGGGAGAGGGGACCATAACCCTTACATACCAGGATCCTTGTCTGAAGGATCACCAGAAATGGTACCTCTCTGAAGGTTTGGGGACTCGCGACGGTAGTGTTTAGGGTTTAGAGTTTAGGGCTTGAGGTTTAGGGTTGAAGGCTCTGGGCTCAGGGTTTAGGGAGTCATCCACGGCGTTTAGGGTTTGCGGTTCTGTGCCTCAGGATCTCGGGAGGTGCGGGTTCGGGATGGTTCGGGCAAGGGAGCGCAAAGTTGGAGAGCAGTGTCTGCATGGTAAATGATTAGAGTCGTTCGCCTTTTCTCGTAGGGGGATATATGATAGTACTACAACATAAGTATAAGTACATTCAGAAACTCAAACTTGATGTTGGTAATCTGGGAATGCTCTTCGACATTATATTCCTTTGCACTTTGCAAAGTAGCAAAACAGCTCATCTCCTCAGATGGGTGGCTCCCTTGAAAGCCCTCCTAGAGATCGCTTGGCAGAGCCGAAGGACCCGAATGCCTCCCAAGCATGGCAAAGTTCTTCTTTCCGGCCGCGAACAGACGACTCGAAGTTCTCTGCGGTGCTTTCTTCAGCCCCTCTCCCCCGGTAATCCCATCCTCGCCACGGTATGTCTACCTTCCCAAACCTATCTTTGGTTAGTAGGGAATGGAAGAATGGTAGTAATAGTAGTTATAATTGTACCCCATTCCTCCATTCCCTACTAACCAAAGGTAAGCAAAGAAGCAGTCCGTGACCGTGCCATAGCTTTGCTGGAAACTCGAAATATAAGGCACTATAGGGAATGCAACCCGTGTGGCACTCCCGCCCTTTCCAGCCTCATGAAAAGGCTCTCAAAGCTTGCACCCCGGGTCCCAAACTCAGACTCCAGAACCCCTGGTAATCGCAAGCACATGAGGCCAGAATACAGAACTTCCCACGGTGTCAAGCGTCCATGCGCGGTGGACAGGCAATGAGTGCCGTGGCCGGCGCCTTGCGCACTGAGGAGGTGAAGAAATAATCCCAATGTCGGTTTGCCGGGCATGGATGTGCGTCTGTATAATTTGACGAGTTCGGCCATGACGATGCAGATGCTGCCATGGTTAGGAGTACGAACATGACGACCCATTACTCGTGCAGTCTTTTGGGGAATGTCGGTAGTCACCAGTAATCATCTTCTTCGTGATTACCTTCTAGGATTCTAATTATACCTCAAAAGGAATTACTATGGGGCCATGGGTAGTGCAGGCTTTTTCTCCCGTTCAGTTCCGCTACCCCCTAAACCCGTAAACCCTGAACCTCCCCGAAGCTCTGAAGCACCACTCGGGCTGCCTTCAGATGAGCAGACAAGGCCTGCATGAACCAGCGATCCTGGTTTTTAGCCGCGAGCTTGCATTAAGGCTCCTATAGTAATACAGGGGCCTTAATAATTGGAATAGGGCATAATAGGGCCCTAAACCCTAAACCCGGTTTTGGGGCCCATTATACTATAATTATAGTAAGGAACCCCCCCTCCCCCAAACTTGCTTCAAAACTAACTTAGGACTTCAGGCCCCTAAAGGCTTGTACCTGGACCCTAAGGAACCTACCTTTTTGGGGTTCCTTATTATGATTTCCTTTCCATATATATATAAATACATATACTATATATATATCCTTAAAAAGGTAGGTTTCTTAGGGTCCAGGTAAGACATACATTGCAGCCCAGCACAGGTTCACTCCTTGCGCCAAACTTGGTGTTCCGGGTGAAGGATGAGTTTCTGGCGAAGGAGGAGTGAGCAAGCGGAATGCAATCTCCCAGCCCCGACTCCGCTCCTGAACTTGAGCCTCTAAACCACTGAGACTTTCACGCCAAACAATACACCTAAATCTCTGAACCTTAAACCCCTAAAACCCGAATCCCAAACCGCTAAACCCCCAAACCCCAAACCCCCAAAACCCACCAACTCTCTACCCAAAACCCTGGAACCCAAGCCCTCTCCTTCTTGCCGTACAGTACGTCTGCTGCGACGATCAGATCGTAGGAGGCCGTGAGGTACGTCGACCGATCCTTCAGCAGAGTTGGGGCTTAGCTTTTGGGGTTTTAGGGTACAGGGTTTGGAGTTTTAGGCTTGATATAGGGTTTAGGGTTTTAGGGATCGGGGTTTTGGGGGTTCAGGGTTAGAGCTTTAGGGCTTTAGGGTTTGGGTGCTTCGCTTTCGGAGCCTAGAGTTCCTCTTTTTCAGGCTTTGGGTTTAGGGTTTAGGGTTTAGGGTAGAGTTTGGAGGCAGAGAGTTCCGGGACTTAGTGCATTTTGAGGCTTGGGGTTCAGGCTTTGGGGTGGGAACCTCCATGCAAGGTCCCCCTTCTTGAGGTTCCCAGAGCCTCCCAAACCCCTTAAAAAAGGAATATACCTTAAGATATAATGGGAACCCCAATTAGATTTAAGGTAGATTCCTGAATTAAAGGGTTTTGGAGGCTCGGGGTTTTTGTGCGGAGGATCTGCTTATTTTGGAATTTTGGGCGTACCTTGGTTTGGGAATGATGCGAGGATTTCAGAAAATCAGGGATTTTCATGTAGACTTAACCAGTAGTGTCCGTGTTACAAGTGCATCTGCAAAAGGCAGCCCAAAATTCACGAAGTCCCCACAATATATCACAATAAGGAACCCCAAAATCGTATCATCTCTCAACCGGCTAGCAGTCTACCACCTGAAAACCTGAAGTCAATTAAGTAGAGATACAAACAAGTGTCCACCTCAAAAACACCCAAAACAGACACTATCAGTATGCCGAAGAAACCCTGTGCAGAGTCACCAGAATACTTGGTGTAAACCCTCTTCACTTGACATATGTTGTGGTATGTATGAACTTTAGTTGGCCAGTATCGCTAATTTCTGACACCTCCCTACCACATCTTTTTGAGAAACTCCCAGAGATCGGGCCTGTGCAATGCTGTTCCTTTGTTACGAGGTTCCAGCCATAAACTGGATTAGTCAAAACAAGGAACTAGACTGGACAGTACGGTAAGCCCTCTAAAGCAACAAATCTGAAGTGGATCTGCGGCCTTCCACCGAAAAGGCGCCAGGAGCGCAGGTGTAAACAGCTCTAAACCCAAATACGGTAGCACCAACCCCACAACCCCCGAAAGCCGACAACCCAAAGGCCCCAAAACCCTCCAAGAAACCGTCGAATATAAGGGTCGGAATCATTGGTAATAGTATCCCTTAACGTACCCACAAACTTACAACAACCATATACCCCAAAACCCTACTCGCATTGTCAAGGGCCCTATATTCAACCCCGGATCCCCATCAGCAGCGATCTGAGCGCAAGTCGCCCCAGTGCAGGTCGTGAAACTGCACGGAGGCACCCACCTTGCCTTAAGGTTTTGGGGGGGCCTAGAAGACAGGGAGTCGGTGCTTCTAGACTTCTGGACTTGGTGTTTCAGTGCAATACCCCAAAGCAACATCCCGAAGCCTGTATACTTCTACTCTGATATACCCTAAAAACCCTACTCTCATTAGAGGCCCCTACATGAAACCATTATAGTAACCTGTATAGCAATCCTCATAAGAAAAGTTAACGGAGCCCTGAAGTAGGGCTTGCAGATTTACGCAACAATATTCCCTCAAGAACCCCAGTTTCATGTGTTGATGCCCGTTGTATTTGGGCGGTTTCTGTATTTTTGCAAATATAATATGTATATATATATACACGTACATACAATAAAATATGTATATCTATCTATCTATATATATATACATACATCTACATGTGTAGATGTATATGTATATGTATACGGGCCGCGTGCGGGCAGCAGCAGCTGTCGGATTATCGAGAGACACAGCCCCTTCCTCCCTAATGTATGGGCCTTATAGTATAGTCAAAAACGAGGAACCGTACGTAAGAGAAAATATGTCTAGTGATTCAGGATCCTATATTACACTGTACCTCTCCCAACCAAATGGGCATTGTGAGTCCCCGCTAGAGTCCCTGTTTAGGGGTTCAGGGGCCTAGGGCTTCAGTTTCGGCCTTAAGTTACTAAGGTTGAGAGGCTGAGAGAAAGATCCCAAGACGAAGATTTATAGCCCCGATTCCAGAGCGCGAAGCCACGAAGCGGTCATATGGGACAGAAAGTAGGAACAGCCCTTGAACAAGGGACACAGCTTGGGGTCTAGCATTGCAACAACCAACGACACCAGTGTTCGAGAGGATCACGCCGTTTCAAAAAGCATAGATCTTCGACTTCGACATCATTGTAAGACCCGATAACCATCAATCAGCTAGAAGTAGCTCAGGCTGCTCGTCAACAACGATGAGCTTGAGACACAAACGAATAAGTTCAAAAATCTTCACCGAGCAGTTCTTTAAGTCTTTGGACCCACTTATCTCAACTCGGAAACCCTGAACAGCAATCCACAGCAAAAGACAGCCAGCCTTAAAAACCTGAAAGCTAACGCCCGAACAACCTTCAAACACTACACCAGAAATCTCCCGAAACAACCCTCAAACCCCAAAACCGTAAGACTCCAAACAACCCTACACCTAAAGCCGCAAACGCCAAATGTCCGAAAAACCGGTCCACTAAACCCCAACTAGTAGTAATAGACTTATACACTATAGTGTACTATGGTGTATTGTAGTATATGTTAGTAGATGAAAGTACTTTACGACATATTTGGAAAAGTTGTAGTGTATCACACTATATTCGTTGTAGTATGTCATAGCATAATTTACTGTCTGTCCTCGTGTATGTTAGTGTATTTCTGTATCTCAGATCGGACAAGCCACGCCGTTCGCCTCTGCATTCCGCCTTAGAAGCGTCAACAGCTCTGGCTCGCAATCCTCGCAGCCAGGGTTCGTGTTTAGTGTGTGAGATTTAGGGTTTCCATGTAGAGGCCGAAAACACCATGTAGAGGCCTTAATATTGGTTGGAACAGTTGGAACAAGGCTTCTGTCAAAAGGTTCTTTAAGTGATTCCGGTGAGGGTTCTACAAGCGCTACCGTCTCTTAGGGTTTAGGCTTGGGAGGGGGTTCTTTGAGGGTTCTACCCTAAACTCCCTAAACCCTAAACCCCACAACCCTAAACCCCAAACCCTAAACCCCAAACCCTAAACCCTAAACCCCAAACCCCAAACCTTAAACCCCAAACCCTTTTTTCAAAAGATCCATAGGGTCTTTGGGTGTAATAAGTGTTCGTAATCCTCGGCCCTACAGTTCGGCCTCTTCTTTTCTGGACTTCCTTAAAGGTTTCCGTTAAGGGATCCCAAGGGTCTTTGGGTTAGGTCTCTTAAGGTTCAGGGTTGTTGGGTTCTTATTTCTAGGGTTCTGGGTTTTTGGTTTGGGGCTCGGTGATATGCTTCAGGTTTCGGGGTCCAAAGTCTTGGGCTTCGGGGTTTTAGTTTGTGCTTTTTAATTGAGGTGGGTGTTTAAGTCTCGGGTTGCAATAAACAAGTTTGGGGCTTGTGCGGTTAAGGGTCAGGGTTTGGGATTTCGTTTCAGCTTTCCGGCTTCGTGATGCATGGTGCAAGCACGAGACTTCTGAGAATCATCTGAGGCTGTCTGCCATGTCGCTGTACTTCGGCATAACTCACCACTCTGGCAGCTGGCATCGAGATGGACGTTCCAAAGCGACATTGATCGAAGACGGCTCCGAGCTCCATGCGGCAGTTGTGGGGCGGGTGCTGCATGCGGAATCATGCCTGGCTACATATCCTCAGGGGGGTAGGGGGGAGGGGGGTAGGGGGCCGTAATACCTAAAATGAGGATTTAGTAAGGCCTGTTTAAGGAAGTATAGTCCCATCCCCCCCTCCCCCTACCCCGCCAAGGGTCCCTATGAATATAGCCCGTTGCCATTGTGCTGCAGCAAGAAGACGGGCGTGTTCGGCATCAGCGGCGGGAATGTCCATCGCGGAATCATCACGACACTCGTAGATTCACTAGTGCATAACGATACCCCATCTTTGATGTGCCTGGGCGTATGCAATTCTGCTAGTCTGCTATTCCTACCGCCTGGTACTCCCCCCATATGTCTCTCGCAAAGTGTTTCCTTGACTAGATTTCGACTCGAGTATGGCACATCTCATGCCCTCTCAGAGAAACCCCAAAACCGCAAATCCCAAAACCCCAAACCTGAATACCACAACGCCCTAAGCCCTGAACCCTCACCGCACCCATGGTTGGAACCCCGAGCCAGTCCGTGAGGGTCACGTTCGCCCCATACTTCGCTAGTCTGCGACAGGGCTGAAGGGAATTATAATATAGCACGTACATTAGATTAAAGTATAATATATTAAATCATACTATGTTACAGTCTAGTATAACAGCATAGAACGCGGTACTAGTACACTATATTATAGAGTCTGGTCGTATCTTTTAGTCAGGCTCGAAAGCTCGATAGACTGACGAGAACATGTAAGATAGAGACCTTAATAGTTCGAATAGAGTTCCTTCAGCGGTTTCTATAAGGGATCTAGTTATGGGATTGAAAAAGGTTAGAATGGGGGCCTGAATTAATACGAATAGGGCTTAAAGGGATGTTATAGTATAGTTCTAATAGGGCTAGTAGGGAATGCCACAAGTACGCTTTCCGACCCGAATATTAGATCCCCGCAGTACGCGGCTGGTCCCAAAGAACTAAAGCGGTGAACTCTCAAACACAGGGCTGTAGGCAAGGTGAGGAGGCTTGAGGGCTCGCAGGGCTTTCTGCATCGCATGTCCCAACATCCAAAGCCTCAAGCTGAACTGGACCCCGATATAAGCAATCTGAACCAAGAATGGGACATTGCGCTAAGGCTCGAGCGTGAGCCCAACGACCCCAGTTCCTGCCAAGCTTGGTCGGTTAGCAGAGGCACCAGCAGGTTTAGAAGAACTGCTACGCACACATGGAAAGAGCACCAAACCCCTAATCCCAAACACTCCTAAACCCTGAACCCTCGACCCTGAACCCTAGCTCCCGTTAAGCAGCTCTTCAGAGTCTTGAGGCTGGCTCTCCCAACAGCAAAGAAGCTTTGATCCACGAGCTACTGACAAATCACCCTCCTCAGCCTCGCTGAATAAGGGTTTAGGGTTTAAGGTTTAAGGTGTAGGGTGGGTTCATTCCATCCACACTTTAAGCCCGAAACCGTACTCGTGGGTTGTTATAACTATAAATACAGGAGATACTGCCACTGTTTATTCAGACCTCTACGTATATTGTCCGCACAGGGTCTTGTCGGGTAACATCTTAAGAGTATACTCACGATTACGATCAGGTTGACGATGAACCTGAGGACTAATATCCAGTGTCATGATTACTGCAAGTGGCGTTGTCTTCATCGCATTGTTACTGGGCATTAACAACTTAGTTATTCTCATTCAGCGGGCTTCTGCGTTCAAGAATCAGCGTCTCCTGCACCGAGCTCCAGAACGTCCAGTCCGGTAAATCGGCGGCCCTGACTGAGCTTACATAGGGTTCCTTTGACGGGAACCTTTACGGGGCCAACTTTGAATAGGTTCTAAAAGGGTTACCATAAGGGATCTATAAGAGTACTACAATATAGGGGCCTTTAACAATTAGAATAGGATTCAGGGTGGATTAGGCGATAATTATAATACGGAGCCCTAAGGAACAATGTTGGTGATTTGTCAGGCTTCTACAGTGCCTGGACCATGCAAAACCCTACATTTTTGACGGATGTATACAAGGAAATCGTAAAAAAGGAGCCGTAAACATGCAGGTATCGTAGGATCCAGGTCGGATTTAGCATTTACGGCTTTGTGGGGTTGCTCCTTCCTAAACTCTCAGCGCTCCCGGTTTATGGTTTAGGTTTTAGGGTTTAGGGTCTACCATGTAGGGTTTATGGGTTCAGGGTGTAAGGGGTAGACTCTGGCGCGCAAACCTGGGGAGACTATTCTGCTGCAGAACGAACGTATCACCTTCTCGCAACTTGCGCTCCCTAATGTTGAGAGCCTGCGGTTTGATGGTGATTTCCGGATGAAAGGGATTGCTTTATTCGGAGTTTAGAGTTTAACGTAAAGGATTCAAAACCGGAGGCCCAGAGTTGAGGATCCAGGGTTCAGAATGTAGGGTTTTGGGAGCAGTGCCTTTCGGATCAAGGATCTAGTTGGCTCTTAAGGAGTTTAGGAGTGTAGGGGCCATAAGCCCTTAACTTCACTGCAGTCGGTATCGAGTTCATCGCGGAATCTATGGCAGGTCTTAACTCTACACTCTACACGGCCCGAGACCTACACCCTACCGAAACTTCATCATGGCATGAACTTGTTGCTCGAGCCCCGACCTAGATCTCTTCCGTCCCAAAGCCCCAGTCTCACAGAGCCTGCGCCCTCTCAGCCTCGAAGGTCAAGAACTTCGACAGGGCCTGGCGCAGGGTTTACCAGAAGCTCGAAACTCCTAGATCCTAAACCCGAACCCAACACACTAAAACCGCTAAAGCCATAGAACCCTGAAGCCCTGAAAACCCTAAAGCTGCACCTCTACCCTACAGCAACGCATTTCGCTCGCTGTGGCCGTCTGTATGAAGGGTTCCCTTTAAGGGCTCCCTTCAAGGGTCCCCACAAGAGGCCAAGGATTACTAAAAAAAAGGGTTCTGAAACAAGGGTTCCCTTTAAGGGTTTAGAATTCCTTTGAAGGAGCCTTGCCGTTTCTGCAAGGAATGCTCCATGTATAAGGCTTCATGATGGGCTTAGGGTTTGGGTTGTCTGATGAAGCAGAGTTCATAATAAGCATGTTACGGTGAGTGTATCCAGGGCTCCTGTGGACCCATGACTCTAGCCCGCGAATAACGTGCACAGGCGTTTGGGGTTTAGGGTTTAGGGGTTTAGGGTTTAGGGTTTAGGGTTGGAGGTTTGGCTGCCAAAAAACCTCCAAGCCCTTTTCATACCAAGCCGATAAGACACAAAAACGAGCGGCAAGAGTGGAAGCATGACCAAGCCGGCATCCCAGAGAATGCTGCCCCAAACCTGAGTTCGAGACTCAGGACGTGGGCTTCAGAGAAAAAGGGGGCTTTCTACTTTTTTTTCACACCCACGAAATCCTAGGGAGGACTCTTGACTTTAAGGAAGAGGTCCCCAGATAGATTGCTGGAAGGGCCGTCGTGTCTTAAAGAGCGGGTGTAGCGAGGCTCAAACGCTCAATGTTGCACAGCGTGTCCGCCCAACACTACTTTCTCATACGGGGCTTCATACGGTAGTTAGAATGCAGAATAGGGTTTAGGGGGCACATTTCTGGTTTCTGATCGCCACCCCTGAGAATATTTTATTAGTTATACAGGCTCCTATATATACATATATATATATATGTATTACAAAGGACGACCCATCCCGAACAAACTCGAAGACTCAAGCGCCTGGTGTTCGGCTTGGAAGAGTTGGAGCTAGCACGGCCTCAATAATTACTGAGAATGGGCCTGTGTGGGCTGCTCCAGTTTCTACTTCAATTTACCCTTAACCCGAAACGCTGTAAACCCTAAACCCTATCCTTTACATGCGACCGCACGGACCTTTGAAAGCCTGGAAGGAGACTAAAACGAACTGGGCCCGGTATCAATCCTTAGTCACTTCAGTTAACGATGAAAGGCAAGCTTGGGGTCCTGCCAGGTGCATCGAGCCGTGATAAGGGCTCTCCTTTCGAAACCACCCAGAGCCTCCAAAACCCCTTAATTAAGGAATAGACCTTAAATTGCAATAGGAACCCCAATTAAATGTAAGGTATATTCCTTGAATTTTGGGGGTTTGGGAGGCTCTGGGCAGGCTTTCTGCTTGTGGACGGAGAGGGCGGGGTCGAGTCCCAAACTCCAAAGGACGGAATCTGAAGTTTAGGGTTTAGGGTTTAGGGACGGAATCTGAACCTTAACCGCACCGTAAAGCCAAGCCCACCCCCGAGAGCAAGCAACCCGAACACGAAGCGCAAAAGCTGACAGGGCCTCAGTAAATAGAGTAGGGTTCGAGTGTCTGATACTTCTAGAGCTAAATATGGACTATAAGGGTATACTATCGCTCACTACTCACTCAGACTTTCACCCTAGAAAGTAGGGGGCCCAGGGCATGAGCCTCTGCGGGGTTACTTCTTCGAGTTACACTATAGTAATACGAGTTTATAAGGGTTCCGCACTATGATAGTCATGGTAACTCAGGGGCTGAGTACCCTAGCCCAAAAAAGGTTAAGCCTTTGAATAATAGTAGGGTTCTATGAACCCTAAAGGTTAAAGGTTACCTACTCAGCTACTAAGGTAAGGTAGAACTTGTTTGGGGGAGCCTGCCCTGGCTTGGGCTTCACAGAGATGTACCTGAGCCACACAGGAGGTCTACAACTACCACGTGTGAACAAGAATAATTAAGTATCAGGTTTAGGGTTTAGGTATCAGGCTTTGGGGCATACTACACCATGACTAGAATCTAGAATTGAAATGGGTGCCGGAAGGAATAGCATCAGGTAACTATCCGGCTTCTACATTACCCACGGCTTGAACGGCAAAAAGTCGTCAACATCTGTCCTCATGGATAACGATGCCCTCCTCCGTGATGCGCCTCGTCTTCTAGGATTCTGAAGCGTCTAGATTCTAGATGTGTCACCTTACATCGAGCAATCTAGGATCGATGCAGGCATTTTCATCCGCCATGGATTCTGGCATAGGATCTGGGGTTGCAAGAAGACGCCGCCCGACCCCAAAAGCCCCTCCCCCTCAAAAAAAGGAACAAACCCATAGCCCCTGGGCCACGTAACAACTCAACATTCCTTAGCACAGAACCCAACGCTGCCGACGCCTTGCCTGGATGAGAAGAGGCGGGACCACCTCCAGATCCTCTTGAGCTAGGTTTTATGGTTCTTTTAGGATTTAGGGTTTAGGGTTCTATGTTTTAGGGTTTCGGGTTGGCTGTTCCGAGTCGAACATCTAAAAGTCTAGGGGTGCGATATAGGGGCCAGCATACTTAGAATAGGGTTTGAGGAGCATTATACTGTAACCATAGTGAGGAAACCTGAGGAGTAATATTGGAGATGATCTTTCACGCTTCCCAAAATCCTAACCCTTGTGTCTGTTAGGGATTTCGGACTTGGAAGCGTGCGAATGAGCTGCCGCGTAAGCATCTTGAAATTGTGGCTTTGGAGCGCAAGAACCCATGGAAACCTTAAAGGAAGAAAGGGATTGTTCATCATGACACTATACCTCTTGATGTACGTAAATAAGCTGCCATAGAATTGGACATCCGCTTTTGGTGCCCCACTCGTACCTGCACAACATGCAAATACAAACGGTACTGGTAACCCCGCATTCATCGGTATTAACGGGGTTTTCGGTTCACACCGTCTACAAGCATTCAACCCATGTACTCTTTATAGCCAAGAGGGGGCCTACCGGGTTTCCCCTTCCCCCTAAAGGAATCCGTCTATAGAACCCACACAGAAGCCTTATGGAAGCCTTGTAGAAGCCAAAAAGCACCCCAGAAAGGAGCTCCTTACTAGGATCTTCAAACACTAATACAGCGGGTCTAGGGTTCAGGGTTTCGGACTTATGTGGGGTCGTGAGGGTTTAGGGTTTAGGGTTTAGGATGTTAGGGATGATGTCCCATAACCAGCTGCTCACACAGGCTAGCATACTCCGTCTCTCGAACAGGCCTTAAACCCTGAGCCCTTAACCCAAGAGTTCTTTCAACAGGGACGTTTATCAAAAACAAGCGGTCCGAGTCCTTGTCCGAACTTCCACAAACACGGGTCAGTCAGAACCCTGCCTTTGGTTAGTAGGGAATGAAAGAAGTGTAGTAATAGTAGTTATAATTGTACCCCATTCCTCCATTCCCTACTAACCAAAGGTAAGGAACTCCCATTGCCCAGAATCCGCGTCCACCTGCTGAAAGCCCTAGGTCTGCAAGGGGTCGGGATCGTGGTCAAGGGGTGAAGAAAGATTAGGGGTTCGGGGTTTAGGTTTAAGGGTCCCTAAACCCTCAACCCTAAACTGTAGGGTCTATGGGTTTGCTCTGGCCTGGCTCCCGTCACTGCAGCCCTCTTGAGTGGCCAGACCATGGCAACGACGCCGAAATTTGTCGAGAAGGAATACTTAGACCTAGTTTAGGGTTCTGGGTTTAGGGTTAAACATTTCGCTTCTGCTTAGGATTTTGAGTTTGGGGTGTTGGGGTTAAGGTAGATTCAAAATATGGATCTTTGCCAACAGGCCCTTAAATCAGGGCTTTCGGAGATTTATGGTCGGGTCAAGAATTTGAGTGCTGATGGGGTTCAGGCCTACCTTTGCTTTTTTAGGGAATGAAAGAATGGTCGTAATACGGTTGATGGACAAAATCCTGCATGACCCTAAGGACCCTAAACTATGGGAATTATGGTATATTCCTTATTATGGTTAGTAGGGAATGAAAGAATGGTCGTAATAGTAGCTATAATTGTACCCCATTCCTCCATTCACCCTAAACCCTAAACCCTACACCCTAAAACCTAAACCCTAAACCCTAAAACCTAAACCCTAAACCCTAAACCCTAAAACCTAAACCCTAAACCCTAAAACCTAAATTCCCTACTAACCACAGGTAAGCTTCAGGGCCGTACGGGCTTTAGGGTTTACCGGGCTCGGGAGTTTAATTGGTGTTGAGGATCAGCCTTCTTTAAAGGCCTTTATCTTAGGATCCCCTCTGAGGCAGAGGAGTAAAGGTTTAGGGTCTAGGGTTTAGGGTTTAGGGTTTAGGGGGGTTCGGGGGTTTAGGGTTTAGATTTAGGGTCTAGAGTTATGGTTTAAGCTTTTCAGATGAATCGGCTGTTGCTCGGGAGTTTGCAGCGGCTTCGCTTCCTAGGCTTGGTCGGAGGCTTTGTTTTTGGATAGAAGCCTCAGCTAGGGTCTACAGTTCAAGTTACGGGTTTAGGGTTTACTGTAGGATGGATTTACAGTTCAGGGTTCCAAGTTTAGTTTCGGGTTAGGCTTTACCGTGGGGTTTACAGTTCCGGGTTCCGCGTGTTAGGGCCCTTCGGCTTCAAAGAAAAACATGGCGTCTGCTGCGTTGCAGTTGCATAAGGCCTGGATACCGACGGCAGGTCAATGCATCAACTGGGCTGGGAACTAGCTTGCAACTGGCAAGAGCCTGATATGCACTTGTGTGAGAAAGAGGCGGATCACTGTTCTTGAGTGCTCACTGGCTTCCGCCTCGAACGATTGGCAAGTGAAGGAGTTCTGCAATGAATGCATCCACGGGGGGTTAAGGGTTTAGGGTTAAGCCAAACCGCAAGCAAATGAAATTTAGGGTCTATGGCGTCTATGGTAGCATGCCAAACCAAGAACTAGCCACACACTCGACCTCCGACTTTTTCCGCTGTCTTCGCGCTGTTAACTCACAACCCCTCTGCTTGAAGGGTCATGGGACTTCGTACTAGTACATAAGGAGGTTACAACATGGACTATGAGAGTACAGGAACTGAATATTATACCCTAACCCTCCTTCCCGTGATCCCCACGTAAACCCTAAGCCCGATATAACCCCGAAAGCTCTAGTAGAGCAGTGGATGTATAGATGTATAGATAAATTTTTGTACGTACATACCTACTTACTTACTTACATACATGCATGCATGCCTACGTACATACATACATACGTACGTACATACGTGCATGCATACATTACATTATATACATTACATTACATTGCGTTTCATTTCATACCTACCTACCTACCTACGTACGTACATGCGTGCGTACGTACACACACATACACACATACACACATACACACATACACACATACACACATACATACATACATACATACATACATACTAGCACATCATAACATTACATAACATAACATACATACATCCATACATGCATACATAATTACATACATGCATACATGCATATATGCATACATACATACGTACATATAAATACACACACGCATAACACCTGTCAGCACAAGAGAATGCCACGTGCAACCCGAAATGACCCTCTTAAACTTACGAAGTCCCCTGATCCTACAAGTAAACCGGACCCTCCAAACTCATAGAGCCCCTTTCCAATCCCACTTGCCTTACGAAGTCTTCTGATCCTGCAAGGAAAACCTAAGCCGCCTACCGTATAACCCCATTCAACTAAACCTATGACGCCAAAACAACCATGAACAAAAAACTGTAAAGCAGACAGACCCTGTTTAGAAAAAACTAGTAGAAACTACGAAGTCCCCAGATCCTTCCTGTGCTTCACTGTCATCTCCGGCTGCGCCGACGGCTGCGGCTTCGACTGCGACCTACCGGCTCGGCATTTTGTACAAGTGCGGGCTTGGGTTTCTGCTGCTTTTTTCAGCAAGGTTTAGGGTGTCGGCTTCCTGTAAGGGTTCCTTCATAAGGGTCTTATGGAGCTACAGATCCTGTGCGCAAAAAAGGGAAAGGGTTCGAAAAGTTTTCTATGGGAGTGCTGTGCGAATTCTGTAGAAGTTATTGGGCTTGTTTGGCTTCGGGCTTCCTGTGGAGCCTAAGGGCTATCTGGCGTTTATGGCATTAGATTACAGTTCAGTGCGTTTTGGGAGGTTAAGTTTGGGGTACAAAAGGATTTAGGGCTCACGGCTCTTAGGGTATACGGCTTTTCGGCACAGCGCCTTCATATGGGGCTTCAAGGGGCTAGGATCTGAGGTTAGGGTTACGGAGATGTTCGAACTTGTACCAGCTGGGCCCTTCCTGGAGTAATGTAGGAGCCTGATTAAGAAACCTTGGGCCTAGAACCCCTAAAATAGTGGGATTCATATAAGGAACCCTAATAAAGGCCCAGGGTTTCTTGATCAGCATCATACATTATTATAGTACCCTTATAGATCCCTTATGGTAACCCTTATAGACCCAAAGGAACCCTAAGGTTCCTACATTACTTGCCCTCTGCATCCACACCAATGTTTCCTCTTCTGGGACTTTACAAGGCTCTGCAAATACAAGTGCCCAGAGAGCCCAATACCCCTTAATTAAGGAATATACCTTAAATTATAAGGGGCTTCATATTATGATTTAAGCTATAGTCCTTTAATAAGGGGCATTGGGCTCTCCGGGTCTGCAAATACAAGTGAGCATGTTGTAATGGAAAGCTCATTTGCTTCTCACTTAAAGGCCAGAGGCTTAGCTGCGTTTCGACGCATTTATCTTTTGGCTAAATGCCGCAGGACTGGGAGAGTCTTGCCGTACCTTGCCATCACCCTAAGCCCTAAACCCTAAACCCTAAAACCCTAAGACATAAAACAAGAATCATAAACCCTGAACGCCTCGATCGCTCTCCCGCCGCGGCTGAGTCGACTGGTCGGCTCCTGCTAGAAACTCATTGGCTCATGTTTCAGGTTTAGGGCTTACCTTAACCCTGAAGAACCTACCTTTTGAAGGACTTATATAAGGAAATCATAATAAGGAACCCTAAAAAGGTAGGTTCTTCAGGGGTTAAGGTACGGCTTAGGGAGTTTAGGGGCTTAGGGTTTACAGGTTCAGGGATTTTGACTTCTGGTCGGCTTCGGATTCTTGGAGTTCAGGGGCTTCGGATTTAGGGAGAGTTTTTTTGGTGGCGTGCCTCGGGTTACTCGGAACGCATCTAAGGGCTTAGCCAGAGGCTTTATAGGGCCATAGCCCGGTTTCAGCGCTTCTGAGGTTCAGGGCTGTCTGGTTCGCAGGGTCGACCCAAGAGCTTTCAGGGTTTCGGAGACCAGGGTTTTGGAGTGGGGTTGAGGGTTTGAGGTGTTCAGAGGGACTCCAAGAACCCCTTACGAAGGAATATCTGTTAAACGGAAGAAGGATGTGTATCCTTTAACACTTCAAAAGGGGCCGGGAGTCTCTAAGTCGTAGGTTATAGGGCTGAGGCCCTAAACCCTAAACCCTTGGGGGCTGCGGTGGGGCTCAAGGGCTTAAAGCTCAGATCATTCCCCCCAAACCCCTAAAAGCCATGACCCTGTTGTAGAAACCCTCGTAGTATGCTCATAGAACCCTCAAAGAACACCCAAAGAAAGCCCAAGTGAGACTATCCCACATGTTCCCTATAAAGTTCTACTAGAATACACCCCAAGACTTGACCCAAGACACGTAAAGCGCCAAAAAACAAAAGCCCCAAACAACTGAAACACGCAAAAAAAAATGACCCAAGCACCCAAACGCTGAAACCGTATACATCCCCAGGAGCCGAAGATGCGCTGCTGGTGTTCGGCGGCGCGGTTCTCCAGATGCGCCAGCTGCCTCAGGTCGGCAGAAGCGTCGGGGAGGCGAGGGTTGATTAACAAACAAGGTACATTAGCTGCATCCGTATGTCTATTTCCATGTCTATGCTGTCGTTAGTATTTCTACATTTACATAAATCTGTTGCTTCTACTGTGTTTGTCTATTTGCTTAGAGATGGTAGCATATCTATATATATATATATAATATACATATGGGAGTTTCCAAAAATAGGGGCCCCTTACTTAGTGCCCTGAACACGAGGACCCTTATTCTAAGGACCCCAAAATAAGGTACGGCGCCCCAAATTTTCGGAAACTCCCATATATGGGTGGTTGTCAAAATTATGGTCCCTTTTTGGGTCCCTAATATAATACGGCACCTATTATTTAAGATACCCCAAAAGGGACCCTAATTTTAACACCTGCCCATATGTTGTTTTCGGTCTTGCGCTGTTTGATTTGTTCGGTTTCGGCGGTTTTCGGGTTTCTGGTGGAGCTTCTGGGGCTGGCAGGCTCTACTTGGGGGATCATGGGACTTAGTATGTATGGTTTAGGGCTGCCTTTTAGGGTACTATAGGGTGCTATAATAGGGTTCCTTAAAGGGATCTATAAGGGTTCTATAATGGGGATCAAGGGACTTAGTAAGTATGGTCATAACCCTGGTTGCTAAGTCCTATGATCCTTTAAGTAGAGCTTGGGTCCTAGGGTGCCGGGCGTGGTTTTCAAGCTAAGCCCTGCGCCCGACACGCTAGAACGCTACAGCCTACCCTGAACCCCTAGACCCCCAAACAACCTTACCGAAACAAGGCTTGATTCGATCAGAGAAAACCCTGAGCCCGATATAAACCCAGACCCCTAGGTCCTAACACCCGAAAGCTCAACCCCAAACCTCAAGCCCCATCCACCTGAAAGGAATCCTAAAACCGTAAAACTCTATTGGACCGTGCCCCCTGTAAAGGAATTGTAGACCCTAAACCACAAGCCCGATCCTGAGGCTACTGCGCTTCCTGGACCCGGATCGCATGGTCCATGGGACCTTAAGCGCGGATTAGGGTTCTAGGGTTTCGGTTTAGGTTTGAACATTTTGAGGCATCTGCCTCAGACCAAATCCAGGCGCTTACAGGATGCGCCAGCGGTTAGTGAATAAGGTTGTTGCAACAGGCAGACCTACGTAGCCGATGTACAGATTGTTTCATACTGTCGGGATGGAACAAGCGTACTACAGGGCCCTTAATAATTAGAACAGGAATATACTTTAAATACTTTAATACGGAACCCCCAAGATAGTTTAGGTAATCATTAAGGCCCCTAAAGTAGAGTACCCTTATAGATCCCTCATAGTAACCCTTATAGACCCTTTAAAGGAACCCCCAAGATAGCACTAGTATAGGTAATTATTCAGGCCCTTAAAATATTAACTGATCCCTTATAGTTATCCTTATAGACCCCTTTGGAGGAACCCTACTCTAACTATAAAGGCCCTTAATATAGAACCCTACTTCAGGCCTTTACAATATTAATTGCACGCAACTTGCCACGCGATTGATTGCAGCTCCCTTTGTCAAAAGACAACGTCGTCGTTAGTCAGACACCTGGGTTTAGGGTTTAGGGGTTTAGGGTTTAGGGTTTAGGGGTTTAAGTTTAGGGTTTAGGTTTTAGGGTTTAGGGGTTCAGGGTTTAGGGTTTAGGGTTTAGGTGGCATCACGTATGTAGCCCCTTCGTAGCATGTGTTCGCCTTGATAAGAGACAGGCATGAAGTTTCTGACTCACAAACGGCGTTCCGTAAACCCGATATGGGGGTTGATCAAAATTATGGACCCCTTTTGCCCCCCTGGACTATAAGGAGTATACTATAATTCAGACCCCAAAAGGGCCCATAATTTTGATCAACCCCCATATACTTGTTCGGCACTTGTTCACAGGAGAGCCGACCTGCAAAATGGGGTTACAAAACACTAAACCCCAGCAAAGACTGCAGAATTCTGAACCGACCTTGGGCCCCAAACCGCAGCACAAACCTTAAACCCTATAGCCCCTGAAGCCAGAACCCTTGCGCCCTCAGCTCCCTTTGCTGACCTCTTGGCCGATCGTCCATGATCTTTGTTCCTTGGCATCACGGCTTAGGGGTTTAGGGTTTAGGGGTTTAGGGCTTTACGGCGTTTGATTGTAGGAGTTTAGAAGGTTGAGAGCCCAGGCTTTAAAGGTTTAGGGTTTGGTTCTGAGGATCCAGGGTTCAGGTGTTTAGGGTTTAGGGTTCAGGTGTTTAGGGTTTAGGGTTTAGGGTTTTTTTAGGTTTAGGTTTTGCGGCAACAACATGCAACGGCGCAAAGGTTTTAGAGTTTGGGGCTGTCAGTCTAAAAATCAGCACGTAAGGGCTTAGCACGTAAGGGTTTTGGGACTACCTTGTAGGAACACTGCTTGGAGGGTCATGGGACTTTTTCAAGTATGGTTATAGTAAAATAGACATCTTAATTGGGTTATAATTATAAATAGTTATACGTATTAGTTACCCTAATATTAACCTTAGTTACTAAGCCCCATGATCCCTTTAAGTAGGCCCTAGGCCCTAGTTCTCTGGGGAGCTGAGTGTTTAGGATGTAGGGTTCATGATTCGGGGACCAGGTCTGTCGTAACGGTCCTTTGAAGGGACCCCGAGTTCTTGGTAGGGCCGGTGGAGGTTTAGGGTTCGGGAATTAGGGTTGAGGGTTTACCCTAAACCCCTATACTAAACCCTTAAACCCTTACACCCTAAATCCCAACACCTAAACCAGCACAAGGTTTCGGGTTGAGGGCTTGGGCTTTAAGGTTGAGGGACTTGGCTTTGGGAATCAGGACACCCTGAGATCCTTCTTGGGTGCTCAGTAGGCCTCTGCGAGCTTTTTCGGTTTAGGCTTTGGGGTGTACTTAGCAGTTGGAAGTTTTGCATTGATTTGCACATGTTAAAGCTTATTTAGGGTTTAGGGCTATGCTAACTCGGGGATGGTGAGGAAAAACATCAAACTCCGAAACCCCAAACCCCTGAGAACCTCAAGGGCCAGAGTGCGGCAGAGTTGCGCACCTTGCTCTTCTCGATCCTGGCTTCGTCTCTCGCAGCCCTACTACCCGTCTCAAGCACCCTAATGCCTACGCACCATGTGGGTAGTTCTCTAAATTAGGCTCCCTTTCGGGGTCCTTTTTAGAAGGGTGCCGTACTCGATTGGGGACCTAAAAAGGGATCCTACTTTAGAGAACTACCCAGATCCATCTAATGCAGGGGCCTTACTAATTAGAACATGGTTTCGGGGCTCCTTCATCGGATATTTGTAGCCCTAAAGAATAATGTTGGTAATTATTTAGGCTTCGATATTATATCTCACAACACAAAGCCCTAAACCCTAAGCCCAAAACCCCCAACCCTAGGCCCATAACCCCTAAACACGAAAATCTTAAACCCTAGAATCCTAAACCCCAAAAACCTAAGCCCCTGGATCGTCTTAAGGCTCACAGGGCTTCTGGGCTTAAAGCCCTGAACCTTCGGCCGACCCTGAAAGCATAAAGTTGAAACCCTGAACCAGCAATTCAAAATTTGGGGTTTAGGGTTTAGGGTCTTCGCAATGTGCAAGAGCAACAGCAGCCATGGCTGAACAGAATGATACCCCGAACCCTAAATCCCTAAACCTTACTAGAATACTAGAACCAGTCAAGCCCGGAACCCAAAACCCTTAACCCCAACATCCCTTCTAGGACCGCTTAAAGGCAAAAGATGCTAAACGGACCTAAGATTCTCGAAGGGCTCCAAAGGTGAGATGAAGTTAGTTGGGATCATCCCAATTTAATTGCTCGTATATATATATATATATATATGTATGTATATATATATATGTATATTTAAGGGATCCTTCATCCTACCTACTTTCATTCCACCCTTGGAGGCACCTGAATTCAAAGAAGGGCCATGAACCTCCCCTTATAGAACCCTTGTAGATCCCGTATAGATCCCCTCATCGACCTCTTAAAGGAACTCTCTAATCCCTACTTATGACTACCCATGAACCTCCAAGAACCCTTATAAACCCTAAACCCGGAACCCTGAACCCTAAACTATGCCCAGGAACCTCCAAGTAACCTTATAAACTCTAAACCCTGAACCCTAAACCCTAAACCCTACCCATGAACCTCCAAGTAAGAGCCTAGAGGCAGCTTCCCGTCCATTTCCCGTGCAGCATCTTCCGCATCTTGGGGCTCCTGCGGCAATACCCTGCGGTAGGGTTTAATGTAGGAACCTGATTAAGAAACCTTGGGCCTTTATTAGGGTTCCTTATATGAATCCTACTATTTAGGGGGTTATAGGGCCAGGGTTTCTTAATCAGGTTCCTACATTAGGGGCTTCCGGGGTTTAATCTAAGGGTCCATGTATGGGAAAGTCGTCGGCTTTGTTGGGGCTAGAGACGTCGGCATCGGGGCTTGGGATGTGGAGTGCTGATTTTTGGCTTGTCTTAACATGCGTGCGGGATTTAGTGGTTCGGATATGGGGCCTGGGTGTTCTGTGGCGGCTTTGGGTTAAGACTTCAGGAGTTCATGGTTTGGGAATGCTGAGGGTCCTGGAGTTTCGGTGCGGTGTTTAAGCTGACGGATTGATGCGTACTTCGAACAGTACGGGCCAAAGTGTAAGCATCTGTTTCCGTTGGAGCTGGCTTGAGCCAGATCCGTGATTAAGCCGGAACCGGTGAGACGTCATGGAGCAGTGCTAAAACTGGTCGCCCGAATCCACCAGTGCACAACCCTGGCGAGGCAAACGGAGGCAGACACCGCAGGCGACATAGACAGGACCAAGGCCGGAAGGGATTTGGGCTGGGCGATTCGGGGTGGCGGCAGGGATCTGGGCTTTTGACGGGAGGCGATATGTCAACCGATGGACCGTAGCAAAATTTCATGCCTGAGGGTGTTTGCAGCTAAAGTGCTCGCACTTGCTGAGAATCCGCGAAATATGGGTTTGTGTTTTTTACTGGTCCACGGACGTTAACATGATGGGCCGATGGATGCTCTAGCCTCTAGACGACTTAGACCATGCACGTTACCATGGTTGGGCCATGGTCAAGATGCATGCGAGCATGGACGATGACACGGGGATGGGGTCGTAACGGACGTTATTATGGTTGGGGCAGAGCGGATGGGCTCGTAGTGGGCGTTACTGTGGTTGGGGCACGGGTTCGCTGGTAGTTCGATAATATATGGGCCTTAATAATTAGAATAGGGGTTTGGGGTATCTTTTTCTATAGCCATAATAAGGAACCCCCAAAAATTGGATAGGTAATTCTTAAGGCCCCTATAAAATACCCGTATAGATCCCTTATTGTTACCCTGGGAGACCCCTTGAAAGGAACCCCACTCTAACTATTTAGGCCCCTAATATAGAACCCTACTATAGACCCTGCATAGAGCAGTTTAAGGTACCCTTTCAAGGAACCCTAATCTAATTATCAAGGCCCCTATAGTATAGTACCCGTATAGATCCCACATAGTTACCCTTATAGAGCCCTTTACAGGAACCCTAAAAACCCCACTAGGTAATTATAAAGGCACCTATATTCACACTCCTAGGGTGAACTTGGTCATGGCAAGGCGGCTGCCCTGCAGCTGAGTTGTGCAAAAGCTGGGTTCTTGTTGGGGAACTTAATGTAAGTTACCAAAATAGGGATCTATAGCAAATAATACGGTTTCCTTTTTATGGTAACTTGAAGTAAATCCCTTAACAAGAACCCAGAAAGTCGACCTCGTACTCAATGTATGCAGTCCGCTGATCGAGATTCAGGTCCTCGGCGAACTCTAGTTTTAGGGTTTAGGGTGGGGCGGCCATAACTGTAGGGACGTTTCGCGCTTCACGCTAAGGGTTTACGGCGTTTACGGGATCTGGTGTTTTGGAGCTTACGTGGTTAAAAAGATATTTAGATCTTCAGGCTTTAGCGGTTAGGGGTTTATGGTCCTAAACCTTTCAGGGATCCTTTGAGGGTTCTTTGAAAAACCTGGTGCTTAGGGTTTATGGCCGGGTTGATATAGAGATCACAGTTCATACTCGAACAGGCGGAAAGTGAAATGCCAATGCCCGGTTACACTACGTTTCGCTGTACTGTAACCCATCTACCCTGAAACCCTGAACCCTCTCTCCCTTCCTCCATTCGCACTTGGAGCGAAATTTCCTCTTTAAATCTGATTCCCCGAGCTCCGGTGCCGAAAATCTTGGAAAGGCTTCAAGGAACGAGGGGGAACCCTAAACTATCACTAAACCCTGAGCAACAACGTTGGACGTTCAGGTCTTGGCATGTAACTTGCGCCACCGCCTGTCATCATTCCAAACTGCACAACCGAACAGACTCCGCCCTAAACCATAAAGCCAACCTGGAACCGCTAAAGGCTCAACATTAAGCCTTCCGCCCCAGAGCCCTAAACCCTAAACCCCTAAACCCTAAACCCTAAAGCCCTAAACCCTATACCCTAAACGCTAAACCCCTCAACCCCTAAACCCTAAACCCTAACCCCTAAAAACCCTAAACTCTAAACCCCTAAAGCCCTAAACCCTAAACCCCTAAAGCCCTAAACCCTAACCCCCTAAACCGACAGCCCGCGCCATAAACCAAAGTCTCGATACGGACCACGTTCCCAAAGTCCCCGAAAGCAGACTGCAGAGAGGTCTTCCGCACCCTGGGTTGAAGATTGGGAGTACTTCGGGTTTAGGTTTAGGGTTTCTTGGAGGTTCATAGGTAGTTGTAAGTGTGGTGATATGTCTCCTAAAATGAGCTATAACTATAGTTATCCTACTTATAAGCCCTACTTTTAATGAACCTGCAAGTACATGCCTGGGGTAAGAAGGATCGGCTTCCTTTGTTTAGGGTTTGGGGTAGAAAGCGCGGAAAGGTGACAACAAAGACATCATCGCATTCAGCATTCAGGGTCGCAGGAGAGCCGTTCCAGAGCGAGGATAAAGCTACTGTGGCTTGTACTGCGGCTAGCTGACGATAGTAATGTCAAACATACAGTAGAAGCCCAAAAGTTGGAAACTCAATGGCCTCAATCCTTAAGAGTAGTGTAAAGGGAATCCCAGCACTCTTTGGCCTTAATCCGGTTTCCAACTTTTTGGGGCTTACTGTAATGGGGTGATGGCGATCCATGAACAGAATAACCATAAAGGGTGTGTTTCGTGGTTCATGCGCCGGGTTCAGTTAGGGGTTTAGGGTTTAGGGTAGCATCAACTTCGGCCAGACTTCGCTTGGGCTGCAGGATTTAGGGTCCGTTGCTGTGCTGACGAACTTGGATACCCCGACCGCAGCTGCTTTACATCCTCCTGTCATCATCTTCTTCGACAAAAGATCCACGCACGGTGCCAATGCCAACCGCTGCGACAACTATGACAACAGCGACGATGATGACCACTACGACGATCACTCTTCTCATTCTGTGAGGGTGCAGGGACAAAACAACTATGCAACCGGAAATAACCTGAATCCTAAACGCCTTGGCCCAAACCCTATGTGCCCCAACCATCCTCAACCCTAAACGGTCTGGGGTTTCTGAGTTTGGAGTTTAGGGCGATGTTGGGACAAGGACTCTTGAAGCCGGCTGCTTGTCCGGCAGATCGCGGACAAGCACTCGTGTGCCGTTGCGGATGGAGCGCTTGGGACCTGCGCCGGCGACAGCTGATGAGCAGAAAAAACCGAAAGCAGGGGCCGTAAAGATCTTGAAAGCCGGGCACATGTCTGGAAATCGAGGAGTCAACCGCTGATCTAATGCATGATCGAAGAAGCCCTTGTTGAAATGGAAGGGCGCAACTGAAGACCAAAAGCCTGTCACGAGCCTTGCTTGTCGCCTGTGCGAACCATTGTCGCGCAGTACAAGCAGCGATCGAGTGCTGCTCGGAGATGACGGAAAGGTGTGGAGGGATTGGTTGGGCTTGAACTGTGAGTGCATGGCTCTGAGGTATCTAGAAAGGATACTAATGATGCGATTCAATTTCAGTGAGAAGGGTGAGGCGGACAGGTTCAGCCTGGGGCGGAGGGTCGCAACAAGTGCATCTCTTAGCTATTTGGTCATGTCGCCTGCAGCTAAGACTGAGAAGCTTTTGCGTACTTCTCAAGCATTCTTTCGAGACTGTTCGGCAGTCATCTAGCACATCCATGTGCATGCACACCAAGCAGCTCTGCAGTATGTAAAGCTAGAGGCATAAGTATTGTTATAGGTATATGCATATTTGTGTGTGGATATGTATATGTACCTATATATATATGTTATACACATATCTGTAAGTGTGTATTTAGATATCCACACATAGACACATGCACACAAACGTAAACGTATCTCCTACACACATACGTGCGCACACAGACACAGAGACGGAGACAGAGACAGACAGGCAGACAGACAGACAGGCAGACAGACAGACAGAGATAAACATGCAAGCGTCTGTGTACATACACATACGCATACACATACACTTACACGTACACGTACAACGAACATGTGCATGCACGTGCACATGCACACACACACATACACATGCACATGCACATGCACATGCACATACACATACACATACACATACGCATACGCATACGCATACGCATACGCATACGCATACGCATACGCATACACATACACATACGCATACGCATACGCATACGCATACGCATACGCATACACATACACATACACATACACATACACATCCACATACATATACACATAATCATACACATACACCTATACATATAGATACTAACATAAATTTACATACATCACACGCACATGCATACAGAACAACCCGGTTGCAGCGGCTTGCAGGAGTTTCTTTTTCAAACTCAGGGTCGGGACATCCAGTGCGGCAGCCCGAAAAGGGTGGCGAAACGCCTGCAGCAGACAAGCGCACAGGACTGACCGAAGTAAGTATGGGGGGGCCCTAGGGTTTTGGTGTATATTGTGGTATAGTGATTATAAGGAACCCTGGGAAAGACTATTCGTAATGAATTGTTCAGGATTCTATAGTAGAGTCATGGGTAAGGCTTTGCAGGGTAATGATATTTGTCAAATCACAGAAAAAACCTTTCACAACTGCACCCCCCTGTGCTCCAAGTGTGTGATGCTGAGAAGACTCAGGCAGGAAGAAAATCTGCATATTTGGTGCTTTCGGGCCATACTTAGGGATCTACGTGTCGACCAGGTTCGCTGACGACTATGTGGGTGGGTAGGGTTTGACTTACCAGGGCAATTGTCACTGGACTAGGGTTTACTGCTCAAGGTTTATAGTTAAGGATACATTCATGGCCGGAGGGAAAGGGGCGCAGATCTCTGCAGCACACCACTCCTCTGTCGATGTACCGCCTTCACCGAAATGCTGTTGCATTCGCAAGGAGCCTCTTCGTGGCCACCTCCGTGAAGGATGAAGCCAGGATGGAGCCAAATGCCCAAGGCTTCTTCCTGGTGCCCGAATGTTGATGTTGTTGTCATAAACTGTCCCTAAGGCCCCAAACCTCATGGTCAGTGGCATCGTCACGATTCCCATTACCACTTCTGCAACCACCACCAACATCACTAGCATCGCCTCCACGACCGGCAACAAGAGCAGCAATGATCTCAGGTGGCAGTAGCGGGAGCAGCACTGGCAGCAGCTTCAGCACCGGCAAAAGCAGCATGAGGACCAGCACCACCACTACCAGCACAGCGGAGCCACAACCGCATCATCATCGCCATCACCAACACCATCATCATCATCATCATAATCCTCACCGTCACCCTCAGCATCAGCTTCAACATCAGCTGCGACATCAGCATCAGCATCAGCACCAACATCATTGCCATCATCACCATCATCATCTCCATCTTCTTCGGCATCATCGTCAGTCGTCAGCATCAGCATCCGCATCCGCATCCTCGCATCAGCAGCAGCATTAGCGTCAACATCATAAAGAATCTGCCGTGCAGTCTCTGTACTCATCCGCATCATGGGTGAGCCAACCAACTTTGAACAAGCTGAGCACGCGGATGGCTGCGATCCAACGAAACTTTGCGGCACCTGCTGGTGCGGTATATGTTGTTGCAAAATGGTGCGAGCATTCACAACTGTGGGGGCGCGGCTCATCCAAGCAATTTCGCGCAATCTGCGAGGCATCGTTGTACATGTCACAAATCAAATCCAAACCCTGCACTGACATCCGACCATGTCCTCCGAATTCCAGGCCCCAGCATGCCCCGGAACAGGTCTGTGGGAGTGATGTGGCGCACTTCACCTCGTCATCTGGTCCCACGATGACAAGCCTGGGCCAACTTCGTACCTGGAGATAGTCTCATGGTGCGACATGGATCAGAAGTTCGCAATCTCGACGACTGACGGACACCAAAACCCCTTCCGGCACAGCTGTCAACCCAAAAACGAAGGGTTCAGGATTAAGGGTTTAGGGCGTCTTAGGGCTTCCAAGGGCTTCCCCCGAAATGTGTGGGTAGTGTCGATACTGTATTACATTATACAGTACAGTATTCTTACACTGTAACATATATATGTTTATGTATTATATGTATACAGTATAAGTATGTGTGTGTATATAGTACATATGTATATGCCTGCTGTTGTATAAATATAAATAAATAAATAGATATATACATACATATATATATATATATATCTGTCTGGGGTTTTCTTGGCCTTCGGTCCAAGTGACCACGGGCTACATGATGAAACCACCCAAGTCCTTCAAATCGACGCCCTTGCACGCACCACAGCAAAAAAACGCAACAAGACAACAGACCGCCACTCCCGCCCCAACCGTAACAACAACAACAACCACAACCACAACAACGACAAAGAAACCCACAGCACACGAACACAACCTAGAGCACACCCCGGAGTACCCAGACCCCGGACGCAGAGACATTCCACGAGTGACGCACCCAAACAGAGGAGCAAAAAACAGCGGAGCGAACGTACCTCAAAAACACTCCCAGTAAAGAATATACAAATACAACCCGCCACACACGTACACATCAGCACAGTTCGGCGTAATCGTAACCCATATCAGACAAGGCAACAAAAAGGCTCAGGAAGATGCCGGCCGTTTTCCGCGGCGGCGTCTCGACAGGTGTTGCGGGAACACGGGATGAAGGAACAGCGTGGGGGGGGGGNAAAAAAGGGCGGCGGGAGGAGCCGGCCCGTTTCCGCGGGGGCCGTCCGGCAGGTGTTGCGGGAACACGGGATGAAGGAACCGGGGGGGGGGGGGGTGGCAGGATCGTGGCTGGTTGCAGCGGGACGCTTTGTCCCGCTGCAAGTACCTCCTATGTAGAAGCCGTGGAGGACACGCAAGACGGTCTCTTCCCGCATTTTGGCGAGCTTTGGCTACAGTACAGCCGTGTGCTTGGTAATTTGTGGTTTCTCTGGAAAAACGACGCCTCTTTCCCGAGGCCGACCCGGTCATGCCACACCAGATATCATGGCATTGCATTCCAATCGACGATGAATGGGAGGAATGTATCGCGATGCACTCCCAACTGGATCGTCAGCTGATGCGCTTGCTGGGCGTTCTGCAGGTTTCGATCCGCACGGTGAATCCGCACCTGTCGGCGATACAGACTTTGGATTGTTTTTCCCACTGGTCAGGCGGAAGTGCCCAGAGCTCCGCCTAGGAAGTTTTCAAAGCCGTGCAAGCGCCTGTGACTGCATCATGTACCGTGAGATCCACACCTGGCTAGACAACTCACTGGTGCGGGTTCAGCCTCGCACTCCGAATCTGAGATGAGCACGGAGTCCAGATCGGGGAGATGTCCATCTGGCTCCATCGGCGGGAACTCTGGGGCCTCGCCTCCGTCTCAAGTGTTGCTGTGTGTGACGCGTTTACTACACGCAGAATCGCACGATGACATGCCACGCACGGAACACATGCACGGCCTCTGTCCCGCCCCACCAACATTGCATCTGCCCCCACGTGATATCAGCTGCATAGTTTTGTCCATTCCAACCTCGGATGGTTGTGGGAGGTTCGGGTGGATGTAACCGTAGTGCAATGCTTCCTGCAATCCCGGAGGGACCCCGCGGATTGCGTCTGCGCTGCTCCTGGCTGGTGGTGGGTAACATGCCTCCTTCATCATGATCGAGAATCGCGCTGACACTTCGGGGGGGTGTCAGGAGCGGCGTCACCACAAATGACGGTTCCACACGATGCACTTGCCACCTCCAATGGATCCAATGCAAAGCATTCTGCCAGCACGTCCTTTGCGGACCGCACATCCGGCAAAGCTCCTTCCGAGGCTTTGCGCTTACGGCCACCCCTCTCTTCCACGAGCTGTGGCTTTGGCCATTTTTTGCGGGGCTCCATTGGGTCTGCCCATTGGCCTGCCTGTGGAATGGCCTGGCCGCTTCAGGCTGGAAAACTTTTCAAGCAAAGCCAATGCACCCTTTTCCAGCTGGCATACGGCAAAATGCTCGGTCATCCCGGATTGACCGAAATCCTGATGCGATTCAAGGGATGCCGTACCGCGGTGGTGCACGGCGGTGTATTGAGAATACAATGCTCGAAGCACACGCGAATGGAAATGAGTTCCATCCGCTTGTGAGCGCTTTAAAGGCCAGGAGGCATGTGATCCACAACTTCCTTAGCATTATCGTGCCACTCGCCCGTCAATACTGTACTATAGTTTTTTATAGCTGCTTAGACTTCAAGCTGGAGGGGTTGAGCCTCCCAAAACCCGAAACCAGAGACCTGAGCATTGCATGGCAAGCGGCGTCCAAGGGAACGCCATAGCCTGAATGGGTGGGACTCAGTCCATGTCTAACGTAGAGAGGCCTGAATAATTAGAATGGGGTTTTGTGGTGTATTATACTATAACTATAATAAGGGGCCCCCAAATGGTATCGTATTGGACGGCTTTGGAGTCGTAGGGCAGGTTTAGGGTTGTTGTGTGGTCTTGTGCGTGCGCACCCATGGATGGATGAAATCACTTTAAATCTTCTGGGGATAGAATGCAGGCCGAAGAGCTTGCGCAATCTAGCCCAAACTTGCTGCCAAGCTGCGCTCGAAAATGATCGAGTTGTCGCGAAAAGGAACAGCCAACCATGGCATGCTCTTCACAAAGCGATTGAACCTGAGACGAAAGCAGACGGGAGGGCAGGCGCGTGTGTTTGTCATGGTAAGAACTGAAAGTGAAACAGCAAGGAAGGGCGCTTGAATGTAGTGCTGATGCTGACTGATGGCGATACTTGACGGAGGTTGCCACTGTCACTTTGAACATCAAGACCATCACCATGAACATCACTATCCTTACCGTAAACAGCCATCATCCGAGTGGCTCATTGTGATTACCGGATTGTTTGGCCAGTTCTCAACATGGGACTGGGCATGGAGGAATTTGTGAAAAGCTTAGCAGCAAGGGTTTAGCTGACCGGTGGGCATCCCTCAACCCAAACCCTAAACCCCAACCCTAAACCCTAAACCCCTGAACCCCTAAACCTCAAGCCCTAAACCCCAAAAAACCTAAACCCCAAGCCCGTACTGTAGCTGAAGGCTCGGTTCGCGGTTGGCCTTCAGGCTTTCAAATTCAAGAAACCTGAACCCCTCCGGGTTCAACACTCAAACCGCGGCACATCGTCTAAGGCTTAAGGAGGTCTGCCTAAACCCTACTTCAAGGAGTAATGTCTTCGCAACTAGGTCCGCTAGGATATGATATAGTTGCTACATACCGCCCTGTCACTGAGTCCTCTGCCCCTTCAAACAGTACAAGGTCCCCTGTAACTTGGAGCGGGGCCTGGGGGCGTGTAGTAACACATGGCTAACTGTCTAGACCTCAGCCTAACCTAGGAGTAAAAGGGGTGCCCCTTTTTGGTTTAAAGGGGGTTTATAAGGGAACCTAAACCCTAAGAAAGGGAATAAGGGCCTACTCTGGGTCCTAGTAGTAACACATGGCTAGCTGTCAACCCGTAGAATACTGTCAACACCCGGAACCTTTGAAGGAAGCTGATCTTCGAAAACCCCCAACTCCGAAATTCTAACCCTTCGAATAGCCTGGCTAAAGTAGGCCCCTTTGTACCCTTATGATACCCCTGAACCCTAAGCCCCAAACCCTTCTGATACCCCTTGACTGAGCCTTTTTCCTAAACCCCTAATATTGGGGTACCCTTGAACCCTAAACCCCAATTTTTTATGACATACCGTAAGCCCTCAACCCCAAACTCTTATGATACCCCTAAGGCCTCAACCGTAAACCCGAAACTCTTATGATACCTCTAAACGCTAAGCCCCACACTCTTATCACATACCCTAAATCTCAGCCTAAACCCTAAACCTCAAGCCCTTGCGATATCCCGAAACCCTAACCCCTCAAACCCTGATGACGCCAAATCCCAAACCCTTATGATAACCCCCCCTCTGCAATGGTCCAATGGTACGAGAACCCTCCCATCACTAAACCAGGGAACTCCCTTCGGCTGTGATCAGCGGAGACGTAGACCTGGGCTTAGGGTTCAGGGTTTGGCCTTTAGGGCGTAGAGTTTAGGGTTTAAGGTTTAGGGGTTTAAGGTTTAGACGTCAGGGTTGGGGTTGTCACTTTAGGGTTTCGGGGTTTAAGGCTTCACCACTACGGCTCCACGCCCCGGATGAAGCTTTATTTATGGGATCGCCCGTCCTCATTGCGGTTACCGCACTTACAACCCTAAACCCTAAACCCTAAAATTTACAAAAATACTTGCATCCTGGTGATGAGTCCCCTGTCTAGCAAATCTTGAATGCGCCTAGAACACTGGAGACTGACTATCCTAGCCCCAAAGAAGCTAACCTTTCAAATATGGCATAGCCATATGTGTATATAAGTACATATATATATATATATACATATATAATATATGCACAAACATGATATATATATATATATATATATATGCACGGCGAAAATGAGTACTGTATGAAGGTGAAGTATCGGTGTTTGAAGCGTCTCAGAAAACATGGCATTGCATAAGATCTGTAATGGTTTGAATAGCATCTCGAAACGGCAAACTGAAGATTGTGCCGAGCCATACCTGGTTGCCTATCTTTTTAGTGGCTTACAGCGTCGTATAGACTTTCGCGGCCTTTGAAAACATTCTCTTCGGGTCAAAGTTGCTCTGCAAACGAGGAAAGGACAGGTAAAGGGCCCGCTGAACTCGCATCCAACACCCTCCACAGGTCCCGAAAACTTACGGTCCATTTTATGGTCCTTATTGGAGGAGTGACGAAATTTTTGGAGATCCGACAGGGCTGCGGACAAACTCCTGTATTATGGGCTCCCATACTTCCGGAACTCTATTGTAAACTGCACAAAGCATGCCGGATCGCTGGAACCTGAGCAGCAAGCCACCTCAAACGGATCGGACTCCTCTTTCTTCACGGCCTGCAAGTGTTCTGGCGTTGAGGACACCGGAAACAAAGTCGTTCAGATTTGAGATGAATGAAGGCTTGATGGTCCGCCAAGAGGCAATCGGGATGTTGAAAGATGTGTCTATACGATCCAATGTTGGTGTGCATGGGTGTGCATGGAGCAAAAGCGTTAATGCATCCCTGCACTTACTTCCAAGAGGAGGCAGGAAACACGTCATGCAATGTGGATTTCAAAACAAGAACCCTAATGTTACGGCCCTGAAGCAACAAGGGCTTCTCCCTTCAATAGGCTTTCAAACCTACGACCTTAAGATTAACGCCCTGATAGATTAAAGAGGGCCTCATCCATCAAGCGGTTACATTCCCACCCGAAATATACTCAAGCCGTTGACATCTTCATGTGCTGCTTCCCTGCCTTGTACACTTTGGTGAATGCTCGAACGAAGCCACAACTTGCAAATGGCCGCAGCAGTCGGCAGTCGGGCTTCGTTCAATGCCTCCACGTGTACCATGGTGCATGCATGGAACCACCAGCACAACCGGAAAACTCTTGCGATAACTAGAAAAGCTACATTGAACTGTAAACGCACATGCGGCTTGCTTTGTGGATGTTGGTGAACCACTAACAGCCTTTGCTCCTATGCCAAAACCCGAAAATCGCATGGAGACCTAAGAAATGAATCATCCAAATTTGCGCCGTGTCTTCTGCCACACTGAAGCGCATGCTGTCGACCGATACAGGATGAGCCTTGCGAAATCGGACTGCAGGATACGCGATTGCACCGCTCCAGTGTAATGAAAAAGGCGTCAGTTTTATCATCTAGTTCCGTACAAACGTATGCGAAAAAGACCAAGCTTGCAACTACTGAACCAGACTGAAGCTTGCACGCTGACCAAAAGATGAGAAACTTGCAAGCTGAGCTGTGGCATCACTACAGACGCCCACCAGACTTCGGAAAACAAATGGATCGAACTTCTGAACACTGACGGTATCTCATCGGGGGCAACACGTTTGCCAGGTACAGGCAGCTGTGGGTAAAAATGAGCACGTTCGGTGCTGCATGTGTTGGCACACGACACCTGACTTATGGACGCGAACTGCCATTGGCCGGAGAAAAATGTCGCGACAAGCTGACATGATCATCCTCGGGCAAAACCCAACCAAAGGAAAACGTCAGGTTATCCTACACCGATGACTGTCTCGAAGGCAGAAGGACATTGAATCTAGATCGGGAACCATGGGCACTGGGCACCATGCTGTTCAGGTTTGTCATACAAGCAAGGAGGTGCTTTCATGTCCCTTCCTCCCGAAGTGCCGCAATCCATGTGTATATAGCACAGCACGCTCCGATTGGCGTCCAGCACGTGCACGGCATCAAACAGCTGGTTGTGGCTCTCGTCTCGAAAAGGGATTCTTCCAGCTTTTGAGAAATGTATTTTTGCACAGACTTGTCACCGTATGACTATGAGAATGAAAGTGATAAGTGATGATATGATGATAAGTGATACCTATCAGTCAACCCATGCATGCTCTTATGCACTGCTCCCTATCCTGGGGCCACGCAGCAGGAGCTCCTGGCTTCTGCTGATCACGCATACTACTTTGAAAACTTGACTTCCCGGTTTAAACCCTGCCTAAACCAGCTTCAACCCCCGGAATATCGAACACTGAACCTTCAACACTGCCGACGGCGTAAAGAAATTCCTGGTTCCCGGGCTCTGGCAGCTTACACGATCACTGAACCCAAGTATGGCCACCATAGAACAAAAAATATGTTTGCGATCTGTTCGATTTACTATTGAACCGTCTTTTGTTCGGTGCAAGACGTGCTTGTTGCTTGGAGTGTTTTTGGCATTGCTTTGACTCTGTATCGATTTTCTATGTAGCGTTGTAGGTGGTCTGCGTTTGTCTGGAAAGAGAACATGCTGGCGGATGTCTGGAACATAACTTGCTTCTGATCTCTTTCCAGTCTGCCTGAGTCTTGCAGGTAGTCTGTGGCGATTTTGCCATTGTCTTCGCATTTGGTTGCCGAGTTGCTGGAAAAGTTCAGGCATGCGACACTAAACCCTAAAGCGTCGACTCTGAACCTAGACCAACCTAGACCCTAGCTGGGAAACTTCTCAAAAGTTGCATACATCCTATACCCTAAATCCCAAACTCAAAGCCACCCTTGTTGCTGCTCTTTTCTGGAGCCAGACCGGCAGGAGACTAAGGAAGCCAGTCCTAGCTCTGTGCCAAAAAGCACTCACTGCCAGCACGCACACACCTACACCCCCAACCCTAAACTCGCTTTCGTGATGATAGCATAGAGGTCTGAGGTTTGATACTTAGTGGTAGTAGCTTAGTATCACTGTATACTCCCGTTTAGAATAATCGTAGCGCGTGCCCCAAAACCCTGTCGGATGATTTGGCCCCCGTATATCGAATCATAGAACCATGAATGAAGCCCCCGGAAGAGCCCCGTCTAAAAGTTTTGTCAAATTCCTATAGCAGGTCCCATGTGCCATCGGGCCGCAGACGGGGCCATTGGCACCGAACAGCAGTCCCACCACCTTGTTCGTTCAGAGGTGGGGCGTCGAAATTGAGCCTACTAGAGTGACCTGAGGGTCAGGCCTTATTGGGTTTGTCAGGGTAGTGTCTATTTGGGTCAACCAACGCTTATTGGGGTTTAGGGGCCACGGACGGGGCCTCACGGATGTTGGGTTTCTGGGGTTTTTGCAGTTAAGGTCATGGGCTCAGGGCTTAGGGCTCTTACCTAAGCCCTAAACCCTAAACCCTAAACCCCTAAACCCCAAACCCTAAACCCCTAAACCCCAAACCCTAAACCCTAAACCCCTAAACCCCAAACCCCTAAACCCCAAACCCTAAACCCCTAAACCCTCAACCCTGATCCCAGGCGGCTCGGAGGATGAAGATTTCAGCCCTTAGCCCGCTGAAGCTTGGGGCCAGGGAGTGGCCCGGATTTCGGACTTCGGGTTTTGGGGTTGCGGGTTTAGGGTGCAGGGTTTCGGGTCTGGGATTTCGGGTTGAGGGGGTTTAGGGTTTAGGGTTTAGGATTTCGGGTTGAGGGCTTCCGGTTTTGGGCGTAAGTTTACAGCTGCTAGCTGTCGGGAAGAGGAGCTCTGAGCCATCCAAAGAATCGGAACCTGTCAGCTGCAAACCCTAAACCCCTAAACCCTAAACCAAAATCTCTTCGAGAATGCCCCATACACTGTGGCTCAGAAGATGGAGGTGGGGTTTCGGGTTTTAGTGATTTGACAGGGGCTGTCGGGTTTAGTGGGCTACATGTGCATGGCGTCATGACTTCAGGCTTTGCGTGATGTTCCAACTTTTTGGCTTCTGCTATATGGGTTGATTAAGGAAGGATTAGCACCCGAAGCCCGAACCCCACAAACCCTACGCCTAAACCCTAAACCCCAAACCCTAGATCCTAAACCCGAAACCCAAAAACCCTAAACCCTAAACCCCAAACCCTAAACCCCAAACCCTAGATCTAGACTGTAGAGTGTTGCTTGGAGTGTTGCCGAGTCTCTTGCCTTGCCCGAGAGAACATCCTGCCAAGTGCAAAATACAATCTCTGCTTTGAGTGTAGGCTTAAGGTTGGATGTTTGGATAGTCCAGTCAGTGAAAGGAGGTTGGGGCTTCGGATTTTGCATAAACGGCCTGTGCATATATGGAGCCGAGGCGGCACAGGGACGAGTAAGCCTACCTACTCGAGGTTGGATCCTGCAACCCTTGGAGGCATGCGGCTCTGTTGCGGCACAGAAACCTCACTCTTGCACCGTCAACTGCGACAACGATAAACGCCAAAACCTGATCTGAACCGCCATCTCCAACTCGAATCCCTGGACCCGCAACCCTACGGCGTCCGCATGCAGCACTTGTGTATAGACATACACACGCATGTGTGCATGTATGTATGTATGTATGTATGTATGTATGCAGGTATGCACGTAAGTATGTATGCATGGATGGATGGATGGATGGATGAGTGGATGGATCAATGTATGTCGATGTATGTCACAATAATCATATGATATTGGATTGCGATGTATGTCATTGTATGCCAATGCATGTCAATGTATGTCAGTGTATGTAGATGCATGTATAGGCTGTATAGGGTTGAAAGGGTTCTGGGTTTTGGGGTTTGACGATAGCCAGGGCCGCGGCGTCTGCTGGAGATCCGCGGCTGGGCAAGGGTTTGGTGGTTTAGGGTTTAGGGTTTAGGGTTTAGGGTTTAAGGTTTGAGGTTTGGCTGGCGTTGACGAGCTTAAGGTTTAGGGTCGGGTCCTCGGCAACGTACTCCTTCCCCCCATTCCGGTACGTCACCAACGTGTTCTGCGGCGCCTGCCCACACGCAAGACTGCACGAGCCGAAATACCGACGAACCCCGAATACAGATGGGCCTTGCAGAAATGGCGGACGGTACTATAAGCCCCAACAGAGTAGGATCCTTAAAGGGCCCTTCAACCGCGACAAGATCGCCCTTTGCAAGGTATGGGAGTTTCAGAGACTGAGAGTTTAGGGCTTAGATTTTCGATGTCCACCACTACTGCAAAGATCGGGTTTACGGTTTAGGGGTTTGTGCTGACGCCTCGAGTTTCTACAATACTGTGACAAGCATCTGGCTTTCTAAACCCACTGCCGGAGCACCAAGGCACCAACAGTGTCCAACAAGCTGAAGCATTGACTCGTACTGGGAATCTCCTTACATGACTCTAATGGCATGTGGATCATGTTCCAGCCCTCCGGCGTCCTCTTTACTTTGTCCACCTTACCAGCGGAGTATTTACCCTGGAACTCTCAACCCCTAAATGGCATCCTGCCAGCCGCAACGGTTGAAAGCCTTGGGGCTTTAGAGTTCACAGGAAATTGCCCTGCAGCCCCAATTGCCACTGTGTTTGGTTGAAGATGCAAAAAATCCCGGAGACCGTCATCACACCCTGATCGGAACCGCAAACCAATCTCGAAATGCTGCTCCCTAGAATCACTCATCTCGCACATATTCGAAAACCCTAAGCCCTCGCTGTAGCCCATATGCGAACTCTACAATAACAAGAACTTGGACAATACAAACAATAACACTAAGCATAACATTATTAGCACTAGTAGCATGGTCAAACAGGCAGAATAACAGACGTACCAATACTGACAATAAGTGTCATAGTTAGAACTAGTTAACGATCATACTGATAATCATACCCACCCATAGTAGTAACAACAACAATAGTAACAGTCATACCGTCATACCAATCTTCTAGCATTAATAATATTGAAAAACATGGAGCAATCAGCCTCGCTGTCGCTCAGCGCATCACTCAAAGGCGTGGCAGAGGGATTGGCCTGACACTCTAAGAAGGCTACGGTTTGGGAATTAGTTTGGGTTTAGGGTTTGGGTTTTCAGGGGTTTGCTTGAAGACTCTGGAGTTAGGAGTTGCGGGCCTGAGTTTGGGGTACAGTAGAAGCCAGAAAGTTGGAACGTCGTTCACTATAAACCCAAAACCCCAAAGCCAGAGCTGGGTGCTTTGGGTTTCGCGCTTGGGTTTGGGGTATCAACCCCCGAAGGTGCCCCGGAAATGATGCTTTCTTAAGCCCTATAGCAGGGCTTTATGTCTTGTATGGGTTTTACGGAGCTTCATATGGATCTTATATGGGCTTTATATGGGTTTAAGAAGGCATCAGAAGGGGCTTCAGAAGGCCTTCATAAGGCCCGTGAGTACGAAATATGCCTCAGTGTATAGAGGGCTTAAGTGCATCAGTTGAGGCGAAGTCCCTGATTAAGTGATTTCAGGTACAATGCCAGGGTAATGGGTTCTGGCTGGGCGAGTCATCTTCTTTCGATTCATTTTCGTGGCGGAGGCTATCTTCGATCCACTCTCGTTGTGCTTAACACTGCCACTAGTAGCGGTAGCAGTAGCAGCAGTAGTAGCGGCTGGTGTTCATGCACTAAACCCTGAACCCTAAACCCCCGTCAGTACCTACTCACAAAGTACGCTTGTCGGTGGGGTCGAGCTTCGAGCTGAACCGGCTCTTGGCAGGGAAGGTTCGGGACCAAGGCGCTTTTCGTGGAACCCTTAGAGGTTTCTATAATCGGGTCCCCTTTGAAGGGTACTATTTAGGGTTCTATAATAGGGTTCCCTTTGAGGTGTTCTGTATGGCTCTATCATGGGGTTCCCCATTTATTGGTACTATAGAGCTCTAGAACAGTGTCCCTTCATAGAAACCCTTTTAAAACTCTTTGGGAATTGGATCTAGGGTTGAGGTTTGGGGATTTCAGGTTCGGTTTCGGACATGGTTCAGGATGCCGTGTCTAGGGAGAGCTGCTTCCAGCTTGGAGCTGCTTCGCATGAAGTCAGCGGGTGTTAGGGATTCGCTCGACCCTAAACGCAAACTTGAGCGCACGTTGAACCAGAATAAGCATTGATATGTTTAATTTCCCCTTGGAGCATGATTTTTCAGGATTCCTAAGAGCACTTGAAGTAAACCCCTAAACCCTAAACCCAACCCCTAAACCCTAAATCCCTAAACCCTAAGTCCTAAGTCCCTGGTTTTTTGCGAGCGGTTGCGAAGCCTGCAGAGCTCTTATCGACTCCTGAAACTGCATTTGCTAGCACCCTTTTCCAGGGCGTGAGATCTGCGAGTAGGGCCTGTGGGAATGGAGGTCCTACAGGGCTTTGAGTTTAGGGCTTAAGGTTAGGGGTTTAAGGAAAAGTTTATGGTTTAAGGTGGGATAGAATCCACTTGGAATACGATTCTTTTCCGCTTTTTCTACTGCGAGGTTGTGTTTTTGATGGAGGGGGAAGGGGACAGGCAGATGATGATCCGTAGGCTTCAAGATAAGGACAGCAGTGACCAGGCCATGGGGGCCGTGATGACGATGACGATGATGATGATGATGATGCTGGCGCTGGTGCTGATGCTGATGCTGATGCTGATGCTGTTGATGCTGATGTTGATACGGCTGATGATGATGGTGATGATGATGATGGTGATGATGATGACGATGATGATGATGACGAGGACCATGACGATGATGATGATGATGATGCTGATAACGACGGGGATCATGCGTGTTGCTGCTAGCATTGAATCTCTGACTGTTGTTGACAATGTGGCTACGCTCAAAATTAGCTCCCGGCCAAGGGGTCACTGCGTGGACGGGAAGGGTTCTTTTTATCAAACCTTTCAAGAAATTCGAAAAGCTCAGCCTGAAACCTGCCTGAAAACTAAGTCCTAAATCCCAAAATCGTACGGTCTAGTGTTGCTATAAACACTTCATAGCTCCTCGGAGTGGGCCCAGAAATCTCGCACGGGGCGTCCCACGAGCAGCCGATAGTTCGGCAGAGAAAACGTGGGATCTTCGTCATCTTCCTACACTCGAAGCCCTAAGCCCTAAACTAAATGGTTTCGGGTTTGGGGATTCAGGGTTTCGAATTTACGTTTTAAAGCAGTTTAGTGTGTTGGGGTGTAAGCCGCAACCCTAAACTACCACCCCAAAAATTTGCCAATCTTAAAATGCTCATCCACTCCTCCTCTTGAAACAGGATGAAAGCAGCGCATGGGATCTTCTCTCCGATGGAGGAGTTCTTTTTTCAGTACATCATGAATAGTACTTGTAAAGGAAATCATAAGAACACTAATAGCAGGCTTACAAGAACCATTTCTGACATCAAAGATTCTCGAGTTTCTGTGGTTTGAGAGAATCCTCCGTCGATGGCAGGGGGGAGCTGGGACTTCTTCCTGCTCCTGGCCTACTGGGAGTTTCTGTTTTAGGCTCGACCCGGCCATTGAAGTTTAAACCACTGCACACCCAAATCTGAAACCTGAATCCATCAATTTTATGCGCGGGTCCTTCACTTTCTGCTTCGCACCCTTACAGACTTTCGTCGTTAACTCCACGGTCTCTCATTCATTGCAACATTCATTCTGTATTGTTCGATATGCACTCGTAGATACCTGTGCCCCCGGTATGCAACATTATGATGTGCAATACTAGCGTCTCATTGCACTCACTATGACGATTATTACTAATTACTTTCATCCTTTCCATCACACTGCTTACCATGGGTGTATACATCACCATCGTCATAAAATGCAGCAGAATCGCTCTCATCACCTTGTTAATTGCTTTTTGCCATTCTCACTCTCACGATGATTGTCCGTACGAGTACAAACTCGGGAACTAGAATGCACAATCCCCATGTAAAGACCCCCAGGTCAGGGACCCGCCGTCCGAGGTAACTCACAAATCTTCTCCTTTTCGCTGTAAACCCTGAAGCCTAAACTTAAACCCCGACCCACAGTCTCCTAAGCTTTCCGCCTTAAACTCGAAAAAACGGCGTAAATCACAAAATCCCAAACATTCAATCCTAAGCCCCCCAACCCTAAACTTTCGTAAATCCTAGTCCTGAACCTCAACCCTTTAAGCTTTCAAACCTAACTCCCCAAGTCCTAAACCTAAACTCTCGTAAGTCCTAGCCAGCCTTAGCCAGTCCTCGCAACACTATCACCTAAGTCCCAAAGCCGTCAGGTAGCCAGGAAGGAAAAGGCCGCTCCGGTGAGACTGGATTGAGGCCCCTTAGGTGGTCTCCGAGTTCCTCGGACCGGCTCCAAGGTTTAGAGGCCGGGAAGCTCTCCTTTGACAGAGAACATCGTAAGCAGGTTTAGGGCCTGTGGGGTTTAATGTTTCAGGGTTTAAGGTTTGGAGTTTAGGAGCGGAGCTTTGGGTACGGGGTTTTGGGTCTCGAGTGAGGGATTAGGAGTACGGTTCTAAGTAGAATGACCCCAGTTAGGGCACAATCGCCACAACTATAACCTACTTACTGAACCTTAATTCAAACAGACTGTCGGGTTCCGGCGTGGGTTTACTACCGCGAAACCCTAACCCCCAGAATGTTCGCGAAACCCCTGAAAGCTAAACCCTAAAAATTGAGCATGGAGGCCTCTGCAGGGCGAGCAGTCCCCACGGACGTTTCTGGATGCCTTTTTGTCATGCTTCGTAGGGTTTGGACGGGGAACTCTGGCATCGGCGGCATCGGCTCTGCCACATGGTCGTCCTCTGCCCCTCGCCATAGCCTCAGTCTCCTTGTGTTCTTTTTGCTTGTCACGCAAAGCCTGGGTGCGGCGCATGCATGTCAGCCGGCCTTCGCGACATCTCGTTTCTTGCGTTCTTCGTAGGGTCGGGCACAGGCTTTGTCGACTGCGCTTGCCCACCCTGAAAGGAACCGTGCTCCAAAGTCACTCGGAGCAAATCCGGCCTGCAAGGCCATGACCAGGTCAAGGTTCAGCAGGCGAGCGTAGGCGTTCGTGGCCGGAGGCGACGGCCACGGTTCCTGCAGCGGCTTCGGGTACATGCGCACCGGCTCCGCAGATGGCGCAACTTTCGGCATCCAACTTAAAGGAACATCGGCCGAAGACGGCCATAGCATGACTTCTCCTTTACTTTGCCGCAGGCCTGTGCCCTGCAGCCTGCGTTCGAATCAGAGCAAGGTACCCAAAAGGAGGGTGCCCCAAGTCCAAGCTACTGCGAGAGCACTGAAACGGTTGTGCGCTTTGCGGCCGTCCTGAAAGTCGGGCAAGGAAGGTACGTGTGCAATTGCTACACGTGCCTCACCGGTCCCCATTTCGCGATATTGCACGCCAGGCACAAATGCCGGTGCAGGGATGCCTGGGTTGCCCAGCTCCATTCGGATCCCTCGCAATCCTGCCACGCGAGTCAGCGCTGTCATGCCGTTGCAGTCACATTCAATTCGTTTAGCGTTCACTTCGAGCAGTGCTTGGACGAGATCACATGTCTGAAATGGGAGGTCCCGTTTCTCGTATAGGACCCTAGTCTCGGTACTTACTTAGGCTCCTATATTGAGATTGCTTAGGCTGAATCCAGAAGGGGTGTGATATAAGGGCTTTATTGATTAAACTAGGATTTCTTACGAACTATAACAAAGTACTAGTCTTCATTCTTCCGACCCCATGTATGGCGGCTTATGGTGCCAGATCTTCAACCACGAATCCTGCATGCGAGACCCTTAGCCGGAGGGGTGTAAAAAGTCTTGGGCTTGCGGTAGCGAGAAAGCTCAAAGAATATGAAGAAGCATGCTTCCTTTCAGTCACAGTATGGAGCAGTCATGTGCTAGTGTTGGTCTCTCCTGCGACCGACGAGTTGAGTAGGGTTTCTCTCCACCATTGAAACACCAGAGTCTCTGGCTTTTCTGTGAAGAGCTCCCAATTTGGAAATGCATTCCCATCGCCGATCACTCAGTGATGGCGCTAATCTCCGCAAGAGTGAACATGCGCAGCTCCCGTCCCTGAACCCTAAACTTCATACCCCTTAACGCCTCCCCTAAACTCCCTGATTAAAAGCGTAAAAACCGACTACAAGCTGCTCAGACAGCGCCTCGTAGTATGAGTGTGTGTGTGTGTGTATGTGCGTCCACATGCAAAAACAAAAAGCACAACGTAAGTATAAAATGCAGATACACGTACCAGCAAAAATGTTCGTACGTACATACATACATACCTACCTACATACCTACATAAATACATACATACATATGTATATGCATGCATATGTACATGCATGCATGCATGCATGCATGCATGCATGCATGCATGCATGGATGGATGGATGGATGGATGGATGGATGGATGGATGGATGGAGGAAGGGACGGATGGATGGGTGTACATAGTGTATGAATGTACGTACGTACGTATGAAGGCATGCATGCATGCATGCATGGATGTATGTATGCATGTACGTATGTAGATACGTAAGTACGTGAGTACGCGACTACGTGAGTACATGAGTACGTATGTGTGTATGTATGCATGTCTGTATGTATACGTATGTATGTATGTATGTATGTATGTATGTACATATGTATATGTACATGCATATGTGCTGGAAAGCGTATATGTACATGTGCAGGTGCATGTACATGCAAGTGTATATGCATTTGCATTTAATCATGCATTTGTATATGCAAATGTACATGTACATGTAAGATGCACACGTACGTACATACAGATATATGTACATGTATACTGCTTGTTGTATTCCGAAACTCAGCCTAGGTCTAACGTGGTACCGCAACAACTACGAAGGCAAATCGGACCAGCCTCAACCGCAATCTCAAAGCAAAGCCCGACATCAAAGCCCGAAATTCTGTTGCAGGTAATGCTAAGCCGGCCCTAAACCTGAATCCTATATAAGGTCTAAACCCTAAACCGTAACTCAGCCCGCTCTACCAGAATGTCACCCTTGAGGTGCAGCTGGATTCCGGCCATTCCCAGAAGCATGGGCTCACGCTTTGAGGTGTTTGCAAGGGGAATCGTGTTTATGGCCCACGGCTGAACGTTCACAGGCCTTGAGATCAGCATCATCATCATCATCGCCATCACCATCATCATCATCATCAACAACACCATCATCAGCATCATCAGCATCATTATCATCACAGTAGTTTTCTTCATCTTCTTCTTCATCTTCTTCTTCATCTTCACCATCATCAACAACAACACCATCATCGCCATAACCACTCTCATACTTCTCTGCAAAGCCTTCATCGTGAGCATCATCATCTCTCTCTCTCGGTCGCAGCGTCTCGAGCATCATCATCGTCAATATCACCATCATCACCATCTTGCAGAAGTGATGCCTGAGGGATGTCGGGCCGATGTTTTGGAAATGTCCTTGGGTTCCTTTTTGGAAACGAACCTGCAGCCCGCAGGGTCGCTAAAAAGGATTGCACAGGCCGACAAAAGTCCTTAAGGTTTAGGGCTTAGGGCCTTAATCGTTAGAATAGGGTTCCTTGAAAGGGTTCCATTTTTTTAAGGGGATCTATAGGGGGTCTAGAAGGGTTTTAGAATACCTATGTTATGTCTCTTTTCGTTTAGCATCGGATCTGAGGTCGAGGGTTGAGGGTTGAGGGTCCAGGGTTTAGTGCTTGGGGTAAGTGCGCCCCAAGAAACAAAGAATGTTCGTGAACTCACAGTAAAAATCCTTGATATGTCATTACGCTTAATGAAGCGGGATTTCACGTCGGGTATCCAAACACTACACCCTAATTCAACAACCCTTAACACTGAACCTGAAGCCCCAAACTAAAAGGACTCAACAACCTGGACTGCCTGCAATTCCAACTTCTGCGCCCCGCTTGCTGACACTGGAGGAATGGCAACAACGCTGCAGTTCATTTTGGGAAAGCTTGAGCCTGAGGGGGTGGGTCTTGTAGTTTGAGGTCCCTACACAGCCCTAAACCTTAGGGGCTTTAGGCTTTAGGGTTTAGAGCTTGCGGTTTCGGATTTGCAGTTTCGAAATTCCGGCTTCAAGGCCTTGGGTCAGAGGCTGAGGTGCTTACCCTAAAAAAATTCTGAGAGATAGGGCGTGAAAGTGATTGAGCTCGCGCAGCGATAGAAGCGCAAACCTCCAGACACTACAGTAAAAGATAGCCAAGGAGGAAGTACTAGCTGTGCAGCCCACGCTGAACTTCAGATTTAGGGGCTGAGTTTTATGGCATAGTATTGGGTTTTTGGTTGTGGGTTTGGGGCCGACTGCATCAACCCTGAAACACTTAGTACGTGCGCAGAGGCCACTTGGATACGCAATGAAAATGAACAACAGAAATATTCATAGTAACATGAACTTCAACTGTAGGAATATTGAGAGCAATCACAAGGACTGATTAAACTAGTGAGAAAATTGTACTTATCAGAAAATAACTAATCATATTACGAATAACAGTGATAATAACAACTACATTAAGTAAGACTTTCAAGACCTTGGACACCTGGGTTGAAGATTACCCGAAACCTTCAGCCTAAGATACCCTGCGCACCCAAGAGCAACAATGCAAAAATGAGACACGCAGATACATATGCGTGTAGGTATGTATGTATGTATGTATGTATACACTGATATATGTAGATGTATCTATAGACAGAATATGTACAGTTTAGTACTCATGCTCGGTATTGTGTTGTTTAATGTATTTGCTTGTGTTCATCCTTTCGTGTATATACTTAGTTAGTTAGTTAGTTAGCAAGCTAGCTAGTCTAGTTAGTTTCTGCATTAAGAAATTACTTGGTTCGTTAGTTCGTTAGTTCGTTGGTTCGTTGGTTGGTTGGTTCGGCTTGGTTGGGTGGGCTTGGCTGGGCTTGGCTGGGCTCGGCTGAGCTTGGCTGGGCTTGGGGCTTGGCTTGGCTTGGCTTGGTTTTGTTTGGTTTGGTTTGGTCAGCCGGTCGGTGGGTTGGTTGGTTTGTTTGGCTTGGCTTGGCTTGGTATGGTTTGGTATGGTTTGGTATGGTTTGGTTTCGTTTGGTTTCGTTTGGTTTCGTTTGGTCGGTTGGTTGGTTGTAGCTAGCTAGTTGGCTGGCTAAGGAGTTAGTGAATTGGTCAGCTAGTGAGCCACTTAGCCATCTAGTCATCTAGCTATTTATGCATCGATGTATGGACGTATAAGTGCGATAAGATGTGTTTATGTGTGCATGTGTGGTTCTATGTGTACATATGTGCGTGTCGTAAATATGTGTATACATACATATCTCTGTATATATATATATATATGCGTATATGTATATATGCATACATACATATAAACATATATGCATGTACATGTACATGCATGCGCACAAACATGTGTGTGTATATAATTATGTACGGATGTACATACATGTACATGTAGTGTAGACTTAAACACCTGCACATACATACACAAAAGTACATGATATGCATCCACACATCTCAAGGCAGCTACCTATCCATCTATCGACCTACCTATCTACTGATCTGTCCATCTATCTGTCTATCTAGCTGTCTATCTATGTATCTGTCTATCTGTCTATCTATCCGTGACCGTAATCTTCAGCTCCTTGGGTCGGACCGCCCATGACGGCACCGGGCGAGACAATCGCGGCGGTGGCTCGAAGCGTCCGCGAGTCGTTGATCGCTACACCCCAGACTTTCCGTTCAGTTCTGGGTGTCGATTTCAACTGCCCCCAAAACTGTTTATAATGAGGGCTCTATATTGGGCAATAGGGGATATCAAAAGTTGTCCCAAATCGATGCCTGGAGTATGTACAGCTTTTGGGATTTGGGGTCTAGGGCTTAGGGATTGGGGTGTAGGGCTTGGGGTTTAGGATTTAGGTTTTAGGGTTTGGGGTTTAGAATTGAGGGTTTAGAAGCCCTATTGGACGTATGCGGCTTGCAGCGTTTAGACTTTGGGGTTCAGGGTGTACGTTTTGGGGCTTTGGAGCTTCGTGCACAGGGTTTGGGGTTCTAGGTCTAGGTCTAGGGTTACTAAGTTACTTTTAGACCCAAACGCTCAACCAGAAACCCTCAACCCTTAACCCTACAACCTAAACCCTCAAGCTAGAGCCCTGAACGCCGAGCTCTGAAACCTGAACCTTCTGAACCTTAACCCTGACTTCTGTCGGGCCGGGCATGGTTTAAAAGAATTTCTGACAGGTGATTTTTGTTAGAAGGGATGTTCGTGCCTCCCACAGCAGTAATCGCAGCCCCACCCTAAACAGACACACTCGGCTGTGCCAAATAGCCCACATGAAGCCTGAGCTTGGATCTACGTAAACTTACCACTAAGCTGCTTCGAGTTTAGGGCTTTAGAATCACAAGGTTCAGGGCTTTACTCTTTAGGGCTGTAGGGTTTAGGATTTCGGATACACAGGGACACAGTTGAATTGTAGGATATTCGACAACAATCAACTGCAAGTCCGTGAAAACCTCTCATCAACTGCCTGAAGTGAGCCCAAATGACGACCTGCTGCTGCAGTCCGTGAGCCCTAGACCCTAAACCCTAAACCCTAAACCCTAGACCCTAGACCCTAAACCCTAAACCCTAAATCCTAAATCCTAAACCCTAAACCCCTAAGCCCTAAGCCGCCCAAAACCCCGAAATCCCAAACCCGAAGAGCTCCCAAATGCTGGAACTTCCTTGTTACCTACCTTTGGGTTAGTAGGGAATGGAAGAATGGTAGTAAGAATCATCGTTATAATTGTGCCCCATTCCTCCATTCCCTACTAACCAAAAGTAAGGTTTGGTTAGTAGGGAATGGAAGAATGGTAGTAATAATCGTTAAAGTTATACTTAATTGTACCCCATTCCTCCATTCCCTACATAATCGTTATACTTGTACCCCATTCAAACATTCCCTACTAACCCAAAGGTAAGGTTAAAGAAGTGCTGAGCTCCCGCGGGTTCCAACTCAGTGCCTGGGGCTTCACAAGGCATCGTGCAGGGGCTTCAATTCGGTTTCGTACCCTTTTCTTAGTGTCTCACAAGGAGGGTCCAGCCCGCATAACCCACATGGTCTAGGTATTCTTATATTAGAAGAACGGATTTGTACCAGAAGGAGCGACGAATTGTGGGCACAGCTCTCCACAAAATGGGAGGCTGCCTATACGCGAGAGACTCGTTCAGTGTGCCCATGTGCGAAAAGGTGGGTTTAGGATTTCAGGGTAAGGGTTTAGGGTTTGGGGTTTCGGGTTTAGGGTTTAGGATTTCGGGGCTTTGGGTTTAGGGTTTCGAGTTTAGGTTTTAGGATTTCAGGGCTTTGGGTTTAGGGTTTCGGGTTTCGGGTTTAGGATTTCAGGGCTTTGGGTTTAGGGTTTCGGGTGTGCGGTTAGGCGTTTACGGTATACGGCCTTGATCCCTCATAAGCCTTGCATGCCGTCAGGCGGTGGTCGGGCCCCTAATTATCGCCTTAAGGCTTCTCAGCTTCGACAAGAAGCAACACAACTAACTCAAACCCGGTGGTTTAGAGTTTAGGGCTTCAGGTTTAGGGGAGAGGAAGACGAAGTCTAGACATCACAACTGCGACGACAAGCACGCTCGCAGGCATGTTCATAACTCGGGCAGCTATGCTTGAGCAGCAATCGCGACGACCGGTCCGGTGAAAGACTTGTAGTAGTGGAAGGAGTGGCCGTAAAGTAGTAGCTTGAGGTGGTGAGGGTGACGGCGGTAGATGGCCGTACGGTAAAGCGTGTGCTGATGGCAGCAAAGGTAGTGGTGGTGCTGCCGGTGCTGGGGCTGGTGCTTCTGCCGGACAAACCTGTCCACTTCAAGGATCCCAATTTTTGGGCGCAGGGCCGTGTAGTGTGCAGGTTTTACTTGGGCTCAGGGTTTAGGTTTTACGGTTTTTGTCGCAGACCCTGCCAAAGCCGAAACGCAATGTGAATCCGAGTCCCCGCTGGTGGCGAAGAAAATCCTGAGAGTTATGCATCTCAGCATGCTTCCAGGCACCCCGTCAACCCCAACAAGCCAGAATCGGCTCATAAACGTGCCTTCGAAGCAAGTCATTTTTGCCCGTATTGGCAGACTCGCCGTCATGACTCCAATGGAGACTATGAAAGCAGTGGCCGTAATTACCACTGCAACTACCACTAGTAATGCCAGCTCACCAACTGACTATTACCTTGTCGCACAATAGTTGCGAGTCAGTACTGACACCCTTCTTACTCTTCTCGGTCCTCTGACTATGCTAATTTCCTCGATATGTTTGCTGTTCGTGCTACTCGCTCTGCATAGCCCATACTGTCCTTCTTCTTCTGCATAGCACTGTTGCTGAGCGTGAGGCGTATTGCGGTTCTTAGGTCTACCTCTCCTGCGATGGTATGCCTTCACAGCCCATGCTATCCGGTACCCGTGCAGCTCGTGATATAGCAGCTACTGCTACGACAACATACTGAATCATAACGATAAAAACCAAACAGCACCAGCACCAGCACCGGCACCACGACTACTACTACTACTACGACTACTACTACTACTACTAGTACTACTACGACTAGGACTAGGACTAAGACTAGGACTAGGACTAGGACTAGGACTAGGACTAGGACTAGGACTACGACGACCACTACGACTACCACTACGACTACCACTACGACTACCACTACGACTACCACTACCGCTACCGCTACCCCTACCGCTACCGGGCTACCGCTACCGCTGCCACTGCGACTATCACCAGCACCACCGCTAGCACTGGCACTAGCACTAGAACCAGCACTATAGGACTACCACTACCACTACCTTGTTGTTGCTACTGCTTCTGCTACTGCAGATACTGCTGCTACCGCTGCTACTGCTGCTACTGCTGCTACTGTTGCAACTGCTGCAACTGCTGCTACTGCTACTGCTACTGTTACTGCTACGGCGAACATGCATCTCCGGGTGCCTGGAATCTACATCTTCTCAGAAAGGAGCTGCTCTAGCGCTTCCTGGCACCGGCTTCCAGGAGAAGGGCTACTTGGGGGACAATGGTACTTAGTAAGTATGGCTTCAAATACCTAATTGGGAATTTAAGCAGTAAAAGTACGGTTACCCTAAGAATAACCCTACTTACAAAGTCCCATGATACTTTAAGATGCTTTAAGTATATCAGGCAGCTCGTTAGGCCTGGACTCTTGCTAGGATCTGCGAGGGTTTCTGGCCATCTTTCGACTTAAGGAAGCAAACGAATTCCAGAGACCTTCTGCCGTAGTTCACTATACCATAGGGGCTGAGTACCCTAGCCCAAAAGAGGTCAAACTTTTCAATTAATTATTGTAGGATTATGTAAATCTGAAAAGGTTACAGGTTACCTACTCAGCGACTGAGATACGGTAGCTTTGATGGCTTCGTGGCTTCAAGCTTCAATGGCTTCGCAGTCATTCTATTGGTGTTTATCAATTTCAGTATCCTTCTTGTTTTTTCGAACTATTTCCTAAACCTTAAGCCTTAAACCCTAAACCGTGTATATGTGGACATGACCCGGGCCCCGAGAATCTCCACTCCTGGAGCACTACATCCTAAACCCCTGAAGCCCTTAGCGCTAAAACCCTGAAGCCTAAGCCTCAAATCCTAACACCAATGCAGGGGCCGTAACAACTTGCTTGAGTTTTGTAGTACTTTATACTTACGATAAGGAACCGTGAGGAATGGTACATGTATTGAAAGTAGCGGTTCAGGCCCCTACATTAACCGAGCTGTTGGCTTCAGGTTTTTGCGATTGGGGCTGGAGGTTGAGGCGAGGATTCAGAAGGGCTCGGGTATGAAGACTAGGGCGCCAGGTTCATTGGGTTCCGAGCTTCATGCTTTGAGGTTCTAGCTTTGGGGGATTAGGGTTTAGGGTTCGGCGTCCTGACAGTTACTCCACCCTGCAAATGTCCCAAACTTGAAACGACTCCCGAGGCTCCCAAACCCCTAAAAGGTAAAATTCACCTGAAATCGAACAGGCACTACATTGGCCTTCAAGTAGTCCCTATTTAGGCACATTGGGGTCAAAGTACATACTATTTGGGTACATGGACCCTCGAATATGATGTCAAGTGTAATCCTCAATATACCATTGAGTCATGAGAGGAACCACCTCCAACTGTCATCGGAACCTCAATACTATACGAGCGGGCTATCCAGCACCTTGCGAAATTACAGGAGCCCTGACATGGTTTAACTCTCGTCCTTAATCCACTTTAAACCCTACATCCCAAACCATCCTAAACCCTAAAACCTTAAACCAGCCTAAACCCTAAACCCTAAACCCCAAACAAAAACCCTGACTGCGCTTGGGCTTAGCCTTTAGGGTTTCCGGGTTTAGGGTTTACAGTCTATACAGGTTTAGTGTTTAAAGTTTGTGGGTCGGGTGCATCCTTCCCATGCACTATCACTTTCGATGCCGACGATACCTATTGCTGTTAGAACTGCCTCAAGCCCGAAATCCCGAAACCCTGGAGCTAACCCTTCCATCTTGTTCCCGGAAGCCCTGAAACCCTAAACCAATGGCAAAATCCTTGAATCCCAGAACCCTGAACCCTAAACCCCATATAGAATGCTTCCAGAGGCCTTACAGATTGGGTTCCACCCGATTTCGGGCTCCGCGCCTTTTCTCGCCGAAGCTGATGAATCTCTTCTTTCTGCCGGCGGAGCTGTTCCAACCTCTGTGGGGTTTAAAAGGGGCTTGATTAGGCTTTGAGGGGTTCAGGGTTTGGGGTTTTTGCTGGGGGGGGTTAGGCTTTACGGTTCAGCGATGCAGCTCCGGAATATGTGTAATTTTGTTTCTGGCACAAGTGACGTGGTATGTAATACCCACCCGCCCGTAGCATCCCACCAGATTCCGGATCCACGAACTCCTTGAGCCACCAATGAGCAAAACAAAATTCCAGCCCAGTCGGCCACAACAAGACTTGAAACAACCGCGCTTTTGCCCTGCACATCCCCAGTAATTAGCCCTAAACCCTAGACCCTAAACCCTAAACCTCTACACCCTAAACCCTATACACCGAACCCTACACCCTAAACCCCAAACCCTAAACCCGAGCCAGTAAGCCCTGAAGACCAACTAGGTGTCGATTTCAACAGCCCCAAAATATTTATAATTAGGGTTCTATATGGGTAGTTGTCAAAATTATGGCCCCTTTTTGGGCACCCTAAATATTAGCTACCGCATTATAATAGGGACCCCAAAAGGGACCATAATTTTGACAACCACCCATATGAAACAACTCCATGAGGGATTTTTTTCAACTATCCCAAGATACCTGGATAAAGACCAACCCCCAGTAGCGCCCAAACCCTACCAAAGACAAGGCCCCCGCTAGGTGCAATTCGGATTGACCACGTTCCCTATTTGGATCTAGAGACTCAAGGTCCCAATGCCTAAAACCCCAAACCGCAAGCACCCTAAACACCCAGACCGCCTAGACCACTCTGCAGATCTGGCAGCACACCGCTTCCAAAATGCATCAGAGCGGCAGATCTTCCATTGGCATTCCTCCCAGAAGACAAAAGGCAAAAAAAAGGACATGGGGTTAAAGAAAAAACGATGGTTACAGAATCGATAATCACAAGGATTGCGGTGAGGTGAAAACGAAAAGCATCGGCAGTGAACACAACGACTACAGGCTACCACCACCACCAGCCTACCACCACCGCCGCCGCCACCACCAACAACAACAACAACCACGACAACAACAGCAGCAACAAAAACAACAGCAACCGCAACAACAGCAGCAACAACCACCACAACCACCACCACAACCACGACGACGACCACGACCACGACCACGACCACAACCACAACCACAACAGCACCAGCAACAGCAACCGCAACAGCAACAGCAACAGCAACGGCAACAACCACAACAACCACAACCACCACAACAACCACAACCGCAACCACAACTACAACCACAACCAAACAACCACAACCGCAAGAGCAACAGCAACAACAACAACAATCACAACAACAACTACAACCACAACCAAACAACCGCACTAACCAACAACCAACAGCAAAAACCCAACAACCATCAACTCACAACCACAACAACAACGACAACCACAACCACCACAACAACCACCACAACGACATCGGCAGCAACCGCAACCGCAACAATATCAACCCCACCCACAACCTCAACCACAACCACAACCACCGCCGTGAAAGACGATGGCCAAGTGGTGGCACCAGTGGCAATAGCCACTGCAAACAAACCAGGACAATAGCCAATGGTAATCTTCGTCAGCACCAGCATTATCCTCACCGGCCGCACCATCATAACAAACAAAGCAATCGAAGAAGAAGTACTAGTAGTAAGTATCAGTACTAGATGTATTGGTTGTTTCTGACGTTGATACTAGTACTAACAATGTACTGGTTACCTAAGCACTAAGCCTTCAACCCTAACCGCAAGCCATGTGGTTCAATACGAAAATATTCAACATCCGAATGATCGATCTTCGGGTTTGGCGCGACTAGCCAGGAACTTGGTCTCGGCCTTCGAATCCCGGGGCTTGAGGTTCTGGGCTAAGGACGCTTCATGGTTGGGATAGTATTAAAAACTGCATTTCTTTTCCTTCTTGAGGTTAAATACCAATAACAGAGTAGCATGTTACCCAACTATGACAAAGTTTAGGTGCTTTGGATTCGGGGTTCCCTAAACCCCAAACCCTAAACCCGTTTGGGGTTCGGGATGGGTTTGGTCTTACGGTTACAGGGGTTGAGGATGACCTTGGCACGCGAGTCTCTGAGGCAGCGCCCTGGTTTACATGGCTTTGTATCGTGACCTCCGTGGGACACCTGCATGGGAGTTTCCGAAAATGAAGGGTACCTTACTTTGGGGTCCTTATATTAAGGATTCTACTATTTAGGGTACTAGATTAAAAATTAGAGTCCCCGATTTTCGCAAACTAATACATCGTAGTATGAGTTTAAGGTGCACAAGTTCACAGTCCCTCAAACCCCAAACCTCCAAGTGCGCTCTAGAAGGACTTCGGAAACCCTAACCTTGGACCCTGAACCCAGAACCCCTAAACCCTAATGTAGGGCCTGAATACTATCAATGGGTTCTGGTGCATGTTGTAGTATAATTCTGATCAAGAACCCTCAGGAATAACATGAGCAGGCTTCTGCGTTACACGGCAAACTCTAATCTCCGAAACCCCACACGGCCCTGACTATGGCCCTGCCTATTAGCTCCATTTTCAATCCTTCTTTGGGTTCGAAAGTTTTCTAGTTAGGATTACATCATAAGGTGCCTAAAGAAGGGCACTACAATTCAGACTGCAACAATAGCCTCCAACGCCTACACCTTGAACGCTTGAAGGAACCGTTAATGGAACTTCAGACGGAACCCTTTACCAGGTGTCGATTTCAACAGTCCGCAAACTCAAGTATAATTCGGGCTCTGTATTAGACTTTAAGGGAAATTAAAAATTATCCCAAATCGGTACCTGGCTTGGGCTTACCTGAACCTCCAACCGGAATTCCCAGTGCCCACCGGGAAGTCCTTGTCTGTACGAAGCCCCGCAGCACTTTGCCTCGAAATCGAAATTGCCTATTATCTCCTAGGGTTCCTGATGCTAATACAGTGTAATATACCCTTAACCCCCACAGCCATGAAGGCACCCGTGTTCATATAGAAAAATGAAACCTGTGCAGACTCTGGCAATACCCGAGCACAGCGAAGTAAAGATGTGCATACAGCATCGTTACCTTATTTTGGGGTCCTTATAATAAGGATCCTACTACTTAGGGATATTTAGGGTACTATATTAGGGTTTCCTGTTTTCGGAAACTCCCAAAAAGCAGCACTAGCATGGAAGCCTAGAAGTTCTCTGGTACGTTCACCACACGAGAAGTAGTGGCAGTAGCAAAGAATTCAAACAAACCTTCAGAACAACACAGTGATCTAGGTCCCCCATAGCCCCTGAATAAGAAGGGTACCCTTTTTCCTGCTGTTTGGATTTGGTAAGGGAACCCAAAACCAAAAAGAGCAAAGGGTCCTACTGGAAAACCTGGTGATATTTGGAAGTCCAGAGAGCATCCTCTGCCAAGAGTGCCATTCCGTGGGTCCATGCCACCTTCGAGGCTTTCGGCTTCTTGAACGGTTTCCTAAACACTCAAGCCTAAACCCTGTGGGTAAGACAGCTGGGGTGGTTGTTTCCGACGTTGCAGTGGTGCAGGATTGGGCCTTAAAGGATCATGGGACTTAGTAAGCAAGGGGTTTAGGGTTTAGGGTTTAGGGTTATAAGTAGGTGAGAATTAGGATAACCCCACTTAGGGGACTTATAAACCCAAGTATAACCTACTTACTAAGTCCCATCTTTAAGCTTGGGGCATGGGCTTCGGGGCTCTGAGCTTCGGGCCGTGACCCCGAGATCGCAGCAGGTCAGACTTCAAAAACATGTGCGATACAGTTGAATTCAGAATGCCGAGCCCTAGACTCTGAACCGCACAGCCCCAAACCTAAATCTACCCCGAAACCCAAGCAAGCCACACAGTTCGGCCCCAGACCCCAAACCATGAACCCTGTGCTTGAAGCGTCCACCTTTCGCTGGGCTGGGTCCTCCTGCAGCAATCTTTCTGCGGGAGGAGGGCCTCAGCCACGGGTGTTTGGGGTTAAAGGTTTGGGGCTTAGGGTTTAGGGCGTAGGGTTGATAGAAATCCTGTAGACTTCGAAGGCAACCTAGTGATCATGATGACTGCGGTGCTTATGCTGCTAAGTACTGTATACCCAGAGAGCCCAATACCCCTTAATTAAGGAATATGGCTTAAATTATATAGGGCTTCATATTATGATTTAAGCCATATTCCTTAATTAAGGGGTATTGGGCTCTCTGGGTAGCTGGTAAACTTCGCAGGAGGGCTCAGTCGGAAGTCCCACGCCACATAGCCACGCAAAAAAGGGGTATCTGATTTAGAGGGTTACTTGGAGGATCATGCGACTTAGTAAGTATTAAGCTCTGGTTATCAGAACCGTAATTGGGGTTATAGGTAATTAGAAATACAGAAATACAGCCACCCTAGTAACAATATTAACCATAGTTAAGTCCCATGATCCTTTAAGTAGCCACTTGCTGCAGGGCAGCTCGCATCGCCAGAGTGGCGGCCCCTTACAGACAAGACGCACTGAGGGGGTTGATTGGCCAAGGCTCCATGCAAAGCTTTAGGGTTGAAGTGCTTGAGGGTTTCGAATTCCGTGTTTACAGGTTTAGGGTGTGGAGTTGAGAGTTTAAGGGTTGAGGGTCCAAGAGGCACATCAAGGCATCAACATTCTCTTGTTGTATCATTCCCCGCTGTCTTCCAAGACCACAGTGGTGCATTGATTCTTCTTTCAGCGGACAGGTGCAGGCATGATGAAAGGGCTCGGGCGGGAGCAAGGTCCAGACACATCCTGATGCAAGGCATGCTGTTGTGGTGTGTATTCTAGCTCTTTCGGCTCAAACGCCTCACAGCACTTCGGTTCTGGTGTGGATTGATGCGGGCTGTCAAAGGAAATAATAGAGGGGCCTTAATAATTAGCATAGGGTTTTGGGGCCCATTATACTATAATTAGAATTAGGAACCCTTAAAATAGTGTAGGTAATTATTTAGGCCCCTATAGTACACCGATCCGAGAGCCGACTTCACAAGCCCAAGCACCTAGTCGACCATGCCCCATAACGGTTCCTACAAGGGGCCTATAAGGGTTCCTAAACCCAAGAGTAACCTAGGAATAAAAAGGGTGCCCTTTTTGGTTTAAAGGGGCTTCTAAGGGAACCTGAACCCTAAACAAGGGAATAAGGGCCTACTCTAGGTCCTAGTATAATGGGTTCTATAACGGTTGCTTTAAGGGACCGATAAGGCTACCATAAGGCTTCTTTAGCGGTTGGGGTTTAGGCCCACCCGAAACCCTCAACGCTAAGGCAGATGTCCGAAACCCAAATCCCAGACCCGCAAACGTAGGTCCTAAATCCTAAAACTCAAATTCTCAATCCTGGGCCCTCAAACCTTATCTGAAAAAAAACCTGAATCCTAAAATCTAAGCTGTCAAGGCACTGTCTCTGCACATCCCAGCGCTCCCGGAATGCCTCCACGGCACCTGTACCTTGGCCACTGGTTTCTAGGTTGCTAGATGCCCGTTGTTAAGCCAAGGCACTCTGCTGACGGCAAATCGGGCAAATGCCTTCGGCAGCTTGACAAAAATTCCAGCACGGCTCACCTCAGCTTCGAGAAGAGACTTCGCTGCTTGAAACTGCCTGTTAGGAACAGTCTGACTATGATTGCAGGAAGTGTGACCGAAACCCCCCCTAAACCCCAAACCCTAAACCCTAATCCCAAAACCCTAAACCCTAAACCCTCAACCCTAAACCAGCAGCATCAACGACAGGCATGACAGCCACAACTGCCCGATGACGCTGTCGGTGGCTTTGCAAAACCGTGATGGCGCTTATCTTCAGGCTACCGTTTGTTCCTGTCACATCTCACAGAACTCACATTCATGCCTATATTCAATCGATCTCTCTCTCTTTCTCTCTCTCTCTCTCTGTCGAAAAGTTCGTCCGCTTGCATCATCTATCCCTAAACACCAAACTCTGAGCAGCACAGTCGCTTGACCTGACCCTCTAATCCGTCATCCCAAACCCTATGAACCGTAAGACCGCAATAACTTTCCTCCAGTGCATTCCTGGCTGCACAAGGCGACCCGGCAAGAGTCCCGAGTGGCCAACATGAAACTCGGGCTCCTGAGTTTCAGCCAGGAAGGAGGCTCTAGGGTTAAAGGCTTTTTGGTTCAGGATGTTTTCCTGGGCAATCCTAGGGTTTTGGGCTTAGGGTCTGGGATTTAGGGTCTGGAATTTGGAGTGTAGGGCTTAGGTCTTGCAGGCTGTCGGGCTAGGGTGGGGGTTTAGGGTGGCTGTACGGATGGACAAGCCTTTACGACAGCATGTACAGATAGATGTCGCATGAAGATATGCCCGTAGCAACATGGAACACAAAGATGCACAATGCTATGCAGCCCTACTGTACTGTAGTAGAACACGATGCATAGCGGCACAGTGTTCACGAAGTAGTTACAGACGGCAAAGGCTGTACCGGTTCGTGATGCATGGCAGCACGTGGTCAAGCCAATGTCGTGTCATCATGCTCCTAAACCCTATACAAACTCTAAATCTTGGGTACAGAATACGGCCCCCACCCTGTAACAGTCTAAAGTCGGGGGGTCAGAATAAGGGCTAGAAATGTAATCCAATCTAAACCCAGCCGTGCAACCGTACGAAAGCTCTAGGACTCAAGCTTTCGGGGCGAGGGCATAGGATATACTATACTACACTATACTGTACTTAGTACTATACTATACTAGACTATGCTATACTACACTGTACTGTATTTTACCATTCCAAACAGATGTTTTTCAAGGCTTCGGGGCAAAGGTCTAGATGTGTCTACTATACCATACACTCCGCTGCACAGAACCTTAGCTGCTGAGTTCATAAGCTCCAAAAAGTGTACACTTTAGTTTTATAGTGGGTAATATTATCCCAAAAAGTGTAAAGTGCATCCACTAAGCTACTAAGGAACCTTGTAGTGTTGTTTGAATGCCTTGCACGGTTGAAGGATCAATGGCCCCGCGTTTCAGGCTACGGCGTTAACGTCGAGCTAGACGCCATTCAAATACCGGAACCCTCAACCCTGAACCCCAAACTGCCGGAAAAATCAACCCAAGACCCCGGATTCCTCAACCCTGAGCCTTACACCCTAAATCCTAAACCCTATGTCGCCGTAAATCCTAAATCCTAAACCCTATGTCCTAAGCCCCAAACCCTAAATCCTAAACCCTATGTCCTAAGCCCTAAACCCTATATCCTAAGCCCTAAACCCTTAGCCCGGCCCTGATTCAGATGGGGCTCTTCGGATCAATACCCTCCTCTGTGCTCATGCTGGCCCACTCTTCCTCAGAGCCTGGCAGCTTACTCGGCTTCTGGTTTGTGAGTTTAAGCGGTTTAGGGTTTAGGGTTTAGGGTTTAAGCACATTTCTGGTATTTAGGGGGCTTAGTTACGGGTTCAAGGCTTGGGATTTGAGCTTTTCAATACTCTCGTGGCTTGAGGGCTCGCTTGGGCGGCGAGGATCTTCAAGTTGTGTCGGGTTTCCACTCCAGGCTCCTAAATCTAGTTCATGGCCGACTTGTGTCTGGCGGATGCCGGTGTCAACCCTAAACCCTAAGCCCTCCCTCCGCGCTGCACCTAAACCTTCATTCCCTGCCAAAAACAAAAGCTACAGGCCCTCAGCCACGAGAGGCAAGGTCTGAAGCCCTAAACTCCACGCCTCTACGCGGCTTCTGTTGAAAGTAGGGGAGCTTGCAAAGAGGATCCCCAAAATAGTCTCTGCCTCACATAGAGGGCCGTATTTGCGGAATAAGGTTTTACCAAAACTATAATGATGAATACTAGGGTATAATGTTCTTGATTGCAGATGTTATACCGTCTTAAGAAACTACTGATCCGTGCATGGTGCCTCGGCCATGGATAGCCTTGATCTCTTTGATAGCGCGGTCCTTCTGGAGAATAAGCCGCGGTATACTTTTTTACAGAAAGAATCTGCAATCGGAACAACCGGTCGCACGAAATCACAGCCCTGGCCTGAGGATGATGGCAACTAGCCCATGCTTACGAAAGAATCGTCCCCAAAGTTCGAAACCCAAAGACCGAAGCAAGTGCTCTAATCAGCTTCGACAGACCATGTCATCCCCGCAACGTCCCAGCTAATAAGGACAAAGCCGCTAGACCTGCTTCAAAAGAATATGCTTACCCTTGAACCAGAAACCCTGCACCCTAAACCCCACAAAGCCCAACACCACAAGCCCATAAACCCTGCATCCTGCAATACCTGTACCCTAGACCCTGACTCACTGTCTACGGCTTCACAACTGGCGCGATGTCGCTTGACTCGACTAGTCGTCAGATCGCTTCAACCCATTTTGGCACTTAGGGGTTTGCGGTTTAGGCTTTTTGGACCACATAACAACCCCAAAACCCAAAACCCTCAAGCCTAAACCGTAACCCCCAAACCCCTAAACCCTGCAAGCTAAACCCTGAACCCTGAGGGTCCAAACTACCTCCCGAACTGAACAGCAAAACTCCTCGCAGGTCTCCCGAAAGCCAACATCCTCGACGTACTCCTGGGGTCGTTAAGGTTCGGGGTTAGTTTTAGGGTGCAGGGTTTAGGGTTTAGGCGGGTAGTTGGGGTTCGGGGGAGTTTGTTCTGGGCTTAGGGCGCTTGGGCCTGAAGTTTGAGGTTTAGGGTCTTAGCTTTTTTGTAACGATAGCGGAACTTTGCTGCCGGCCTAGCCACAAGTCTAAGGCCCTGAACCCTGAACTCTAAACTCTCTTCAACCTTCAACCCTAAACCCTATACCCTAATGTAAACCCCAAACCCTATACCCTAATGTAAACCCTAAAAGTTAGCCCCTAATGTAAACCCTAATAGGGCTCGGTGCTCAATGAAGCGACTGTGCTTCTATACTGAACTTAGACCCTAGCAAAAATGATAATCTTAGCTGCTTCTTAGGGGTTACAGGAACCAAAAATTAAGAAGTATGTATAAATACCCCTAAACCCTAAACCCTATATAAACCCTAAACACTCTCTTTCATATGTATATTTAAACTTTAAACCCCTTAGTGGGCAAGGCAAGAACCTTAGTGGGCAAGGCAAGAACCTTAGTGGGCAAGGCAAGAACCTTAGTGGACAAGGCAAGAACCTTAGTGGGCAAGGCAAGAACCTTAGTGGGCAAGGCAAGAACCTTAGTGGGCAAGGCAAGAACCTTCGTGGGCAAGGCAAGAACCTTAGTGG